>CM060950.1:74731099-74961099 GCA_030765055.1 Mantis religiosa | reverse complement strand
AGCTATAAGGAAATTAACCTTTACTTTTATTAACATGACGAAGACTGAAAAATAGGTTTCCTTAGGAAACGTTTGTAGAAGAATGAGTGAAAAAGTCATGTGACTGCACAAAACAGATTTAATTATATATTTACACACTTTCAGCGTAAAAACAAAATAATTCGAATTAATTTTTCTAAAAGCAATTTTCCTCGCATTTGGAATTAGTAACTAATATAGGGCAATCGATAAATGTTGTAGCACTTTCACAAAATCATATCTTCCTTTGTAATTGAGATAAATTAATATTTTGACCTACAAACTAATTGGAAACTCGTGGAGTTATTTTAGATGAGGCTGTGTTCCGTCCATGACCTTCAAACGACACGCGGAACGAGTGCGGCCACGTCATACCGTTTTAATAGAGTGCGATTGCAATGGCGACAGTTCAGCAGAAAGCACATTGCGTGTTGTGGTTATCCAAAGTTAAATTCCTTATAACTGTTCAGCGCACTTTCCCACGTGTTTATGGTGGTGATTCCCCTTGTACCAATAGCATTAGGCGGTGGTATGAATAGGTTCGGGAAATTGGCAGCATTGACATGCTGAAGTCCACAGGAGATCCATTCTCATTCCATTCATCGTCCGATATGACAACGTTGGAGGACGTAAATTGCAAAAAAAAAAAAAAAAAAAAAAAAAAAAAAAAAAAAAAAAAAGGAATTTTCTCGCAAATAGATCAAATTGAAGAAGAAAATAACGTAACATTATTTCAACGCAATGGGACGCCCCCACACTTTTTCCTAGCAGTTCGAGATGCTCTGCGTGCAAGATTCTGTGATCGGTGGATTAATAGGATCGGTCCTATTCAGTAGCATCCTAAAAGTCCTGATCTGACACTCCTAGACCTCTTTATGGGGATACGTCAAAAATATTGCGTACAGTAATCCGATCAGAGATCTGCTACATTTAGAGCACAGGATCAGCGATGTTGTTGCATCAATCACGCCTGAGATGATACGGCACTGTTGGGTGGTATTCGACTATCAGCTTTATCTTTGCAGAACAACCAACGTAGTGCACATAGAAACATTCTAAGTTTTGGATGATTAGAGCAAGACTGAAAAAAATCCTACACACGGCTAGTGTGGAAGAAATGGCTATTTCCATCAATTTACTTAAAACCATAGTGGTTTAACTATAAAGCCTGGGACTTAAGTACTTACAGCATAGTACGTCGCCATAAAATGTGGGTCTCTCATTGTATATGAGAACCCCTAGTGGTTTACCGGGAAACATACGAGTCAGTTGGAGAATTTAATGTCATATCTGCATGTTGGCCATAGTAGCTCAGTGGTTTAGAGAAACCGGACGGAGACCGGGAGATCCGTGGTTCAAATCCCGGCTATGGCATTGAATTTTTCAGTCTGACTCTACTTATCCAAACCTTAGCCTACATACGGCTAGCGTGAAAGAAATTATTATTTCCCAAAATGTACGTGTTTTAGTATCGCAAATATTTCCTAAACTATGATTTTTGAAATTACAGTAACGTTTTCGGTGACATTGTATAGGACAACTTAAAGGGCCTTGTATATACAATTACTGATTTAGCATAACGTGATGCGTACAGCAGCTTATTACCATTCCTTCAATGTTAATAGTTTATCTTTCAAAGATGATAAACTGAGCTGTAGATAATGGGGAGAAGACAAATGCTAAGTGCGTACAGCATTGAATGTGTCAAAAGGCGCTGTTTGTACAAATCCCCTCGAAGAAAACTTCGACCGCGCCATTGAGGATGTCTACCGCAGTTGTGGGTGAAACATTTGGACGTTCTTACGCCAACAGACCACGGCAAAACATCCCGGAAATAATTAATAGTAATATGGACTCCGTGAAAGTTTACGTTCTCTCGTTAATAGGACGGTTGGTTATTCTTTTTAAAAATATGAATATGATATATGTTACCGATCTGGTTGGCTCATGCAGTTTCTCTGTGGCCCGCATTCGGGGAGTCCGGGTTCGATTGCCGCCGCCTGCCTACCTGACCCATGGGATTTTTCGGGTTTTGCCAGGCCAATGTTGGGTAGGTTAATTTCATCTCCCGAATTTCCTTTCATTTCATCTCCATTAGCATTTCACATCATCTCTCACCTGGTGATCTCTTTCAGAGTAGAAGTGCCGGGCGGGTGTCTCAACGTTGCAATGACATGATGATGTGATCCTCCGGTAGAATGGACTCTGGTCTCCGGGCCGGTCTATTGCCTCGTTTCAGGACCACAGTGGGTGGGAGATTGGTTGTATTGGTCTGCCGGGGAGTTTCAAGGTGTTGAAAATGTAGGGAACCTGCCCTTTGCACTGTCGTGGCTCCTTGGGATGGCCACATTCGATCTCCTCTTACCTCATCCTTGCTCCCTGGGATGTTTCACCTGGGGACAGAGGTCAATAGATCAAGACTGGTTCCGTGCCGAATCTCCTCTCCGTAGGGGAGTGGATCCGTCCCCTTCAGCTGCCGTGGTACGGGATCTGCGGACCCTTAGCACTCGTGGTACCTCTTACGTTACTAGAAGAACCTCGGGCCGAACTGCCGAGCCCCTCCCGTCGGAGAGTTGTTCGGATTGGGTTGGACTCGAGACGGCAATATGTCCCCGACACCCACGGGAATTGGGTACCTCCGGTCAGGTTACGGCCGCCAGGAGGGGGTAGAGGGTTGCCTCATAAGTCCCGGGTACCATCCTGCAGAGCAAGTAGAAGGTGTGCTAGTCACCAGGCGGCCCCACCGAGGTTTACGGTAGTCTTCCCTGCGGGGTTGATCCGCGTAAGTGGCGTATCCACTTCCACCCGTCTTGACGTTGTAGTTGATGGGAGGGGGCTTTTTAGACTCAAGGTATTACCCCATAGAAAGACCCCCGGAGTTTTCCATCGCTCCCGGGTAGAAGTTGGCCCGGGACCTTGGTCCTGGAAAATGGGAGTAGAACTTCTGCACCTAAATAAATGCCGAATCTGCTGTGTGGGAATCTATCCTATCCTATACATTTTACTTAAAAGACGGTGCACATAAGAACATAGTGTTGTCACACAAATTTATTATATAATGTATATTAGTGAGGCATGACGCCTAATATTTTCATTCTAATATGTTAAATAATTTCTGACATAGGGATCATCCATGTAACTGAAGTTAACATTAGTGGAATAGTACTTTTAATCTCCCTTAAACGGTTCCTAATCATCTTAAATTTACATCCGCTAGCCATCTGTTTAAGAAAATATATCATTTATGCCAAAAACATTAAATTTCTAGAAATATAATCAAAGTAATAATGGTGTTGGATATATTTGCAGAGAAAGAAGCCTCATTCTTTGAGGACAGAAACGCTCCCATTTTTAATAGTAGCGCTAAGTTTAGAGAGATTTTCTTTGATGGCCCTACTACTCCAAAGAGTATAGTAGCTTTTCCTGAATGCTACAAGTTTCGAGATAAAGTGGAAGATGCTGTACGAATTTAAGAATATAATTAAAATTCAAATACTGCGTTTGTTTTTATAAGGTTACGTCCTCCAACGTTCAGTCATATTGGACGGTGAATGAAATGGGTGAAATGATGCTCAAATGTGTCCGGGTTCCATAGAGCTTAGGGTTACCTGACATTCATAAATCAGGATAAGGGAAAACCCCGGAAAAAACCTTATCCAGGTAACTCACCCTGACCGAGATTCGAACTTGGGACTTCTTGAACGCGAGGCAGACATCCTACCATCTACGCTACCGGGGCGGGACAGATACTGCATCTAAAATCATAAAATCATAAAACAAACTAAAGAGGGAATTCCAATTTTTATGGCCATCTCAGAAACTAAAAGTGTAACGTTTTGGTAACTTCCTTCGATTTAATATAGTGTAAAATATGGCGAGGAAAGTGTCAAATTCGTTTAATCATAATTTGCGATAAATAAATGCAGACTGGAAGCCATGAAAGGTGAAAGTTGAGGAAAGTCAAGCGGAGGACCAATGTATACGTGGGAAAGTGAGGCTCAAAAGAAATCAAAAGCAGGTCTGAAGACACATTTGCGAAGGTTGTAGAATAAAATGAGAAGCGCTGAGGTCAAAAATTGTCCATTTCTGCGGCTGTGGCTTTAGACTAAAGATCAGGAAAGTATTCCAAAGACATTTTAAAGGAAACTTGAGGGATTCTGTGTAAATTAAGAGAGCCTTTAAGAAGAACGAATTAAATTGTCTGACTTCTATAATGAAACGAATAATCGGACCTTGAATATAAATAATCATACAACGTCAACAAAATGTCAATATTATGCTGCTGCTTCAAACCCAAAGTGATGATTTGATGTAAAATGTATAAATAATACCCGTGATAAACATGTAATTAGAAATGTTGTTTCCAACTATTTTAGTTCACCCCAAGGCAGATAAATCTTAAATGTATCTATACTGTAATGGGTTTATATTTTTGTGGATACTATGAACCTAGTATTTGTGTCAATCCTTCAATCCATTTGCAGCACATGAATCTGGGATGACGTAAAAGTACCATCAGCAGGATTTAAGGTAAAATTATTGCTAAACCTTTCATAAAATATGCGTATTAATTTCGTAATTTACAGTAACATTTATTATGAATAATTTATTCAAAAGGATAAATTAAAGAAATATAAAAATGCACAATAACGTTTAATGTGATAAGCTGCTAATTAATGCTTGCAAACACTTCATGAAATATAGTAAAATTTACAAATAATTTTAGCATAGATATTGAGATAGATGGAATTTATATCTTAAAAAGTTGCCATTGGAATTAGTTGAAATTACCCACACACACAAAAAAAATTATACAGCTCAATGTTCCTCCGCCCATTCTCTCTAAAGAGGGAATTACCGAGATTGCCGCTTACGTTACCCCGTGGTGGTGAACTGTTAAGTCTTCGCGCGCACTGTTCTACCTTCCTTGCACGGCAGGCCGACACCTGTTGACCTCTCACTCAACTGGCGCTTCTATCGCCGCTCACAGCGGGACCCTGAAATTTATGTTGTATAAGGGGCAAGTTATAAGCCAGCAAGGTCGTGTGATTGCAACTTATGCGGACAAACATGTTAACGTTACCATATAGAACTGTGCAGGAAAAGAACCAAATCAATTAGACTGTGCGAACCAAGGCGCCAGAACGCAAAATTGAATAAGTTTATTTGTTTGAAATTGACCTCTTTTTGTACGGCCATTTGGCTGCAATAAAAGTTTATTATATAAGGTGCATGTCTCCAGCGATCATGCCGGAGGTGAGAACTACTTAATAGTAAAGAGTAGTGGTGTCGAACCGGCACAATACTAAAAGCTTGAATAGAGAAAGTGTACGAGCACGCCTGCGAGCTTGTGTAGTTGTGTGTGTGTGTGAGTGTGTGTGTGTGTATGTGTGTGTGTGTGTGTATCTTTTTTGTTTTTTTAATTTATGTCCTCCAACATTAGATCATATTGGACGATGAATGAAATGGGTGAAATGATGCTCGAATGAATCCAAGGTACTTAGAGCTTAGAGTTACCCGACATTCGTCTTTCATGATACGGGAAAACCCCGGAAGAACCTTGTCCAGTTAACTCACTCGGGACTTCTTGAATGTAAGGCAGACACGGTACCATCTACGTTACCAAGGCAGGTGTGTATGTGTGTGTGTGTGTGTGTGTGTGTGTGTGTGTGTGTGTGTGTGTGTGTGTGTAATCACCACAAATTATCGAATGACATTCTTCTTCCAAATGGATAGGGTTGCAAAATGATTACAAAAATAACAAATCAGCCATAGTTCAACGAAAGAGCTGCAATAAGGTCACCTAATTCCAGTATTTTTGTTACCCCATTGCACACATGATTTCCTTTTATTAACTTGCAGCCCAAAGAGATAAAATGAAATTACTGGAGAAATGCCAGTTGTGTTCGTATCAAAAAATTTCCCTTTGACTTTTACGAATTTTTCTTGTCAATGACAGGCTTTGTAATAAGTCATGTAGTAAAAGCGGGCGTTAAACACTGCACATTTCATTTCATTTTGCAACGTGCGGTAGTGGGCTAGAGCGTAGAACAGGATCTCGGCCACCGAATGCGCGTTGGTTAGATCCCATGAATTCTGTAACCCGGATTGATATCCACTTAGCATAGTGATAACATTGAGAAATTGTGATTCTGGCGGCAGAAAACGATACTTTGGCTGCGGGATGCGTGATGCTGTCCCTAGCTCTCTTAATCAGTTGGATGATCAGCCTCTTCCTTGGCCTAGATCCAAATGGGTTTTACCGTTACTGAATTATTACATTTACTTAAATATTATTACTGAATTTATGCTAAAATATTACTAATATTTAATTATACTTATAAGTAGCAGCAGCGGCAGCAGTTGTCTTTCGACACTGCTGCTATGGCTAGAGCATAAGCGAAGTCCACCTCGGTAGCGTACATAGTAGCATGTCTGCCTCACGTTCAAGAGTTCCGAGTTCGAATTCCGGTCAGGGTGAGTTATATACATAACGTTTTTTCTGGGTTCTCTCTTCTCCTGAAAGACGAATGTCTAGTACCTCTAAGTTGTATGGATCCGGGACTAATTTGAGCATCATTTCACCCATTTCATTCATCGTTCGATATGACTTAAGTTGGAGGTCGTAAATTTAAAAGGGGAGGGGAAATAAACTAAGTGGAGTACCCCAAACTCTACGACCTGCATAAATTTATTGTAATTAACACTCTTGAGAATGAAGGGATGAAGCAAAGGAACCGTAGGAGGCTAGAGAATATAGACACAAGCCACAGAGGTGCGCGGAACTCCAAAGCAGTTCCAGCTCCGTGAACTTGTCTCATTTCAGCACCATGAACGAAACATTGACTACCTAACACTGTAATGCTGTCTGGAAGTGTTCCTGCCTATGACAAACCAGCGCGCCATTTTCCTCTCAGTAACATACGACACCAAGACTAGATGGATATCTTAAACGTGGAAATGAACCGCGATGAACGCAAAATTACAAAATGGAAATCGTGGTAGAGGGGGAGGAATCCAGCACTCACCTACCGATCAGGGGAAACCATGAGAATCTCAAGGTCACAGTGGTCGACGAGAATTGAACACCGGGACTCCGGCATGTGAGCCTCATACGTTATCACAACATCTCTCTCGATATGTCGCTAGTAAGTGAGTTGTGTTCTCTCACTAAACGCAAACAAATGTTCAACATCTGTTTGTATAAGCCCTAGTAAAATCTTAAGGTTTAGTAAATTCTTGTTATTTCTCCCATAAGTCACGTGCATATATCATGTGTCTACTGTCCTATGTAACACTTAATCTAGTAGTGCAATACTATAAAACCCATCACTATATAAATTATTTTCACATTACAATATGATTTATTAAGTAATAACAAAAATTACATACTGGAAAACCCCTCAGCTTAGCTCTGGATCTCTTGCTACAAGTTTAGAGGTAACTAGTTTAAAAAAGGTAGTTCACTTAAAAACGCTTCGAAAAGGATTTATTTTATCATTCATCTAGCAGGCGAAGTACATATTGAAGCAGGAAGGTAGGTGCCTATTCCTCGTAAATATGAGGTATACAAAAGGATGCAATTTGTGACACTAGATAAAATTTACTAAAACTCACTCCTTTAGGTCTTCATTAAATTTTGCAATTGAGAAAGAAGGATGGAAAAGAAATAAGGAAAAGAAAGAAAAAGAAAGGACGAAAGAGAAAGAAGGAAGAGAAAGAGAAAGAAAGAAAGAAAGGCAGACATTAAGAAAAAATTAGTTCAGTTTACTTCAAGAATAAGAATCGCATAATTATTTGCGATTGATGGATGATGGTATAAAGACAATAATATCTTATATAACCTGATAATCATATCAACTATTGAAATCTATAGTTATGCAGAAACATAAGAAAAATGTTTTACACAGTTTCTATAGAAGCAATATATCAGAAATATTTATCAGTAAATATATTCAATATTGCAGCAAAGACATTAGAGTTCTTATTTTCAATAATATTCTATTTGTATATTATTTTAACATTGAGATTTTGTTTCTAGTTGCCTCTGCACCAACAATGTGTTTAACGTTCAACGATTAGAGAAACTTATTTTTACAAGGGGACGTTATGAATTGATATTGGTTTTCTATTTCTTGGATTTGCATTATGTAGTATGTCGTTACTGAGGGTCCAACTATGAAGCCTCTACGTAGCACTTCATCCTCTCCACTTAAGCTTATTAGATAAGTAAGCTTAGTAGATCACCCCAATTTCCTGTTCCTCCATTTCACCTGCATTAACATTTATTGTAATGTTCCATCTGGTGGTCTGTTTCAGGGTAGAAGTGTTGACAGGTGTCTCAGCGGTGCATGGTACGATAATATGCTCTGAGTAAACCAATCCCTGCTCCGTCTGGGCGGCTGCCGGTCTACGAACCCAGGTTTTGCGTTAGCACTCTTTGTGCACCACATTAGGTGGGAGGTCCGTCTTCTGTGTAGCCGGGAATGTTTCATCTAAGTAAAATGTAGGGACCCTGCCCTCTACACTATCGTGGCTCCTTGAGACGGCCGCTCTCTGCTCTCAGCTCATCCTTCCTCACCGGGGATGCCCTATTTGGGGGCATATGTAGAATAGATCAAGTTTGGTTCTCCATGCCCAGTTCCCTTAAAAATAATCCAGTTCCAGTAAGTAGCTATGCCTCAGTCAATAAACTTTATGGACCAATTGAGGAGGACAAAGGTTTGATTCCAGTGAGTTTTTCAAAGGTTGTCCTTGATCTCTATGAGATGCTGGGAGGTATAATTACATTCCCAGAATTTCATTCCAACCATTTCATCTCTAAATTCAAGTTTCATTTTATATTTCATTTTGGTTGACTGCATTAGGTTAAAAAGTGTCCGCGGGAGTTTCGACGTGCATGGCAGGGAATTTAGTTTGTAAATAGTCGTCTGTAGAACTTTGGAGGTCCCTTGTCACCCCTCCCCATTATGGGCATATATAAAAAGGGTTACCTATAGCTCGAAATGTTAAATCCCCCTCCGAACCTTCTCTTAGAGCTTTTGTCATTGTACAAAACCGTCATGCTGATTTATAGCCTTTGTATTCAGGAGCGGAAGAATTTTATTTAAGATGTTATATATTTAAGTATGTGTTTTTCTTCTTAATAGTTAAGTAGCCGTAAAATTGGTGGCATTTTTCTGGAGAGTTTTATAATTTCTGTCCTCTGACCTTACCACATTCTCATAGCCTAGAAGAAGGGGGCATATGAAGCGATAATTCTGAACTTGAAATGTTGTTAAATATAAAAGACAAAAACATAATTTGATATCGCTAGTCAAATGTTTTCCGTCACAGGCTGATCGTAAAATGTGCGTTGCCATAGAGACTGAAAAAGATTTTTTGGACCTGAGTAAATATGTTACGTCGAAACTGTAGATTATAGATATGATATTAAGATATAGTTAGTGCGTGTTCTTATAGTTGATCCTTGCAAAGTTAATGTTCAATGCTGATTATGGAATACTCTCGACACGTGAGAATAAATGTTTTAAACAGCCATCTATCGCCTTCACTTTGAGAATTAGAACATTCATGCAGCCATAAAGGACTTCAAACCAGCAGTCAGCAATTTCTGTGTCGACCCTGAGAGTGCTATATGAAGCGATAATTCTCAACTTGAATTATAATATTGTTATTAAATAAAAAGAAAACATAATTTGATATCGCTAGCCAAATGTTTTCCTTCACAGGGCGATCTTAAAAATGTGCGTTGCCATAGAGACTGAAAAAAAACTTTTGCAGAAGTGAGAAGATATATTACGTCGAAACTGTAGGTTATAAATGTGATATTAAGATATAGTTAGTGCGTCTTATTCTAGTTGATCCCTTGCAAAGTTAATGTGCAATGTAATTTATGGAGTACTCTCGACACATGAGAGCAAATGTTTTAAAATACAGATACAGTTAAGTCATTTTGACATTTTCTTAAAATTTAAATACGCTTCTCGAACCTTTTCCTTTCACCACTGTTGGTATGCGGTTTTATTAGTTTTGATTGGCAAGTCCTTTCCAGTGAGCTTACAAGCACAGTTTCGCAAAAATGGGATACCCTTTTTCACTAAGATAACAGTAAAGTTATTCTTATACTAAATCATTGTGGTTTTCAATATTTATTGTGTGAACTGCACAACTTTAAACTGATCTCCCTGATTACTGTACCACAATCACATACAGAATGAGTCTGTATGGTGTTGCGTTTTGCGGTAAATCTGCGTACCACTAATGCTGCCGTAGCGCGCCTGCTTGGACAGGTTACCCATCTGTGTTATTCTTGGATAAGTAACAGAAGTGTAATAGAGACAAATAAACAATATGGTTCTTTGCTATATGAAGTATAACACGTTTCACAGGGATCTGAAGCTGAATAATGTGGTGCAAAAGGCGCTAAGGATGGAAGATGGTTAATAAATTATTCTCACCTTCTGTGACGATCTTGAGGAAGTATGCCTCGGCGCTCTGGAGCAATGAGTCTGTCTCTCTCTCCCTCTCTCTCTCCCTCTCTCTCTCCCACTCTCTCCTCTCTCTCTCTCTCTCTCTCTCTCTCTCTCTCTCTCTCTCTCTCTCTCTCTCTCTCTCTCTCTCTCTCTCTGTCTGGCCGTAGCATCGGAGCGAGAATAATTTGTAGAAAACAATAACAAATGTTGTCTTCTTCAAAATATTGGAATTTATTCTACTAAAACCATTATTATATCCTATCACAATGTTAAGATCTGTAGGTTATATCCTTTTATAAAATACTCGATATTGAATCCTTGCAGATTAAGATTCTGCAAACTTGCAAATTGGCAGTACAGATGATACATCTTTACACTTCAATGATCTGACGAAGGGTGAAGCCAAAACTATTTATTTCTTACACACACACTATTTGTGCATTTTAAATGCAGACTGTAAATAAGTCTGCACAACCTCGGAGAGACACAAATGTACGTTTTTCTCCTACGACGTTCTTAAGCAGAAGAAAGATCTTTAAAAGTTTTAATAATTTCCTCTCATCTGAGATTGTCATGGCTACACATAACCTACCTTATATTTTAACAGTCAGTTTTGTTCTGATATCTTTGATGTTCCATAAATGAAGCTATCGTCACAGATGTACTTGATTCCCACTGCTTCTTGAGATGGTCACAATAGCAATGATTTGTTCGAGCACATATGTGCACATACCTCAGAGTTTTACTCTAAACCTGCACCATTGATCTCTGTTTCTCTTCCTGCTATACATTTCACATGAGACTAACATGATAATCCCAAGAGGAAGATTCATCGAGCCTTGAACTCTCTGACAAACACTCAAAGTCATATCAGAGAAGATGCTCTTATACAAAGAAGTCCACTTCCTCACGTGCCTGCACTCACGTAAAAGCACCTCAAAGAAATATTAACAAAACCATGCTTTCTATTCAGAGTGGTTCAACTGGACCTTTCTACTGGGGTCACAACAGTGCAGGAACTTTGTTCGCTTGATCTTTTCAACCACTAAGTACAAACACCTAAGTGAATGTCGAAAAAATGGAACAGTTCATTTTATGAAATCTGTAGCTGCTACTTTGTTTTTTATTACTATTGTGAAGAAAAAACAAATTCCCGAAACTTAAAAGGATAACTTACTTTTCCAAGGATATAACAGTAAAAATAAGATTTGCGAAACACCAAGATACCTAACATATGATTATCGATGGTTTCCTATAGATATTAGAATTAGAATAAACCTGTAGAATCGCGGTAGTGTAAGGGCCTCTTGGCTATTAATATTGCTGTTTTGGTAATCCCTAGTAGCCACTCGTCTGTTGCTGCCTGTCAGTGGTCTCCACTCCCATTAGTTCCTGGCTGTTGTCCAGTTGGTTCCAAGGTAACGTTTAGATCGTCGGCCAATATTATTTTTTGCCGGACTACATTCACCAGTTCTTAAGACTGCTGGTTTCAGTTGCCATCTCTTGTGGCCCATCCTCATGACGTGGCCTATTTGATGTAGGTATCTGACGATGATGCATCTTTGGTACCTTTCATTTTCCTAAGGTCTTCATTGCCGATTCTATCTGGGAGGCTGACACCAACAGTTTTTCTCTCGATCCTTTGTTGATATTACCTAACATTTTTTTCATTTTTCTGCCTGTTAATGCCCAGGTTTTGGGTTATCTGTATAAGAAGATACCTACTACACCTGTATACCTACTACAAAATAAGTGTTTCTTTTACACTCGTTCAGAGTGTAAACCATCTTACACCATCATGTGTCGTGTAGGGAAGAGGAAAATCGAGAAAATTAAGAATAGACGGTTGGGTAGGCTTCAAGATTGAAATTAGTCCATTTTAGCATTACATACGTGCCAACAAACTCCGCTAATATTTAAATATACATATATAATAATTTATGGTATTATCATGATACCAATAATCACATAGCCTTTAAGTACTTTTTCCTGTAGCTTTAGCATTTGTAATGAGGATACTTTCCATCCTAATGATCCAGGTTAACCATCTATCATATTTTCAACTAGTTTGATATTATGAGTGTATTATTATGTCACTAGTCTTACTGCTCGCTTTTTCAATACCATGATCTGTACAATATCTCAAAGGCAGAGCGAGTTTAAAGGCCGAAACTGGAAATCTCTGGCATAACTATATTATGGTTTTTGTACAGGCACATTGCAAAGCTTTATAAAATTACAATGGAGGGAATGGCCCTTTAATTCTCACGATTATACGAGCCAATATCACATAAAAGTTATATTTTTCTAGAATGTACCCCGAATAACTACACTTTATGATGGGCAAATAAAACTATAGGAATTCGACTCCATGAATTAGCATCAAAGAACGCAAAATTCCCACAACGGAAAATAGATTCAGTTAAGTGGGACTAACGTGTGCATAAGCTACAAATTTTTATATGGAAACACAATCCACTATAGAACTCAGTCAGAGACGTAAAATCTGAAGATCACAATTCACAATAAAAAGTGTCTAGAGCGAGGTAATTGTCACAATAAACTTCCTAAATACGTAACCAGGGTAAAGTTTGTTCTTCACAACTTAAGATAAAACGTCTAGTTACGGAAACTGAAAAGCTTCTCAGAATACCCGAGATGATGTTTCGGATGCATAAAGTGCAACTACCTCCATACATAAATTACACTGTACATTATTGGCGATGAACTCAAGATAATTAAGATTCACGCCTTAGTCTTAGATACTGAAGGATGAGTATCAGCGCAAGAATTACAAGACCTTACGGGGGACCTCAGTCCGTGCATCTGCAGCTCCTCCTGTCTGGGTGTATGGACATCTGTCTTACTTCTGGAGAGAGTTTAACCCTATTATCGATATGATAATCTGAATTAGTTATGGTAGCGATGCTTTCGATTCCAGCAATTTAAGTAATAATATTAATTCAAAATTACCCATATTTGGGAACTTAAAAGTATTTTCAGTCGGTCATGTGCAACTGAGATAGCAGATATCCTTTCTGTATTAACAAGGAAGACGAACCGATCGAGGGCATCTGATATAGGAATGCATAAAAAGTGGAATCAAAGAAATTAAATAACTAAGTAATTAGTAATTAACAACAAAGTTGTGCTTGCAACCATGAACAATTCACCGCTACTATTCAAATGTTCATACAATTTGTTTCGTATATACTCTAAATTGAGAAAAGAAGTAGAAGTGTTAGTTACAGCATTATAAAACTGGTATACCCAATAAATGCGGACCTGCAAACTGTCGTCTTGAAATCGAGGTTGGAAAATGTGTTTTACTGTCAACAAACTAAAAATAAATTCTGCTTTAAACTACTCTCCTCCTCTATACATACACCGCTGCCTTCTATTGTTCAAAGCAATGCTGTAGATCTTCCATTGCCACCCTATTCATCAACTCTGCCTTTTTTGGTTTTAGCTCTTCAATAGATAGAAAAGTGTGTTCCCTTCAATGCACTTTATAGTTTTGGGGACAGATAAAAACCACATGGAGCTAGATCTGGTGCATGCGGATGTATTCGATACAATGAATACGATATACAATGGATGTTCGAACACAGCCATGCGCTTATCTGCTAAAACCTGTTTCATAGATACGGTATTGTTGGCTGGCGCGTTTGCCTGATGCAGATTTCACGAGTCGTTCTTCCACAAATCCGGTCTTTCTTTCTTACTCCTGCAGCTTGATTAGGGCTTCTCAGTAGGCTTTGTGATTAGCGGTTTGACCCTGAGAATTCCTTTCAGACGTGATAACATCACTTATGCACTGCCATAAGTTTTGACTTGCTCATCTGACCTTCTGGAAACCGTTTCTGCCATTCTTGCTCATGACACAGCATTATCACCAAACACCTCCTTTCAAATTTAAAAATATTCCGTTGGAAATTGTAATTTCGCGAGTAATCTAAGTGAATGAGCTGCTCGATTTTTAGTTTCCCGGCACTGCAACAGAACAACATTCTTTATCATGAAGGTTCAAACGGAAGCTAAAGCAAACGAACGGTATAAGTCGCGCAATGGTACTAGAACACTGACCTTCACCCATAGAACAGTCAGCGAGTCGAGTTCTAACCTTCCTCTTCTGTCTCCTTGCAACTCCTATGTTCTTCAAACTTATCTCTCGTTACTTGATGCATGTCTGACACCCAGTCCAGTACAATTTTACTGGCAGTCATACGCATATTAGGTATTCATAAAACTGAATACTGAAACTTATGTTAAATGGTTACGCACAATGTTAATCCCATATATATATTCCATAACTCTATGCTCTCAATAGATAATTCCTCCTACCATAACACACAAATGGCTAACCCTATAACATCAAGTTCTTTAAGAAGATATATGCTCTATTGATCACAAAATCACAATATCGCATTTGATAAAAACATCACCAAAACGAAACTATGATTTAATTCTATCCAATAAGCCGACTTAGAGAAACTTTTTGACTGACCAAATATTGTCATTATATGACCATGCAACCTTAAGACTTTCTCCCTAACATCCGCATATGACTCTTATAGAATTAATATGAACAAATGTCAAACAAAAGTTTGCTCGCAGAAATGTAACCTTTAAAATTAAAGACGAAATGTTGTGCCGCCAATGCTTTGAGAAAATTGGACAAATGTAATGGAAAAAGCTATGCCATAATCTGGATGACATAAAACAGAATATTAGCAAAATATTAAATAACAGAAGAAAAAATTGAAAGAATTACAATTGAAGACAATGGGAGGAAAACAGTGACGAGGATGACTGATAATGACTCCACAGAAGTAGATAGTTCAGGAGTGGAATTAAAATATGATTAAAGGAAAATTGCTTAACTCACTGTTAAGATCATGAGTATCCTTAGCTTTTGGTGAAGGCCACGTCATCTTGGTAAGACTTGCCGACTTTTCGCTCATCAGGTCGTGATCTTCCTCTGGGCTCTTTTCCGATCTATGTATGTTTGTTCTTGCTAAGGATACCCATCAATACACAGGCCGTGGAAGCCTACGCATCCATCAGTGGTAAGTTATTGTGTGTATGGGAAAAACCTTTCTGGAACTATAGCATTTAATTTGTTGCAGGCTGTACGACTTTCCCGATCAGCGACGCATGAAATAAGCAATCCAGTGATACTTGAGAGTGTGAAGGTCTCTCAGTGAGATATTACTGACATTGAAGTCAGGGAAAACAGGTAAAAGACCCACATCAAGGCTTTCATTTATTTATTTCAGTGTTGAAGAGCCATTGTGTGGCTATAGCTGCTCTTGAAGGTTCAATTTCACCTGTAATTCAATAACAATCTCCTATTGTGGGGCTAGGTGATAGTAAGTGCGTGACCATATATTTTAAATGCCAAACGTCATACAAAGTGTTAAATTAGATGCAATGCTTGTAGTACTACATTGCTATACGACTTGATGTTACTTAAGCCCACTTTAGATACAAGAGAAATGTAGTTTTTGAAGTAATTGTCAGTAAAATGAACATGCTCTATTAAGGACATCATTCTAATAGCCATTTAATTTACAAATTTAAGTCTGAATAATCAGAGAGGCAGAATTTAAGCAGTAATAATATTTCTGCAGGAAAATGGAAAGTATACAATAAAAATCTAATAGACAAATGTTGTAATAGCTTTTTAAATTTTATTAATTATACAAGATCTGATAAACTGTAAGAGGATAAGACAAGTAAACAATCTATGTAGTACTCTGGGGAAATCAAAGCATGCATACGTGAAATGTCTAAAATAGTATTACCACGTTAGCTTTAAAGTAATATTGTAATAACAAAAGGAGACGGCAAATATATTTTTACAACTTTAGGATACATTTATTTGTCTTTACCTTGTTGCTACCTTGGCTTACATGGCACCCTTGACTTCTACTCTGGCAGTTAACTCTTAACCTCCATGCCCCCCTGTTATTTACTTAGTCCCGCTCATCCCTCCCCCATCTTCCTTTCTTATATTCTTTAAATTTCTTGCCCATTTTTCTTTTACTTGCTGTAAGAACTCACCAATACTTCTTACCTTCATTCCTCCTTTCCTTTTAACAATTTTACAGATACTATCCTATTCTCTACTTTCTCCCAATTTTCCTCCTAAACCCTTTTTTCCATATTGCAACCTCATTTCCCTTTTCCCAACCTATTATGCCTCTTACGAATATAAATAACACACATACGAACCTTTATTCCAGGTGGCCCACGCAAGCCTCCTCTGTAATTTTATGTTTCCCGCATACGGTAGTGCAAGAAGGGTTGCCTGACGGCTGCTTACAAAGGGGAAGTTCGCATGCAAGCGTAGCTTCACTGAGCGCTTTTGCCTGCATGCGTTTTCTCCAGGTTTTGGTCTGATAATTCCACGTGGCTGTCTGTATGCAGTTAAAGACATGTCTTACAGTCAAACAGGTAGCAACTACAATGTATTCAGCGAAGAGTACACATATATGACAACGATCTATGGAGAGACACATTGCAATGCAGCTGAGGTCCCAAGACGCTATTCAAAATGTTTTCCAACAAGACGTCTACATTCTGCACATGCTTTTAGACGACAGAGATGCGTTTAGAAACCAAAGGATCTTTCCAGATACGGTATACCTGGAAGTACAGGTTTTTGCATGAATGTACCTATAATAATATTATTATGAATAGTATTCTGATAATTATTATTAATATTATGATAATAATTAGTTTTCATCCATTAATACCTAACAATTTTCATGGTAATTGGGAAAAATAAAGGCTGCACAGACTTGGAAATATGGAGGTTTTTGGTACAAGAATTCTGAAGGAGATAAAATGACATTCCTTTAAGCTGCGCCTACATCAACAGCTATATGGAAACGATTTCCAAAATTGCGTATTGTTCTGGAAAAGCTCCTTATATAAAACTGACTTTAATCCGGATTTAATCAGGGATATTTTTGGGAGATATTTTCAAATCATAGAGAAAGAACTGGATCTTGACCATCGTCTAGAAGCCATCCAACTTCAGTTAGCGGTGCGGCACTGATTTCAGTACAATGGTGCACTACACTATTATTATGTATCTCGAATGGTGGATAGGTCGTGTTGGCTGCATTCAATAGCCAGCGAGATCATCTAGTGTAACTCCTTAGAGTTTGCTTATGGATATATCATAGCCAATTCTACGACATGGAAACAGGAAACCAGAGGTGTTAAAAGAACGGTTCGAATCTCGGTCGGGGTGAGTTACCTGGATAAGGTTTTTTCCGGGGTTTCCCTTATCCTGAAATACGAATGTCAGGTAACTCTAAGCTCTATGGACCCCGGGCTAATTTGAGCATCATTTCACCCATTACATACATCGTCCGATATGACTTAAAGTTGGAGGACGTAAATTACAAAAAAAAAAAAAAAAAAAAAAAAAAAAAAATCACGCTTGCCCTTTTCAGTATCTGCAGAAATGTTAAGAGGCGTGCATTCTAATACTCAGAGGTACTTATATCAATTTATCTAACAAGCTGGACGTTATTTGAACAGTTTATTACGAATAATACAATAATAAACATTTGTCAGTCTATAACATAGGTTTAAAGTAGTAGTAGTAGTAGTAGTAGTAGTAGTAGTAGTAGTAGTAGTAGTAGTAGTAGTAGTAGTGGTAGTAGTAGTAGTAGTAGTAGTAGTAGTAGTAGTAGTAGTAGTAGTAGTAGTAGTAGTAGTAGTAGTAGTAGTAGTTTTATTCATCCGTTAAGTCAATACAATGACATTGGATACGTCAATACAAATATTTAGAACAATACAAATAATATAAGTATAAAAAATAAGTTGCATCAAGTGTAATTAATAAGATCTAAGCATGAACTCATAAATATATATATTTGCATGGCTCTACAACTACACAGCATTTAAAATGCATCACAAATATATACAGTAACACTAATTATATTTATTAAACGCATTATTCTTTATTGCTCTCAAAGTCACAATAGCATTTTCAATATTGCTAATTTTGAAGAACAAGTTGTTGCATTATGTGTTTTATATAAATTATCTGTGATATGTACATATGCATTAAAAAGATATTAAATATGCTTTGGTCCTTGTGCTTATTCTTCTGGTGAGGGATAATCATTCTCCGACAGAGAAACGTTTCCTCAGCTCAGGAATCGAACCTGGTACCTCACCGCAGAATCAGGTGCGCTAGCGACGAGCTAGGGAACCAGTTACATTCTTTAGATGTTGGTTTTCAAGTTGTGATCTTACGTTTAGCAAGGTCGCCTCTATGTAGGTATTGCGATCCCTTTACCGACATGCTTAGGATATTATGAGGCTTCTGCATTATCTGGAAGTAACTATCTTGAACAAAGGACAGCTTGCGTGATCCAGGTGATATGTTTGCAAATATTTACATTCTTTTGGCGTGTTTGAATCGTTATTTACTTAGCATATTGGAACCTAACACCATTTATGCTATATTTCACCTTAAAACTTTAACCTTGAGCTTACTCTCAATACTCAGTTCATAAATTGATTCCATTCTGGTCCCTTGCACTAATAGAGGTACATTGCCATTAACGCCAGAGAATGTACATCACTTCAAGTGGTTCAAAGATATTTCCAGCTCTTTGCATATTTATGATTTATAATTTCATTCAAACAAAAACGTGACTATAATTGGTCACGGAGTCTAGAGTTAGATAAAACCGACTAAGAGCGACCTTGAACTTTGAAGATGTTGGGCTAGCTCCAGCTTGGTTCTTTTTTAAGGTCGTAAAAAATTAGGCATTTATTAATTAATTATGTTTTTGTTGTTCATGGAACGATATTTTGCCGCTTGCTGTGAGTAAAGTTGTGCAACATATTTGCGCAAATTCGCTCATTTACTTCGGGTATATCAGCTGATTTAGCTGCTCCGTCCTTCGCGTGGAGATGTCATTTCACGTGGTAAAACATCCACAGAACGCAAGGGGAATTAAATTTAAAGGCAGGGAAGACGAGTTTGAGAAGAAGTTCCAACGCTTGAACTAGCGTGTGTAGTCCTTGATATTAAAAAGGAAAAATGCCAAAAAGTATAAAGTGACTGACCGTTTTCCATTTCGTTATGGCGCCTTTATTTTCAGGAGAACAATAATGTTACTTACACTGAAAATGCATACAAACATGACGACACGTAATGTTTCATTACCACTTGTTCGTTAATTTTTACCATTGATGTGTTTTATCACCAACATTATCATTATTATAGATAGTTATTATTTATATTTGTAGTTATGATTATTACCATGATTATTATCGCTATCGTGATCACTAACATCCTTAGTTAGTTTTTTATTTGTATTATTTCCAGTATTATACTTGTTATCGTTATTATTGTTATGCTTTAATGCTATGATGTTAATTTTAACGGGAATGAAATGAAATGTGTAGTGTTTAACGCCCGCTTTTACTATATACGGCACCGCAGGCGGTGACAGTGATGATGCATGAAATGAAGATGCAGCACCGGTGGAATGAGATGGCGGGGGAAACCGGAGGTCCCGGAGAAAACCCGCCCCAGCGCCGTGTTGTCCACCACAAATCTCACTTTGTGGTCACCTGGGATCGAACCCGGGCCACCTTGGTGAGAGCCAAGCGGTCTAACCACTGAGCCACGGCGCGGCCATTTATAACGGTATCATCACCATCAAAAGTTATTGTTATGCTGATTTTGTTCACAGAACAGGTGTTTAAGTGATGTTCCTGTTGGCTGACAAAATGTTTTAACCTCTCCTTGTATCCATATGGAACTTTCTGAGAAGTGTGGGGTGTAACAGATGCGCATGCTCCAACGATTCTTGGACCTAAGCCTTCTACGCTATGGGGACGTGTCTCAAACAAAATACAGGTGTTTCAATTCGACGTCAAACGAACATATAGAAGTAGTTGCTGGGCTTCTATGTGACACATATAGATAGCTTTTACCGCCAATAAAGCCACAGAAAAGTGCTCCAAAATGAGTGTGAATAAGGAAGTGACAGTGACAACGAAGCTTGCCTCATGCTGTCGGAGTTCGCAGGTATAGGTCACACGATGTGCCCCATGCTGTAACTGTTTGTAAACATACTGGCATATTCCGCAGGAGCTTGCTACTATTAAGAACTTCTTTGACTTATGAAAGCGCAATAAATAAGCTATTGCTTAATTATTGCTTATGAGTGTTTAATGTGTTCCAAAATTCCGTTATGGCAGTACATTATGGCAAATAAGCTGGTGGAAATATGAAACTTATACCTTTTAGAGAGAAGTTAATGTTAGTGAGGTTGAGGATGGAAGCATTAAATGATAAATATAACAGAAAACAACATCAAAGAATTGTAGATAAATTAACCAAAACTAAATGGCTTATACATTGAGACGAGCATTTTATTTTACGTGTTAGATAAATCTTAATAAAGAATTTTTAGATGAATAGGCAGCTGTTGATATTTACATTTAGTGGTTCAAAGTATGGTACAAATAAGACCATTTTTACAATTGATATTTTTACTGAAACTAAGCGTTGAGCTCCCTTCAGCTCTTCCATCCAGCAAAACCATATCCGTCATTTAGGCGTTCGTATAGCGCTCTATATTGCTTGGAATTGCTATATAAGTACCCTGTTAGGACCGAAAGTGTAGTTTTACACTGAAGAGCAACCTTGAAACTGTCCTAGTTATTTACGAACTTTTGCACAAATAACTGTCATTTGACCCATTATTTGAAAGTTAGGCTGGGGTCACTGATAAAGTGTAGGGAGCAATGCTTTTGTTTTCGTGACTGGTGCGTCCCAATAACAACTTTTGAGGTTCGCACACCAGTGGTTCCTGCGCTGCCTAATCGCAAAACCACGTAATACTTAATGCTGCATAAAGTTATACCTAACAGAACTTTGAAGCTACGACACCAAAATTCGGACTAGTTAAGCTATAAAGTTATCAATGGCTACAATCGTTCGGTGTCGTTTTGAAATAATCTGTATTAATTATGTAACATCAGAAGGGGAAAAATTAGTGAAATTATAACATAGATCCTGGCAGCCGAGATATTGGGACAACACGGCCGATCCAGCGTCCAGTGTACAACTGGTTTAAATTCTCTCTTTATAGGTTCTAAGTGAAATAGTGCACCATCTTATTGGAACCAGAATTATACCGCCAGTCATACCAGAACAGTAAGAAAATCCTGAAGCACACTTTGCGGAAAGTTTAGATACCGTGGTCCACTAAGTCTGGATAGGAGAATGTCAGATCAGTTAGCATTTACATCAAACATTTAGGCTCATATGGTTTTATAAGTGATCAATACGAAGTCATATAGAATTGTGAGTGGCCTAGTAGTACATGTTGTGTCTACTCACAGTGACATCGTCGATGAAACGGCATCCCACCCTCCAGGGAATATTTTTTAAGGAAGTCAGAGATGTCGAAGAGTATGCATCGAACTCTTTCAATGATCAACCTCATGGGCAAAATCATTGCCACACAGCTGATGGTTGAGGTGAATTTTATACAGATACCACACCTTTTTCGTAAAAATTCTTTGTAAGATTACTTTTAAAACACTTGTAAATACTGAGATCCCCTTACTTGAATGCAAAGCATAAAATTATATATTAAGCCCATACTTACAAATATTGAATACTGACAAGAATAGCAACAATAACAATCAAGCATTTTCACAGTTCGTTAGTGTGTAGAAGTTGCACAAAATAATGGAGTACATTCTAACGGATTCTTCGTATGTAGTTACTGTTGTGTCGCCTGCTGCTTGCGTAGTAACCCTTCCTTTTACCGCATTCGGATAACTGTACGATTAGGAAGGAGCATGTACTGATGATAATTGACGAATCGTAAACCTTTCTTGATAAATTCCACCAGCTGCGATCACAATTACATTGCGTCGCACGGTACACTGAAACAATATCTCTGTAGTCATGTGTAAATGAACCAGCAACATCAGTCATCTGACCACTAGGATCTGTAAAGTATGAGCGATCAGTTTTCTTCATTTGAATTCAAACCATTAATGACGTCTTTGCTAGTGAGAGAAACCGGTAAATCATTGGGCTTATCAGGCACTGCTACCTAACTGTAGTCCGCTGTGGGCTCTATGCTAACAAAGCTTCATATCCTCTTTAAGGGGAACGAGAAATATATGTGCAAAACCAAAGCTCAATATGATGAAATAAATACTAGGTACATACGCAGCCTCCAATAAGCACTTGCAAATCCCTTTGAGTGACACAAAACGATAGAATTAAGCAAAGCTCCGATAATGTTGTTTGTATACCAAAGGCTAAAGCTACAAACTACAGAAGCACTAGTTGGCATCATATTCTTTTTATCTTCTGCTTACGTGGCAAATCTGGCCCTTGAATAGTTGGATTTACTTTATAAATCTATAGTTACAAAAAATAACAGTAATAATAAATACGATAACGACTCTAATAATTATAATAATAATTATGATAAAATAGAAGCAAATGGCACTGAAACAATATGTGATCTCCTGTTTGCATGCGCTTTTAAGGCGTTTTATATTATATATAGGCCACAAACGTTAGATAATAACAGAATGTAAACACGACAGAACATTTTGGATTGATAGAGTCGACATGAAAAATTCAATGCCATCAATTAACTTAACTAATAAGGGTTAAATGATGAAGCCTCAGAGATAAGTACTTACAATACTTAGTCACCACAAACGGTGTATCTCGGATGCGAGAGCTCCTAGTTGTTAACCGGGAAAATATATAAGACGGCTGGAGAATTTAAGGTCATGACGGCAAATTGGCCATGGTAGCTCAATGGGTAAGAGCGACTGGACGAAAACCAGTAGATCCGTGGTTCAAATTCGTGCCATTGAATTTTTCATGTTGACTCTATCAGTCCGAAATCTTAGCCTGTATACGGCTAGTGTGAAGAAATTATTAATTTCTATCAATTAACTAAAATAACTGGAGGTAAGTGATGAAGCCTGGGACTTACGTACTTACAAATAGTAAGTCGCCACAAACTGTGTATCTCGGATGCGAGAGGCCCTAGTGGTTTGCCGGGAAAATATATGAGTCAGTTGGAGAATTTAACACAATGACGGCAAATTGGCTATGGTAGCTCAATGGGTAAGAGCGACTGGACGAAAACCAGTAGATCCGTGGTTCAAATCTGTGGCATTGAATTTTTCATGTCGACCCTATCAATCCAAAATCTTGGTCTGTATACGGCTGGTGTGAAGAAGTGATTAATTTCCATCAATTAACTTAAAGAACAGAAAATTCTTAAAAAGAATGTAGAAGTATCTATCGATAGATGCGCACAGGTCAAATATTTACTTTTGAAACCTTTGTCATAAAACCTTGGAAATAAAGACTGTAACTAATGTGGAGAATATTCTACGAACTTTTCGGCTGTTCACACTGTACTTTTGGATTATCTTGGATTACACACGCTAACTCAAGTCTAGGAACTGCGTCTTAGCACTCGCCTTCGCTGTTAAGCATAAGGACGAGAAAGATGTTCGCTCAGACCACTGCCGTATTGCCTTCTGCAACTATTTTAACGTTTTTAAGGATATCCGCTTACGTGAGAGAGGAAGCAGTTTGGGCCACGTTTTACATCACAATTTACTTCTAATAATTTTATGTAAAATGCAATTATTAAATGCGCTGCAAGAAAAATGCATTGTAAATGTGTAGATGATGGGAGGGCATCTAACCATATCCTAGCGAATCAAATGCAGGATGAATGGTGCCGTGTATGAACTATGTAACTCGTAAAGAAATACAAGTGTGAACGTTGATCAAGCTGAGGGCTGCTCCGTAGTTGATCTAGCCCAACACAAGCTACTGAAGTTCCTGGCAGACGGCCAAGTGTACGCAGTGGACGATTTATCGGCTTGTGTTTCACTGACCCGTCTGATTAATTACTGGAGATGGTTAAAGCAGAATATTATGTTTATCAACTTAGCTTTCAATTCCCTTAGCTTATTGATTAACGTCAAAGGGAAAAGTATGTTCTGGATATACAAACAAGTGAAAGCTGCAATAAATGTGCCACACTTGGTATCATCTCTAAGATAGTGGTGTTCATGTATTGATTGTCATAATTTATTAAATACAATCTAACATCACAAACTTCAAATCAAATTGTGCTTCTCATAAACAACTTAGTACAGCCTACAGACATCAGTTTCAGACTGCAGACTTCATTTTAGATATAAAATGCATCTTGAGATCTGGGTCTATAAATCTAATCTACAATTCAGGCAATCAGCTAATCTTTTCGTAATGTATTTAGGGAGATGACTTCCAGAGTATAATTTCAAGGGCCACATAAAATGTTAAGTAAGCGTAATTTTGCAACTGTGTGCACTTCAATCACTCTACAACTGCTTGTATTGTGCTTTCAAATAATGCAAACCCCCCTACGGTTAAAAGATAAGAAAATGTTCCCCCCTTATAAAACAAAATACGTAATATGCCTCTTCTCAGTGAGGAAAGTGCCATTTACAAAACTCGTAATGTCCAATCATTTGCTTATAAACGGCGCTATCGAAGCAGAGATGGGGTTATCCCTAACTTCCACACAGTTCGCGAATTCTACATTCAATATTATAGTCTAAATCATAAATTAAAGTGGTAAATGGCTGGTTTTGCCCAGAAATTTGCACAGAAATGGAAGGAAAATGACCATGAGCACATGGTTTTGTATAGTGTGACGTGAACGGGGTGACACATTATCTTGTTAAAATTTAATGCACTACTTTATGCCATACCCGATATTTGGTCACTAAATCCACTTTAGGTGTACGAAACCTCGTAGCATCCGTGCAATGCGTCAATTTAAACTCAAAATAAACACAATTTCATTTATAAATATCAATCATTTTCACAGAACACACTCTGTAACTGTTAACGGCAGCTTTAACAAAGTACATGACTTTGACATCTCAGAGGTTATGCTACTGTACGTGACCTCTTTGTTCCTGAACGTGTGGCACTATTATCAGCAGACATAGTTACTTCCAAATATTACAGAAGAGACGAAAGAAAATCAAATCTAAATATTACTGGACTTGACTTTGCATAGAGACGTCGGAAGTTTCAAACCACCCCATCCTTCGTACAGTTTGTGTGTTTGTAGAAACACCAAAGTGAATTTACCTGTCCGTCATTGAGTCATAGCCACTGTTGTGTATATTATTTTTACTGACATATTAATCTTGACGTAAATAGTTTAAGGCTATCTGCTTAGGAATTCCAATGTCTGGTTATCATCCTTAACGTTACAGCTCTATCCAACATATATCTTCAGGTAAACAGCACACATTCAAAAGACAAGAGGCAACACCTGTGGCCTATATTTGGAAGCTTGCGGATACAATAACCGGTGAAAGTCAACCTCATCAAGGGTTGAAAGTCACATTTCACGATCCACAATTGGTTGGAATGTGCAAAGTTTTCACTTCTATCCCTGTGGTTCAAACTTTTCAAAGAAACAGTCTCTCACAGACATAAGGCAGCAGTCTGGAATAATTCACGTGTGAATCTCTCTGAAAGGCTGTGACAATTTTCGTTTTGACCACATCTAAGACAGCAGTACCAACTTTGTGGGAAGCTAGTGGTATTCTTCAGCCCAGAAGCCGAAACGGGCAGTTAAAATATTATGAAAACTATTACTTGTATCACGGCGAATCACTCTCCACCCTTAGTTTTAAAGTCCCCGAGCCGTTCCTATTGTTCCTCTATCCCTCTCTCAGAAACAGATATTTACCAAATGTCCATAGCAGATATCGGAAAATCGTGATCCGTTTTGTCTCGTCAGAGAGACGATTATTCTAGATTAAAAGACGGGGAGAGAGAAGTTTTGAAATTCACTGGTGGTAAACTATCTTGTTTATGAGTACTTGTGTCCAGCGGCAGGGTAATTAATTGTAAATAGTTTTTTTTTCAACATTTTATAACGTATTAAGACAATTCTTACGTATTTTTAGAAAGATGTTCCAGCTGAAAACGATGTTTTTATTTCTCGCTTTAAAATTAAAGTATTCAGTTTTCATTAAAAGTGTAATTTATACAAGGATGCCATTTATGCTAATTTAAAGAAACACATATAACTTCCTGGGCACTGGAATAGAAGAGCTGATATTAATTTGTGTGAAGTAAGGTCATGTTTATCGACTCTCAGAGACTAATGGAGAGCTGTAGGTAAATGCGTTTCGTTGTCCATGGCAAACATTTGGAGTTTTCTTTCCCTTTGCTGTTTTCTACTCCTGTCACTGTTACTCCCTCAGATCAAAGTGAGTAAACATTTGTTCCCTCTTTAATTTGTAGTTCAGCAAATATGGGCAGGCGTGTATTTACCTGTAAGCCCTGCTACACTTCATTATGTGCTTGTAAAGTGTACTTACATAGTATCACCTGACTACAGGCAGGAAAAAGCCGACTGCTCTTTTGTTTTCAGAGCAGTGAGTTTTAAAAATACAAAGGCTTCTTAAAAATTAAAAATTCCTCATATCAGTAACGGCACGAAACGATGATCTTTCCGAAATCAAAGATAGTCTGTTGTGCATTTTGATCTCTTTACAAATCGTACGTAATTATAAAAAGCTGCAAAATTTGATACATACACATTAAGCCTCTCACGCTCAATATATAATGATAAGCTGGAAATTGTAGCAGTTAAAACGCGTCCATTAAAGAAAGCTTAAACTTGTATTATAGACTTTAAAGCAAAATTTAAAGTTCCAATTAAAAAGCCTGGTTCCTTACGATACAATTTTCATAACAGTGAAAATTTTCAACGAGGTTTTGAACTAAAACTGTACCCAGTGTGCTGGAGAATAGAAGATATACTGCTTGACGCTACTGCATTGTGGAAAAAGGAATGTATAACTGGGAAATGACTCAAATTGCATTAATTAAAATTTTAATAAAGACTATAGGAAAGCTAGGGATGTTTTATGTAAAGTTTAAATGAAATGGAATTGGTAATTAAAAAGAGAAGTGAACAACGTGTAAGTTTTCAGGAGAGCTTAATGTCTAACTAGCAGTAGTTGAACAACGAATATGCTAAGTTAACAGCTTGGGCTGAACACTTAACCAACCATAAACCTTTTTCTATTTGTCAGACGTTTAGTAGGAAGAAATAAATAAATAAATTACCACATTTGATATATGTGCTTCTTTCTGATCTAGAAAATGATTTTCCAAAGGAATGTGCATTTAAATTAATTCCTTTTTAAAGTAATGCTTGGCTAATTGGAAGTTTTGACTTTTTCAAAAATATATACACCTACAAAACCAGGATGAGCTTGGTAGCACAAAATATTTCCCTCATACTTATAACTGTAGAGTACAGCTCAGTTAACGTGTAGTGGAAAAGCTACATATGAAGCTTCGCTCTAAGAATTTAACGATTTCAGTTCAAGGAGCATTCTATATAATAAAAATGTGCACAATATTACAATTAGGAAACCTACGCTAGAAAACTGGCTCATATTAACTAGCATGAAGTTCTGCTTATGTGGTTTTAATAAAATGTAGCAAAGTTTCACATAATATGCATTCTTTACAGGCTAATAGATATATGTGTACCAAATTTTGGAAAAGGAATCAACAACCTTTGGAAAAATTCAGAGAAGTAGAAAAGTCCCAAAATTGCTTATTTCACTCTATCCACTGAGGTTTATACAAATCGTGAGGAAAGTCTCCAATTTCCACTCCAATATCAGAAACGTTTATACGAAAATTTTCCTAGAAAATTGGGCCTAAATAATAAATTGTAACCCCAAATTTTTATTCACCAACAGTATTTTTTCTCTCCAATTAGTGTCAATGTATCTCCTTAAATTACACAAACAATTATAGTAGAATAAAAAGTACCTTAAAATTAATCTTGTGGGTGGTAATATATTTATTCCTTCAGGATAGGGCTCAGGAACTCGTTATCACCCGACTCTACTTTCTGTGCATATGGTTAATGTACGGTCGCTCCACTTCCATCCAGGTAGAGCTTGCGTCAGTGGCGTAAGTTACAACATTAAGATATTTAGTTACTTTATTTTACTAAACAAAATATAATTGGGTACTTTAATGAGGTCAATATAACTGTTCCTTACCACAATAGCGTGCCTTGTCCGGCTCGATAGCTTAGATGGTAGCGTGTCTGCCTCACTTTCAAGAGGTCCCTAGTTCGAATCTCAGTCAGGGTGAGTTACCTGGGTAAGGTTTTTCTGGGGTTTTCCCTTATCCTTAAAGACGAATGCCGGGTAGCTCTAAGCTCCATTGATCCTGGACACATTTGAGCATTATTTCACCCATTTCATTCACCGTCCGATATGACTTAACGTTGGAGGACGTAAAATTACAAAAATAAGCGTGCCTTGGAATAGATGGGATATTTTTGTTTTTAGTGACAATGTAACTTTCTGAGCTACAAAAATAGTAATTACTAACGTATTAATTTTATATTCACTTAAAATTTCGTCCACTTCGTTTGAAATCGAGCATACAACTAAGTCACCACGGTCGCCCAACATTGATACGAACTTGCATAGAATTACGTTACGCTGCTTGTTGTGTTTATAAGTGAAAAAATACCTGAAAATATGATGCCTTATTCAGGTATCTCGACATGCTTTCATGAAGTCAACGTCTGATGTTAAAATGTGTGATAAAACGAACAGGTACATAGCATAGCAAACCGGATGACTTTTTATTTTGTTGAATGGAAAAGTAACTTTTTGAATTCCTTACAGAAAGGCTATATTTTATTGCACTGGGCCATACCACTAGCTCTGAAGTAACAAACACCATTGTTTTCAAGTCTCATCTTTTGTATAACAGGAGAGCCAAACACTTTGAGTGAGCCAGGTTAGTAGAATGAGTGATAGAGCAGAAATGTTTCACGCATTCAAAGAGTGCCAGTTTCTGATCCATACTCTAAGGAGCTAAAATGGTTAGTTCCCTTTTGTAGAAGCTTAGTCTAGTATGGGATTCATATATGTACTTACGCAGTTTTGTGTTATCTAGTTTGACTCAGGCGGGGCAAGCCGAAAGTTCTTAGCTCCGTCGCAATACAACAAGGATTTGCCACTAGGTGCATCTGATAGCCTGATGTTTATTTAGGATGTTCAGAGAAATATCTGCAGTATCTGTAAGCGTTGAGTCACGACAGGGTGGCGTACTACGCCATGTGTTGATCAGTGGGTTATTAAAGATAAAACCGGCAAGACGTGACTTTCGAGCGATGATCTGGTACAATTTCAAAAAGGGGTTATACTCCAAGCAGAGGTACCAAATTTTGTCAGGAACTTCTTCACAGGCCATAGTTAGAAACTGGTTTCCTGAATTTCAGAGGGGCAGAGGAATACTTGGAAGATGAGTTTCGTTCAGGTAGGCGAGAAACTGAAGTTATCTCCGAAAACCTCGAAGCTGTGAGGAAAATGGTGAAAGAAGATCAGCATATCTCATTCCTTGAGATAAAGAGGACAAACATTGGATCAGCGGCAGCACAAATATCTGTGCATCAACACCTTGGTCTCGCCAAGAGATGCGCACATTGGGTCCCACATTCCCTCATAGATCATCAAAAGCAGTCCAAGTGAATTGGTGCGAATTTATGCTAAAATAATTCTGATACAAGTCGGGAAGTATAGAACATTGTTACAAGCGATGAAATGCGGGTATACATTCATGATCCAGAAACAATACAGCAGTAGTTTCTCTGGTGCTTTGAAGATAAACCACCGTCATTAAAATTAAAGAGGGGCCAAAATGTTTGTAACAAGTGATCGCCTTTCGTTTCTCAAGAAATGGTCACATAGCAACCATTCCACTTGAGAACCAACGCACACTTACTGCAACTCATAGTTCATCAAGCGGTGGAAGGAACAGCCCCCAAGGTCACAAAAGGGACATCTCTTGTTGCAATAGACAATGCTTGCGCTTCACACTGCTGCCAGAAAGATGGGCTTCCTGAATGAAGAGGTCATCAGGGTGCCACCCCATCCAACTTACTCCACAGTCCTCGCCCCCTGTGACTATTTTGTGTTCCGCAAAATGATGGATCGACTGTGGGGGCGTCGATTTACGTCACATGGTGAAGCCATTATTGCATATTTGGAGGCTGTGAGCAGCGTCCAAGGTAAAGTATGTTTTGTAAGTGGTCTGTGCGAATGAATATGTGTATATGTGTTGCAGAGGACTACTTTGAAGAAATGTGAAAACATTTTGAAATTTAGTAGTGTTGGGGAACAGCTAAAAACTTTCGGCATGATCTCCTATATGTACACCAACATCCCTAAAAATTTCCCACTTCCCTGCATCGAAGTAGTTATTTCCCTCGATAAGAATTCCAACTGCAGGTATCCAACCTATGCCTGGGCTGAAGAATAGTCCAAACACCAATAAATGAAACATTGAAGGTTGGTATATCTGATCCGAAAATAGGGGCTGTTTAAGACAGCGCCTCTAAGGAGGAGTTTCGTTACGTTTGGTACAGAAGGAAATTCTAAACTGATTTGACATAATTTAATGTTACATAGAAAGGGGTATAAGAAGTATGGGCTTGTGTTGTTAAACTTATTAACTGTTACATGAGGTTTTTTTTATCAGTAACTGGTAGATGAAGCCAAATTTCATAATAACATTTCTACGTCTCTACTAATTTTATTTTGTTTTTGCACCTAAATTCAAGACACCATTTGTTTATCAATACTTACCTAGAACATGTAGCGTATAACATTATCCTTGGACAGCTTGGCCGTAACTTTGGGTTGGTGAAAGTTTCCTGGCAATTCAGTGGCTGAAAGGTATGTACAAGGAACACAACGCGCCCTGGTAGAATTGGAGTTACGTATTTCATTACCGACATAGTGAGACACGTTCCATTGGCTAAAGCGAACTAAGTTTCATAGGTACGATTTTGCTGAATTGCTGACGAGCAAGCTAGCTCTGCTTCTGGAATGGCCAGGAGCAATCAAGTTTGGAGTGAAATTTGTGCAACTTTGTTTGGGAAGCAGTAGCCTTCTCTGCTTAGGGAGACTTTAGTTGAATATTTTTCGGTTTCTTTGTTTTTCGAGATATATTTCATGTGCTTGAAGTGATGGTTTTACGCAACCATTCTTGTTCACTGATTTCATATTAATTAGAATATATTATAATGGATGCATTATATATTCATTAAAAGAGGAAGAGTTTCTGGGAAGTGAAACTGAAAGTCATATTAGTTTGTGCGTTAAATATGTTTGTATTTGTGTAGAAATACCCCAGTAATACATTTTCAGATCTTTATTGAATCTTAATATACCTTTGACCTGTCGTAATTGGTGCAATGAGTTTCAGCAGTAAAAGAAAATAACTTTTTGATCTCTGTCCCTACAAAGTGACATTATACCATTTGAAACAATCACATAGCCAATCACAGTATGCTTCCAACATTATTGCGTATGCTAATTAATCAATGTTACTATCTAATATTGTTCTACCATTTACCTAACGCAGGTGTAGGAACCTTATTCTAATTTCTTCGAAATCTGGATAATGTTGCTTGATGTGAAACTTACGTAAAATGATATTTATGTACTTATATATTATAGTGTTGCTTAAAATGAAAACTGTAGATCCCAAACTTTCCACTTTAGTAGCCTAGCTTTCATTTATATACAGCAAATCGTTTTACAAGTAGTACTGCAAAGAACTGCGTTTACGTGGAAACTACGTTCAAATATTACATTTTTAAAAGAATTATTAATGTTTTCTAATAAAGCGTCATATCTTTGAGAAGCTAGTACAAAAATACCGTTTTAATCACATGCGTTTCAATGATCATTCTTCTAAAAATTATTTCTACGAAATATTCTCATTTTGCTTACTGCTTTAAAAGATGCATATAGTTTCATTAGCCATTTCGTTTTAGGTGTGAAAAGGATGCCATGAACTGCAACAAGAATGAGATTTTAAACTATGCTTCGCTTTTCTCATTTTGCGGTCGCCTGGGACCGAACCCGGGCCGCCTTGGTGAGAGCCAAGCGGTCTAACCACTGAGCCACGGTGCGGCCTCTCACGCCGAGGACTGAGTGTCCTCCACAGCTGCGCGTGGGTGTGTAACTTTCAAAGCCCTTTATGTCACCAAAGATTACCTTTCTGACTATTTTGTCATGCCATTATTAAGGGTCCGAAGAATACCTATTCAAACGGAGTCAAGTGCTACCCTTTATAACTCTGCTAAGGACACTGTTTCTAACATTTCTTTTGTTAAAAAAAAACTATTCAACCCTGTTGCTATTCGACTCAACTGTACCTGCACGCGTTCCACACAAATATGCATTCCTTTGAAATCCACTACGATTCTTTATACATTGCATCCCTTAATTTCGGTATCAAATGGCCCCATAGATATCATTTTATTATCTCCTAATAAAATAGTATATATGTCTTGCCCGAATACAACGTAAAATATTAGACCATTTGTCAGCAACTTCCAATTCGTTTTACAATTTCCTTTCACAACGTTAATTTTGCATGATACATAGATAGGTATTTCATAAAAATTGTTCACATGGCTACATAGCAATAGCTCATTTAACATTTATCAACACTCTGATCTGCAATTTGCAACTTTTAAATATCACTCAAAGGAAAATACTTCAGTCTACCTCATCATCGCCATCTCTCTCTCTCTCTCTCTCTCTCTCTCTCTCTCTCTCTCTCTCTCTCTCTCTCTCTCTCTCTCTCTCTCTCTCTCTCTCTCTCTCTCTCTCTCTCTCTCTCTCTCTCTCTCTCTCTCTCCGTGTGATCTACTTACAATTAATTCATAAAATACTACACTTAGAACAATTCATAACCATACACTCCGATGTTTAAACCATTGTAAATTAATAATACCTTTTTTATATAAATACAGCATTTCTGAAATCTTCTTCCGGATTCTATATAAACATTGTTTTCAAAAGTCTTTCAATGTTCTAATTTTGATTTTTTTTCCTTTTACTCATACAACATTTCCAAGTAATTCTCGAGGATTCTATATAACTATTATTTTCAAAAGTCTTTTCAGTGTTCTGATTTTCATTTAGTTTCCTTTCGTTTGTCACTTGTTCAGTTATTAAATTTCACAGCACTTTCACTAAACTGTTTATACTTAACCTATAAATTTTGGAATTTTCTTATATGTTATTGTTTCTACTGCAGAAGCTTCTTTTGCTAGCCTGTCTGCTATTTCGTTACCAGAGTGCCATTGTGGGCCTTCACCCAGCTAAATGGTATTGCCTACTGTCGTGTTTGTGGTGCAGCCAGGGTATTGTGAATATCTGCGATTAGTGAGTTGTGTATTCTATTATCTTTCAGCAAGTGTAATGAAATACTGCTGTCAGTGTATAATGCAGCGACTCTCTCTTCATTGGGAATATTGTCTAGATCAAGTTCCTGTGGGGCTTTTCATATGACCAATTGCTCTGCCTGGTTATTCATGCATTTTGAGTGCAAGCTGTACTGTAATTGACGAATGAGTATTGGTGGTAGTATGTAACTGCAGCTGCCCCTACCTTGTCTTCTGATTTTTTTACCTTTTCTAATTCATATTTTGTATCTTCCTGAGTTTCTTTAACAGTCCTTTTGTCTGTGGGATGATCCCATCGTCTTGGTTATGTCTATCCGTCCGTCCGTCCGTCCGTCCGTCCGTCCGTCCGTCCGTCCGTCCGTCTGTCTGTCACTCTGTATATCTATCAGTCTGTCAATCTGTATGTCTGTATGTCTGTCTGTATGTGTGTACCTATAGGTATGTATTTTATTTTATTGCTTACAATCAATTACATTACATGGTTTTATAATTTATTTACAAATTACACATAAAAGCTAGTGAGTGAATGAGTGAGCGTATGTCCACGTACATGTGTGTGTAAACAACATAACTCCAACGCAGTAAATGTACTAATTACCAAAGTAGGTAATTTATTTCAGGATCTTCCATGTATACGACATGAACATCCTCAAGAAACTCCATAAACACCAGAAAAGCCTTTAAATGGAAAATGTTTCCAAAATGCTATATTTTAAAAAATGACCCTAACGGTTTTATTTAAAATATTACATATTTAGAATATATTCATAAGAAATTAAGTGTTGAATTTTCTGGGAATTTCCTCAGAAGTGCTCTACAGTCGGATAACGTTTGCATAACTCGGAATACACAAGAAACACAAAATCTTATTACACAGAGATGGTGATCTACTTAAAATGTACACTTTCTGTCCGATCTATGTTAATCTGCAGCAAACAGTTTTGAAGAGATTCCATAATATGCGTATTTGTCTGTAGCTTCCAACACTTTTTATTGCACAAATATGAAGCCTATATTTAATTTGTAATGCATGTCCATGCAAAGAGGACGGAATGTCAACGACGTCACAAACGAGCAGCTACTTAAAGAGTTGACTATCGCTTAAAGCCTGTAGCATTCCCATATTAACCTTGCACATACAAGAAAATTAACAATAAGTTTACGTTTATCTCAATTGGCATGAGGTTTATAGAGCAATAAGCACCTGTAAGCTTTACAAGAGCAGAGAAAGTCGTATGAGGACGGCATATCAGCTCTTTTACATTCTGTTAAAATGGCATTATCTAATGTTACGAAATATACGACTTGCAGTGAGCCGTAAAGGAAACCATGCAAACATTGAGCGCAAGTTGTGTTTCAGTAGCATATGCTCGATTTCTATTATTGCTATTATACTATTATTATTTTATTACTACTGTTGTTATGCTCATTAATATTATCATAATCATTATTATAGTTATTGTTGTTAACCCAATATTCTTTTTGTAGGGCAAACTTAAATATTAAAGCGACACATCTGTGCCTTTGGCGCAATATAAACAGAATATGAAACCAGCTAGTGTGTCTGAAGCTCTTTGCTTTTGTATGCATACAACATTATCGAAACTTTGCTTAAGCCTGTTATCTTCATTGCAATTTAATGCGACTTGTAGGTACTTATTATAGACTAAATATATGACTGTGTTTAATTCATAACTTCATGAATTCAATTCAATTCACGAGTAGAACTTGAATTTATATGTACTACAACGTATGAGTGTATGCATGCACCTATGGACTAAACCTCTGCTAAATATGCTCTAAAAACTTAATAATTTGCTTTTCAAATAAAGTACATTACTTCAAATTTCTCACATTTATTAATATTGAAGGAATCATTTATAGATTCTTAAACAAAGGCACCAATTAATATTTATTAGTCTCTCTTTCAGTCTATTTTAGTATTGTATGGAAGACAAGTATTGTATTTTCTGGAAGAAACGATTTTATTCGGTCTTCTTAAAATGTGTTAATATCTCTATGCGTAGGTGTTTATAAATGCCGCGTAATCTATAACTTTTTATGTAGGGCACCTATAGCATTGTTATAAAATAGTATAGGTTTATTTTAGTTAAATAAAATCAAGGATCACTAGCTGGAAATTCGCAACGATTTTTAAAATATTCTGAAGAAACGAAATTAAAGCTAAATGTTCTAACACACTTGCACAGTACTATGTTTCCATCTGTTGTTAAGAGTTGGATTTTCCTAAATCCAGTGTTGAAGCGAATAAGCATTATTGCTCTTCTCCCTCGAAATTGTAACATTCCATTTCCTACTGCTCACGCTTCAGAAATTACGATTAAGCACCTAATGTTCAAAAGTTGAGTGAAAATGGCGCTTTTTATTTTTTGGAGACGTTATCGTTACGGCAGACGGCTTCGTTTGCAACAGTGATACCAGGCATAACGAGTTTTATGATGCAACGGTCACACCGAATTTTAAAGCTTTACCGCATGACTATTAGCTATTCAGTTTAAGTTGTTGAGTGTCATATTTTATGTTAGTTAGTGCTCATTGTTGATAGCTACGCTCTCATTTTTCGATAAAATTCTATGAATTTAGAAACATGATAGGAAAGACCCACAGAAACAGAGCAATAAAGAAGATAGTTTCTCGTAACCTTCTCTTCTTCTCGAATATGTGAAATATTTGAACGAATCATTGCTGAGAAGGTAAAATATATGCTTAAATATGCAATAGTTAATTAAATATGCACTAATTCTTTAAATATACATTTATATACACTGTAAAACCTCCATAATAAACACCTTAAAATGTGAAATAAATGTATTACTTACATGCGTATGTTTAACTGTCAAGGAATAAAACTGGAAATACGCAACAATCCGAGCTCTACTAATACGCTATCGTTTTTCAGACTATTTCTTGTATCCCTTAGATGCATTTGACATTTAGCAGCATAGTGTAGAAAAGAATCCGTTTACATAGCAGCACCAGACTGTGTCTCTCTCACGCGTCACTCCAAAACATCATGAAAGGTCTGAATTCCAACGAGGTTAAAGAATCGCTCATTCATTGCATATATAATCCTAGTGATCAAATGGCATTACACGAGAGTACACTACTATTGATCTATTATTTTCACTGAAATCTCAGAATTGAATATTTGGGTGGAATGTAGTATCTCCCCTACGTACTATAAGTACGTAGTTGAGAATGCAAATATAGTAGGGGTAATTATGGACAAGTTAAATGAAGCTTCCCCAATAAACTGTCAATCTAAAATGTGATAATTATTTATCGAAAATATTCTAAGAACTTTTTGATTGTTTACACTGTTCTTTTCTATTATCACGTACTACATTCCCTAGTTCAATCATGAGAAATGCGTCTCGTTGCTCGCTGCAGAAGAAAATTTGGTCACGTCACTGCAGTCCGTTTAACTGGATTCATTCCTGGGAACTCTCTCGTCGCTCTCTGCAGAAGAAAATTCGATCACGCCACTGCCGTCCGTTTTACTGGATTTATCCCATTGCGTTCTGCAGTTGGGTATTTTAAGGCTCATATTAACAAAGGAAAATACGACGGAAATTGTTAATTTCTCAGAGATTCACATAAATTGGATGCTTTAACAAGATTTAGATCTGTGCAGTTAATATTTTGTCTGCCTCCTATGATTTAAAGTTTATTAAACCTACTTAGAATCAAATATGCTTCAAAGATATTCCAGGAATTTCAAGAAATATTTTATACATACGGTGTCTAAAGCAAAACAGTCCCAGACATTTTCAAGAAACGATCCATATATTTGAGGGGCAGTTTATGGAGTGACGCTTTTGTTGTGAAACTTTGTGTGTTATGCTTTGAAGATGTTGGCCCTAAGTATTGTATTTAACCAACCTTTCGTTGTTTTGTTTTATCATTCTATCCCTGTCTTCTGTCACACCCGACACACTCTTTTCTCTAAACCCTAACCTCTTATTTTAGACTAGAGACTCTGAAAATACGCTGAAACTTGCACATAGAAAATTTGAGCTAAATACAGTGCTTCCTGTACTTAGGTAAGTGCTACATAAAGGACCAGCGTAGGGAATATACATAGAATGCGAAATCCTTATATTTTTCTCTTATGTAATATGCAGCGTGTAACAGTATTTTTGTTTAGTAATGTTCGAAGGAATAATAAATATATAAAAATGTATGTAGTTGTGTGATTGGCCGAAGTAGTAGTGGTATGACGTGGTGTGATGACGTGTCAGAGAATCGGCCAATCACAAAATAAAGTGGGAATTACTATGGGGACAAGAAAATCAATAATCTAGAAAAAGTGAGAATCTTGTGTCTTGCTGGAGAAGGAGAAAAGATGTTACGATGATTGTAATTGTAAAGGAAAATTAATAAGATTCAAAAAGTGTTATTCAATATTTATAATAGATAAGAGTGAATCATAGTTCATATTATATAATTAAATAATATATTACAAAATTGGACTCATCTAAATTTTATTTTCACCAAAAATCCGCATCCACACCTGAGAAAAGATCTCACGACTCTCAGTAGATTAAAACTCGACTTGGATGTTACAAAAAGTTGGCTTGCTTCTTATTAGTTGAAGATGAACGAAATTATAATCCCGTTACAAATGGCGCAGCAACGTGTGGGGCTCGAATAGGATAAAGAAGAGGAGATTAAAGCATCGTGCAGCTCCGTGGGAATTTAAAAGGAAAGAAGAAAGAAGAGAGAAGAAAGAAGAAAACGAGAACTGGTTTAAGTGAGTGAAATTAAAAAAAAAAAATAATAGTAGTAGTAGTAGATTTATGTTGTTAAGAAATCAGAAAATAGTTAAAAAGATGGCGAGTAGAAAAGAAATAATAGTGGAAGGAGAAGTTACTGATAGTGTAGGAATGAATAGGGAGGATGCAAGATTAAGCATAGATAATGAGTCAATGTTGGAAAGAATAACAAGAATGTTAAGTAATTTAGATTCTAAAATAGAACAAAATGCAAAGAATTTAGATTTTAGAATGAGAGATGTTAAATCTGAAATGAGTAATTTAGATTCTAGAATGAGAGATGTAAAATCAGAAATAGGAGATGTTAAATCTGAAATGAGTAATTTAGATTCTAGAATGAAAGATGTAAAATCAGAAATAAGTAATTTAGATTCTAGAATGAAAGATGTAAAATCAGAAATGAGTAATTTAGATTCTAAAATAGAACAAAATGTAAACGATTTAACTAAGAAAATGAATGATTTAGATGTAGGAGTAAGACAGGAACTAGCACAAAATGTGAGTAACTTAGAAATTAATTTATTACAGAAGCTAAAACAGGAATTAAAATCTGAAATTTCACAGGAGATTAGAGAAGGGAGAAAAGAGTGTAGGGATAATATGGAAAGGCTCATGCAGATCATAGAGATTAATAAGGATGAGAATAGAAAGGAAGTCAATGAGTTGAGAGAGATAATTCAGGAAACTAGGTTAGGTCAGGACATTGTGAAACAAGAAATAAGAATGGAATTAAACAAAGAGTTAGAAACATTTAGGATACAACAGGCAGAAATAACACAAAAACAAAGAGAAGAATTAGGAGATAAAGTAGAACAAAGAATCAATGTAATTTGTTCTGAAATGCAATTACAACATGATGAAAGTAAGATACACCAAGAGCAAATAAAGTTACAAATTGATGAGATAAGTAAAGTAAAAGAAGAAGTAATTTTGCAAATTAAAGAGGTAAAAGAACATTTTGAAAAAGAAAAGGATAACTTAGGAAAATTGACACAAGTTGTAATTGCATTACAGGCTAGAAAAGTAAATAACGGGAAAGAAATGTCTAGAATTACAAATATAAACGATTGTGACTTACCAGGTGAATTAAGCAATCATCAGAAGTCTAGTGATGTAGTAAGTGAATTTAGTGATTTTGTGAGTCCAGATAATGATATTAATTATCACAGAAACACACAGAACATGTCCTCACACACACAACTCCACAGTCTAGGTCAAAATGAATGTGTACATTATTCACTAAATGATATTAGTCCACCAAGTTTTGATGAGGAATCAGGTGATAATCCAAAAGTATTTCTTAGGGAATTGGAAGAATATTTCCGTATTAAGAGAATTCCCAATGAATTTCGGATGGTAATAGTAAAACGCTGTTTGAAGAAAAATGCTCTTGAGTGGTTAAGGTTAACTTTGGCTTCACATGAAACATACAGTACTTTCAGAAATCTGTTTATAAATAGATTTTGGGGACCTGAGAGACAAAGAAGAATAAAAGTTGAGTTAGCAACGGGTAGGTTTGAGTTTAAAAAAAGGATTTCTATGACTGAATATTTCTTAAAATTAGCAAACAAAAGTAAGTTGATCAATCCCGAAATTTCTGAGACAGAAATTGTCAACATGCTAATACGTCATTATCCACCACATATCAGAAATCATTTAATTGTGGCTAAGCCTATCGATTTCTCTGATATGATTGAATTATTATCCGAATTTGAAGCACATAACCTCATTAATGATACTACATCCTGTGATGGTAACTATAATAACGTCCATATTGAGCGAGGAAGAAATCGACAGGAATCACAACCTACAAATAATAGGAATAATAGGACGAGTTTAAATTGGGGCGGGGCACCCGTGAGAAATCAAAGATTTGAAGGAAGAGGTTATGATCCTAGACGAACTTATGAATCTGTAATTCCCGGAACAGGAAGTGGAGTTCAAAATAATGTGCAAAGGAATTATCATAACAATCAGTCGACGAGAATTGGAAGAAATGATCAAATAAACCATGTAAGATTTTATCGAGGAAATAATCAGCGAATAAGTAATTTTAATAGGGGTAGAGGTACTAGTTTATTTAGTGCAAATCAAAGAGATTTTAGGGGTGTGAGATTTGAAAGAAGTAATCAAAATGAAATAGTCGAAAATACACAAAGCACAGAGAATGATGCGAATATAAACGATAGCACCAACCTAACCAACAATGAAAGTATTAATTAAGGGCGAATAGGTGAATGGAATTTCAATTTCATTGCGTTGGTAATTCCACATTTGGCAAGAGATGTAATTTTGGGTAATGATTTATTATATGAATGGCAAAGTGTATTGAATTTCGAAATGCATGAAATGAAGGTTAAGACAGAAAATGATTTATTAGTAATAAAATTATTGGAAGAAGATGGAAGAAAAGAAGAGAACAGGGATAATATAAATAATGAAAGGTTTTTTTGTGGAAGATATACTTTTGCAAGAAAATGGTAATATTGAATACGATGAAAATGAAAATTGTGGGAAGAATTTAATTATTGATGAATTGTAAAATAATGTAACTGACCTTGAAAAGCATTGTTGCCAATTATATACAATACAAGATAAGAACGGCGGAAGCCAAGTGTAGGAAGAAATAGAATTCCAGAGAATATTACAAGTAAAGTTAGAAAACACATACAATTTAGACCAAGCGAGAAAAGAACAGTTGAAATTGTGTATATTAAAGAATAGAAAAGCCTTTAGTTCAAAACCTGGACTGTGTAACAAATACACACACACATTTAAAGTGAATGATACTGATCCCTATACACATAAAAGCCTTGACAGTAATTGAAACAATATTGAATATATACTATGTGTGTGTTAAATAATAATGTGAAATTGTTGTTAAATGTTCATTTATTATATTTCATCCAATGTATGTATATTGTTATATTTTATGTATGTTGTATTGGTGTTGTGTAATATTGGTGTAAACGAAATTGTTAATTGGGGCTGTTCTTCGAAATATATGGAAACAGATTGTTAATTCCTTTATTTGGTTATTTTCCATATATTTCGAAGAGGGGCATTTGTAACAGTATTTTTGTTTAGTAATGTTCGAAGGAATAATAAATATATAAAAATGTATGTAGTTGTGTGATTGGCCGAAGTAGTAGTGGTATGACGTGGTGTGATGACGTGTCAGAGAATCGGCCAATCACAAAATAAAGTGGGAATTACTATGGGGACAAGAAAATCAATAATCTAGAAAAAGTGAGAATCTTGTGTCTTGCTGGAGAAGGAGAAAAGATGTTACGATGATTGTAATTGTAAAGGAAAATTAATAAGATTCAAAAAGTGTTATTCAATATTTATAATAGATAAGAGTGAATCATAGTTCATATTATATAATTAAATAATATATTACAAAATTGGACTAATCTAAATTTTATTTTCACCAAAAATCCGCATCCACACCTGAGAAAAGATCTCACGACTCTCAGTAGATTAAAACTCGACTTGGATGTTACAAAAAGTTGGCTTGCTTCTTATTAGTTGAAGATGAACGAAAATATAATCCCGTTACAAGCGTATGGAGCATATGATAGATGCATTTATGCAGATATTTAAGTCCTGTGTAATAAAAATAATAAAAGCAATAATGCTGTGGCCATTAGCACTCTGACAGGCCTAGGGCTCCAACCAGGCCCATGTATCGCGCTGGACGATCATTCAATCAATACTCTGAATTTGTGGGCTCGTCAAATTAAAAGTCCAATTTTCCGAAATTCTAAATGTTCTTTATATCCGTAGAAATACACTTGCAGATTACAGCCAAATTACACTACATACACAACCACAGTCTACTGAGGTCGATGACTACACAAACAGCGTTCTGATTATCTCTGTTTACAACATCAGCTCTCGTTATAACACAATTGTTTACTACTTTACAACTGACTCTGGGCAAGTCGTCGCTTCCTTAAATACCTCACTGATAATTCGATACTGTTCTGTAACAATTACTAGATATTTATAGAACAAACAGGAAATCGAATGTTCTATAAAACAATCAAGATGTCACCAGAATGTTCCAATTACCTCTTTTATCTGTGTCGGAAAGCCTTTTATCTCACGCCATCTTTTTCTGTTTTACAGGCTCTTTATTTCCACACTGTCTACCTATCAGTTCCATTGTGTAAACAAGCCGTGCGAACCCTTTTTGCGCGTACGCCGCCAGTCGTAAAAAAGGAATTCGCAACAATATGGACAGGTGATGAAGCCAACATCCCGTACCGTGCCGGAATGTTAGCTGTCTTGATCAGAATCACTGGTTAACAAACCTCCCCACTTTCCTCGCGATCCAGGGTTGGTACCGGTTGTACACCTTGGTCTTAGAATCCTCATTCTCATGCATAGGATAGATCCCGGCCGTATCTCGTAACCGGGAAACAGAGCTCCAGGCTCCATGTCCCATGCTCCATGAAACTGCGACATGGTGCAGGACTTGATTCATGTACACGTATAAATAAAGTTCTGAAAGATGTATAAATTAGCGATACAAATTAGCTGGACACACAGTATGGATGGCGCCGGATGTATACTACGGCCATCCAATATGCAAAAAGCCAAGAGAAAACGTAACAAAGTACTCCGCGAGCTGGAAAAGCATTATCTTGTAAGTTTATGCAGACGCAAGGTCAAAGTGCAGAATAATGCGACTGTTTTATTCCTTCTGGCAGTGTGGTGGCTGTCATGGTCAGACTATACCTACCGTAGTTGTTTACATGAACGACCGATAACAGTACAGTCCATGTGCAGTATACCTCTGGGAAAAACGCACACCCCTCCTGCCTTTACTTATAACATATTGTATACTTAATTTATTTTTGGTAACCTTTGACTTAGAAATATTTTGATTCACAATTAATTTTGGGAGCTCATTGAATACGTCGTGGGATTTTGCTAAAACTCGTCCTTGCATATCCTATGCATATCATGAAAATGTATATAATGTGTAACTTCTTTGTATGCAGCTCCTGACAAATCTTCTAAAAATTGGCATAAATGCGGATTTTAAGTTTAAGTTAAAATTGCAGTAAATGACCAAGCAAGCTCCATAATTTCACCCGCAGCTTAACCGGATATAAAACTGAGGTTTATTATTTTAACGATACTAACGGTTCAATCTATCCAAAAACAATTTTACATAAAGAACAAAAACAATACAAAAATTTAAAACTACACAGGCCTGAGTATAAATCAACGGCTCCTCCCTGCCTAAAGAAATGAAATATAGTGTTTACTTTCACATTCTTTCACCATACGTCCGCATTTTTCTTCGGAAATGATGAAATTGAACAAAAGACTGATTTTATAATTGGAGAAATATGTGCCCTACAAAAAATTGTGTTAGTTTTTTCATGCTCATGTACTATTTATTTGGGCAGTAAATGTGAGTGTCAAGGTTACAACAAAGAGGTGTTCGGGCAAATTTTGTGGCTTTGGCACCTAGATTAGGCGCAAAAAGCAGAAGGTCTCAAAATGCCTCTTTTTAACGACTTGACACTTCATTTTATTGACCTCTTAGGGCAAACAGTATATAAGGACATAAAAGCTATACACTATTTTGTACAGCACACAATTCTATTTCGAACTAAAAAATATATTGCCCAAAAATTTTAGTTTCAACCGCAACTTTCAGTTAAGAAATGAAAATAGAGAAATGCCCCTTTGTCTTACGGGTCAAACCATTACGTGCATGTCCGTTGCGCGAGAAAATAATTGAGTTAATTGTTTTTAGAATGGGCCTGATTATAAAATAATACAACACATTGGTTTTCTCAATCCAGATTAGCATATGTTGGTCTCAAATTCCAGAGAGGACTTTCCATTAGCTGGATTAAAATGAATTATCTTCTCGTGGAATAAAACATGTTCACTCAGCTACCATTGCTTCCATAATTGGTTTACCCTGATCCAGCATGTAAGCGTCAGAACTGAATAATTCTCTTATTTAGCAATATGTGATTACGGGCTTTCACTGCGCTCCACGTGCGCTCTTCCAATTTCCAATCTATTCAGAGATTTTTATCAAGTATACGGGAAAGCTGTGACCCCTTTTTTAATTTGCATTTCCCGGTTTAAGCCTTCCCGGCCTGTATCAGTGATGCAGCTACTGCTATCTGATGTAAACTTCAGAAGGAGTTAGCGTGAAAAGGACAAGGCAGAAAAATTAAATCAAAGGCGGACGGAAGTTCAGAGGCCGATTTGAAAGGCATAGAATTTGAGTGAAAGCCTACTCTACGTTCTATACTTTAGTCATTTAGAGCCTAAAGAGATTAACAGTTTTATTAATTTGTAGCTGTGTTGGTCATTATTTAATTTGTTCCACTTTTAATTTCTACCCTTCAAGTTAAAAACGGAAATGTAATGTTTATTTATGAAGTCCGTATTCGCAAATTGGCAGAGGTTCAGTTTTATTGAATGATTATCAAAGTCAGCTTAATAGGGTGGGATGTAACTCGTATATTCCCCATGTTGATGTGTTCATATGGGACATTTTTATGTGGTATAGTGGTGACCGAGTGGTTAGAAGAACCACATCTCATCCTGAAATTGGGACTTAAGATTGGACAAAGCAACATCTGGGTGAGCCTTATCTGGGTTCCCCACCATTCATTCAACCAATGATCCATTTTCATATTACCTTTAATGAATGTCGTCCTCATTTTACTTTATCTCCTTCCTCACTCTCATGCCAGACTTCGGGCTGATCAACCATCCTACGAGGGTAGTCTGAAAAGTTCTCGGCCTGATAGTGAAAAAAGACAATTCATGCTTTCCATGTAATTCTAGTTTTCAACATAATCTCCTCTAATATGAATACATTTCGTCCAGTGTTTCCAATGTCATTATCCACTCAATGCAGTGTTCCTCTGAAAGTGCGGCAAAGTACCTATTTATAGCCGCAATTGCTTCTTCATTAGACGAAAACCGTCTACCAGAGAGGAATTTCTTCAGTTTGGGAAACAGATCGAATCCAAGGGAAGTAACTATGGGGAACTGGGTGGATGTTCCATTACTTCATATAGCAGATCTCTCAATTTCCCCATTTCCAAAACAATTTTGTTTGCAGGTGCATTGTTTTGATGGAACACAATTTGTTTTTCCTTTTTAACCGGGTCTGTTTTCACGAATACTTGCATTCAGTTTGGTTAGATGTTGAGAGTACTATTATTCAGTAATAGTTTTACCTTTTTGGAGATATTCCATCAGTAAAATTCCTTTGGCATCCCAAAACACTGACGCTATGATCCTTCCCGCCGATGGCACCATCTTGACCTCTTTGGAACTGAAGAATTATCTTCTGTCCACTGCTTCTACTGCTGCTTGGATTCGGGTGTGTAGTGGTGAATCCATGTTTCATCCATTTTGACCTATCGGCGTCTGTTCTGTTCTGATCTTCTGAAAATGCTCCAAGCACCTTTCAGAAAGTGTCGTGCGAATGGGTTTGTTATCCACAGTGAGGATACGCGACACCGATCTTGCTCAAAGCTTTTTCATGTTTAATTCCTGATGCAGGATGTGACCAATGTATGCCTTTGAAATTCCAAGAGCATTAGCAACTTCAAGAACTTTTGTACGCCGATCTTTCGAAATCATGTCATGCACTCTTTCAATAATTTGCGATGTGGCTACAGCTTTTGGACGTCCTTCGTGTGGATCGTCTTGAGCCCTATCACGGCCACGTTTAAAATCGGTCGCCTATTTCTTCACTGTAGAAAATGAAGGTGAAGAGCCACCATAGACATTAATGATTCGCAAATGAATTTTTGTAGGTTCTAAACATTCTTTTACGAAGAATTTTTTCATAGCACGATACTCGAATTTCTTTATTTTCAAAGCAACGCGCACTTCCACTGCTTCGAACAACTGCCTACAGTCAACTCTTCCTGGAATGACTTGTAATTTCACATAGGCTCTATTAACGTATGTACCAACGTAAGGGAAAAAAATATGCAAAAAGTGCCGCTTTCTGTGGGTGAGGCCGAGAACTCTTCAGAGCACCATCGTAGCTACTCTTTCTAGTCCAACCGTTGTCTGCTCTTCAACAGGTACTGGACCCTGGCGTTCACTTGTATGTTGTGAGAAGTTTAATCTTTTAATATATGGAGGGTAAGCACAGCAAGAAGAACATTCCTTTTTTAGAGTTATGACCAATTAGCGTTCGGGATATTGTATTTTGTTATAAATACAGAAACGAACACATAAAGCGTAATAAAATTGCATTAAATAATATACATTAATAGTTAATATCAAACACTGAGAAATGGAATGCTCTTCAGCAAATATTCATGTTGCATACAGCGCTACAAGTGGTAGACAATGACGGAGATTTTGGGGAGAAATATTAAAGGCCTAAGTAATGCGAAACATTACCAAGGCGGTCCTGCCAGTATTTGAGCTCAAACCTATCACTCACGATTCCGTCTTTCAGCTATCCATACATATACTTCCTGCTCCGTGATATGTTAATGCATTGTATTTACCTGGATTGCTGTGTAGTACCCTTAAGGCATTCCAAAAACAGGTGCGCTAAGTAATTGGCACGTAAATTTTTGCCCTTCACAATAGTTCCTCGTTGTCCGCGGTGCGGTCCAAAGCTTCTTGTGCTCCAAATTGCTTGGTTTATCGTCTGAAAATATAACTTTCAGTTACTGCGGCAATCATTTACTTGTAGGGCACCTCCTTCTGCTTTTTTTGACAACTCCTTTTGTATTCGATTTATGCTGACTTTGCTATTGTATGTGGCAGATTCATAGCCTTAACATTATCTGGAAATAATTACATGCAAGTTTCTGTTGATTTAGGTGCCACTGATACAGGAATACAGATAAGTCTAGACAATGTTTCATACTCTACCCCCTGGAGTACATTCAAGGCGGATTTTCCCAGTATTTTAATTTGTTGATATCTACAGTTCGCACAAAGCTGCTGCTCATTCCACCTTCAGTCTCCTCAGTAGTCATATTATATTATGCAAACAGTGCGTTTAATATGCAGCACGATCAAATTATGACATACAACAAACAAACAATTATTGTTTTCACTTTTTTGCAATTTCTGTACCTCTTCAGATTTACTCATTTGTCTTTATTTGGAATTGGTGACCACTTTTGATTTCTTTTTAAATTGCGTCCTCCATCATTAAGTCATATCATGATATGATGAAATCATATGAATGATATGAATGAAATGGGTAAGATCCACAGAGCTTAGACTTTTTTTCTTTTGGGGTGGGGGGTAAAATTAGGGTAAATGCTAGGAGCGGCTTTATTACAGCCTGTTGGGATCCCGCTAAGAGCACTCCCGTTAGTCGGGGTGAAGGTGCATTGCGAGCTGCCGATGGCAGCAAGCGGGTAAAGGAATGGTGTCCAGGCGTCGACCATGACCATGACCATGACCAAAGCCCTGATCGAGGTGCGTGGGAACTAGGGAGTGCAAAGAGAGAGTTAGGAGAAGGAAATAGGATAGGGTAATTTTCCGCGCTTGCAAGCGCCGAGGGACAATCTGACAAGCTGGTCTCACAATATGGGTGAAATGTGAAGCAAGCTTGTTCCTGTCCAGTTCGGGTCAATGCGTTGTTGTTTTCGTGTTATATGTGGTCAGTTATACGTCTGCTGAGTGAATGGTGTTGTGGAGCTCGGTAATTCGCCTGTGAAGTTGCACAAATTCTTCAAGTATCTCGTCCATCTTGTCATACATGCTGTTGTGTTATTTGGAAGTGATGACTTTGTGTAGTTTCTTAGTTAGGTTGCGAAGGTCTGTGAGGTCGGAGGGTTCATAAGATCTGATGTCGGCTATCTGGGCTGCTAAGTGCTGGGTCTCTCGCTGTGAGAGAGAAGGGTGTCATTTTTAGCTGCTGTTGTGGTTGAGGTCCGTTGTAGATCATTGTGAATGTTGGTGAGCAAGTCTTTTGTGGTGTGATGGTGTCTATCATGTGTTTCAAATGGGAAGGTGTTTGTCCATGAGTGCTACTAGGTGAGCAACCAATTGGAGCCCTGCGGTGTTGTCGTATTGCATTCCCGCTAAGTGGTGTGTGAGGAGCGCCAACCTAATCAATCTGTATTAAATACTACGCGCGCTAAGACAAAACTTCAGACTTTGCCGAAACTGATGCATGTGGAAGGTAGAGAGTAATGTATCTAACATAACCATGAAAGCACAATATTTTTAGCTAAAATAGTTCTTTTATACAAATAAATAAGCCACTATTACCTGTATTATAACAATAAATCGCGACGTAAGCACTCTATGAATTTGACATGTATTCGTGTACGTATATTTGTAGTTACTCAGAACTAAAACGTAAATGTTTGACATGACGTGATAAAAGAATTACTTTGAATAATCCAATTCGAGCGAAAGGAAACAGCAAATTTCCGGCTGCCCTGGCAGAACGTGTCTGGTCACATTATATCTTTGTTTATGAATGGTTCTTAATCTCTGTTTACTCTAGAAAGTTCAAAGTGGTTGGTGTGCATGTATATACATGTACTTTTAATTACTCAGGACTGAAATTTAAATTACTGACATAACGTAATAAAAGAATTACTGTGAATAAGTCAAGGTATTAAATGTGAGAAAGAGCAAACACTTCATTTCTTGTTAGCCAGCGGAATGCCGTATGCTTATGTTTATGAATGAATGCTGGATAAGAAGTGTTTATATACTCTGGAGAGTTCAGATCAATGTCTTTCTGTTGTTCTTTACACAACAGTAGAGTAAGAGTTAAATAATGCAATGGTTTCTTGCGGTGAATTTAGTTAGTGGCGAGTCAAAAAGGCAGATATTGCGGAGTCAGGATCGAAGTATTATTTTTAAGGTGTACACGTTCTTCAAAAAATTTTCGGAAACGGAAACTAAAATGAGTTATTGCAAAGAGTACTTCAGTTTAAAAACACGGAAAAAGTATCAGCTGGATCAACTTGCAATTGAAACGGGACATGAGGTAATACGCCTCCCACCTTACCACTGCCAATATAATCCAATTGAGTTGATGTGGGCTCAAATAAAACGGGGAATTGCAAACAGAAATAATAATTTTAAACTAACGAAGTTAAACGACTTGTTCACGAAGAAATTCACAAGTTAACGCAACAGGACTGGGAAAACTGCGTGAGGGGTGCAGAAAACCTCCAAGAAGACGATTTTAAGAAAGAAATAGCACGTGACGTGATTTTGGAACCTATAATCATAAATTTGTGAGACTCAGACGATGAAGACAGTGACAATGACGAATTGTCTGTTAACGGAAGTGACATTGACAGCGATATGGATGAGCAAGTTACAATCAATTAGAACAGGTAATTCATAAACTGTAATTATAGTATTTTAAAATATACATAATTTGCGAAAACGCATTTTCCAATTTTGATTTTGGCAACTGCATCATTGTAAAAGTTTGTAAAATATAATTTGCTTACCCTTACGTATGCGCCAAGCAGACCTACATGTTGTATGAGTGTGCGAGAGAGAGGGGGAAATATAAAAGGAGTGGGGTAACAAGCTGGCAACGCTGAGTGTGATACGGCATCTGATTAGCCGGACTCTAGAACTCTTCCCATTTGAAACGCATAATAGTCGAGTTGTAAGGTGCAGTACAGCTTCATTGGCGGCGTCGGTGACTGCTTCTTCTACGTTCCCCAGGCGGGTGCTGATGTTCAATACCTCCGAGAGGAGGTCCTGGAGCTCGTCCACTGAGGTCCTGGTACAGACGGTGGTGGCGAAGCTTTGTTCTAGGCGTTAGAGGCGTGTGTTCGTTTGTTGAAGTTCCTCGCATAGCTGTTGTAGCAATTGGCGTACATCAGCCGAAGTGGCACTCGGATGTAAGTGAAGAGGCACCACAGTAGTGGCACCCCGGAGGTGCAGTGCAGATGGTGGCGTCATGTCCATATGCGCAGCATCGTCGGCAGGGGAAGTGTTGCTGGAACTTGCTAACCTCGATTCCCAGGCACCTTCTAACAAGTGTAGGCCGGTTTTCAAGGCAGCGTGGCTTTCACCTACGTCGGCGAAGTGTAGACCCACAAAATTGGGGGGCCCCTTCTGGTTTGGATCCTTGTGCCTCTCATTACTGAGGGCCGTTTTTGAAATGCGTCAGAGAGAGCGAATCTGGTAGGCAGATCTCGAGGCACCCCAACGATGACTGCGATGACTGAGGACTGTGAGACACCGTTGCTGATTGCTGTTGTGGTGGATATGCTTCGACGGAGACGACTGTGGGTGAAGACAGCCGGCTGGAGTGACCTGCAAAAGGCTGCGTTGTGAATGACTGTGCTGGGCTGGACCGCCCGAGAGCCAAGTGAGGCGGCGATGTGTTTGGCGCCTGGTGGGCGTCAGGTCCTGGAGGAGTGGTGGACCTCCGTGGAGAGGCGCTGGCCCAGAACTTCCCGGTTAGCTCTGTGGACGGCTTTCCCTCTACTGCTGGCAGCAGCAGAGAGGCGGGAGACGGTGGCCGGGAACTGGCAGGCGAGAGCTGCGGAGCGGTTTGATTGGCCGGCTGGCTGAGCTTCTTCTGTGTTCCGGCGGTGTTACTCTTCTTACCCATGATCTGCGTTGTCCCTTCAGGTGCTGTTCTCTCCTCAGCGTCTGCGGCGCTCACCTGACAGAGATTCCAACTCGGAATCTCTTTAACTTGAGGCAGCAGCGCTAACATCTTTGCTACCGAGGCGGACAGTATGTGGTGATGAGGTGAACAGAACGTTAAGAAAATCGGTTCTTCGCTTATTACTGTTTATCATATAGCCAACGTTCTACTCGGCAGCAAAAAAATATTAGAATAAAATAATAAATAATAACTACAAACATCTTCTTACAAACAATCCAGCAACTGAAGAACCTCTACATAAAACGTCTACTACTACACTATATATAAAGTAATACAATACGAATGTACCTTAATTATAAACATTATGGGAAGAAAATACTGTTGTGCTTTTTCTTTTTAAAGAATTTATGTCTGGTAAAGCTCGGAAAGTAATTATGATCCAGACTATGACAAAAATAATGGATTTATATGAAAAAAAACGTTTTAGGGTTTATTGTTCCTCCAAAATGATTTCTCGCAGAGCAGTGATTAGAAAACTTCTTCAATTGTTATGTTTTTTTCAAGGTGGTTATTATCCGATAAAAAGAAAGAAATAAAACACCCATGAAATTCTGTTTTACAAACAGCGGCCAAAGAGCATAATGTTTGACCTGTTGTTATTATGTATCATATGTTGACAACATGAATGCTCTATTTATAGGGAAATTTTAGCCTTTATTTGGAAATAAGTTCTAATAAGTGCAAAGCTAAATTACAATGGCTACTTTTTAGTAAAACTTAGAAATAAATAAAACCCTTCTTGCTACGAATTTGCAAACTGATAGATACGCTTTCGAAGAATTCTGCAGTATATTTTCTATGTGTGGCGTGCTTTTCGTTGATACGTATGTGACATTTCACTGCCTTGTCTAGAGAACTTGCCTGTGCTCAACTTCATTTGAAGATATTTCGACAATTTCCTCCAGCTCGTGCAGGCAGGGGTGACGTGAGTCAATATCTCGGCAACGACAGTAAAAATATACTGCAAAATGAAATTCTTGTCTGTTGGAGAAATGGTGAATATGAACATGTGTAACAGGCAACGCTAGACAAGATGTTCCTTTCATTTCTGCGCTAGTACTTCAGTCGGAACAATCTATCTGAACCAACAGTCCTGTACAAGAGAGGAGGCCAAGTAGTCTCTAAATATGCTTTTGCTTATAAACTGTTATACGATAAGTCCAGGCTTCACTTGCTTAAGACACGAACAAATACATAAAGTGTAACTATTTGGATTTCGCCCCTGCCGTTAGAAAGGATGTAATAAAATCCTCCCATGACTGCACATATGTAATTTTCTTCTTCTTTTAAGTATAGTAAATATGGAAAGTATTGCATTCCATCCCAAAAGTTAGATACATAGCTTCAGAGCCACTGAATTTGAAACTAAATAAAACAAACTTTTAAAAAAGGGTTCCTGTGTCTGTGCGTGAAACTGAAGACACGAAAAGTAAGTTAAATACAAAACTAGGCATTCAGATCGGCACTCTTCAAGAATGCAACACGAAAATATTTTTAAATAATCGTCTCATATTACTATTTACATGGAAATTTATTTGAAAATTATGATTTTCTCAGAACTGGATAACGATTTTCGTTAAAATATCATACGCTTACCATGGCAAATTAAATTTGTAGCTGCATTTTTCTGGGAAATGTTCTCGAAGGTCCTCTTCATTAAGGGTGACTTTTGCATAACTGGTAAACCATAAGCAATAGACTAAATGTTACTATATAAACGTGAAGAACTCGTTAAAACACAACATTTATTTCAAATTTATCTCATTTTTGTGAAGTGACCATATTTGATATATTAAACAATTTTTGGGCTGAATGTTCCATTACGTATACATTTCACAAATTTGAAGATATTCATTATTTTTCTTCCTTGATCATTCTTTCTTCTTCACTTTATCCCTAGCAGTACCACTGACAGTGGTGTTAGGGAATTCTTGTTATCCTATCCCTGAAAGGGCCTGAGGCACCGAAGCTTTGGATCCGATAGAGAACGCAGGATGGGTGATCAGCCCGATGCCTGGTTTAAGGGTGGAGGAAAATAGATGATAGAATGAAGGCGAGATTAATGATAAGAAATATGAAGATGGGGCCATTTGTAGAATGCTGGTGGGGGAAACCGGTAGACCCTGAGAAAACCCACCGTAGCGTCATGATGAAGGAGAGGAATAAGCGTTTTGAGAAAAATAGTTTGGACAAGAGTAGACAAAGTCAAGTGAATACAACACACTAGATTTTAAGTAATAACTTTGTGTTGTCTTGACTTTCTTTAGCACGTACATGGTCGGTAGAGAAGCTATTGTTTTCCTCCAAAAATTTTGATCCTGAGATGTTAATACAAATTTGCGTTCTGAGTTCCATTGATTAGAAAAAGTTATTTTTCGAAAAAGATCTATGTATGTGGCTCTACTTCTACGAACAGTATTACTTAAGGGTGAGAGTTGGTTAAATTCCAAACTGCGGTCAAGCAAACGCGGCCAAAACACCCGTTCAAAAATGCTGTCACGCTTACGACATGCACTAAGGATGAATAGTGCTTGGTCCTGAGCATTCTGAGCCGTGAAATTACAAAATCTATTGAAATCCATCGGTGTATGAAAATCCAGTATGGTGATGCATGTCTATCACTGCGCAAATGTATTGGTGGAGTATAAAGTACTAAAACTGCGGACTTCTGTGACTGACTCTTTGCGCTCGGGCCAAGCACACCACGTTCTGATAGCAGAGTCTACTGCAGCAGCTGAAGCGATGGAAAATTGCCGTGTTACAATGTATGAAATCTGAAAATTAGACATAACTCAGCACATCACATAGTTGATGGCCTACTTAAGTTTCGTAAAGTGACAACTATCGTTGCCTTCTACATTGATAATCTTATACATCCATCTTGTTCCTCACTCTTCACACCGAATGCATCTCACATATTTGGACTACTCAATGTTAGTTACTGGATGGATATAAATTTCATTCCAATGAAAGGGTGCACCAGGCGGTTACGAGTAGCAGCGCTCATGACCAAATGTATTTATTGGATGAACCCATGCCCTTCCTACGCAGTAGAGGAAATGTGTTGAACAATAGGAAGACTGAGAAAAATGATACATTTGTCTTCCGCTTTTGTTCCATAAAGAATTAAAAATTGTTTAATACTTTTATTTAATTCGACTTCTTTAGAATTGCAGATCTGAAATACAATGTTAATTAGTGGTTGTATTGCAATATTTGAAACTTAACTAGGTTTTCATTTTCTTCAGTTGTTAACACATATTTAACAATTTCATTCGTGCAGCACCTAAATTTAGCTACCAGCAATTCATTTCTTAAGGCCAACAACCAGGCATGAGAAATAACTGAATGCCAGTTCTCCAGCAAGGTTAATATTGGTGACCTTTCTACTCAATAAAAATGTTGGCAAATTTAGCTCCGCGTGAGAACACTCTCCACTCTTCATGTAGCTGCAGAAACAATGGTATAGGTACGGGTACTCTAGAATCTTTGAATTGTAAAATAATTGACATCATTTCAAGTTACCAAACTGTTCCTCTTTCTGCAATAACATACTTTACGATGCTACATATTTGGTTCAATATACCAGGGCTCTTCAAAAAAGAATGATCATATTTTTTTACGGCCATAACTTTTCGCACTAAGATTCAATCTAATTATATTCTGTTAGCTTAATGTGAAACAAACACGCCGTAGTAGTTTCATTGTTGGTGCTCCTGATTTCCCCCTGGTAGAACCAGGCAAGCACAGACATGTTCAGTATCGCCTACGCTGCAATGGAGGTAACATGCAGTTAAGGTTGATGTTAGAGGAAGATCTGGGGTTTCTTTCAAACGTAATCACTGCTGATGAAACTTGGCTACATCATTTTGATCCTCAGAGCAAACAGCAAAGCTCAGTTTGGAAATCTCCTTCATCACCAACCCTCCACAAAAGCAAAAGTGGTTGCTTCTGTTGGGAAAGTTATAGTCACATCATTCTTTGATATTCATGGAATGAATTATCAGCATGTTGTATCTGCACACACACATTAGTAACTGGACAATACTGCAGGGATATCCTGAAAACATTGCAAGTCCGTATCAGGTGCAAAAGACCACATTTCCATGAAGCAGACTGGATGCTGCACCACGATAATGCGCTGCCGCATATTGCCAATGTTGTTACTGAATATCTTGCAAAAATCAACGTGAAGTGCATCCCTCACCCTCCCTATAGTCCGGATTTAGCCCCATGTAACCTTTTTCTATTCCCTAACTTGTAAAAACGCCTTCGTGGGAGGCATTATCCATCATCAGAAGCAGTGGTGAAGGCTGCGGAGGCGATTTTGAAGGATCACTCCAAATGGTTTTCAGCATGTCTTTGAAGACTGGCAGAAACGCTGGGACAAGTACAGCGTATTCAGGTGAGACTATTTTGAGAAGGGCCATCAAAATTATGAGGATGAGTGAAGGTACATTGTCAAAAGAAATTGTGATCATTCTTTATTAAGCAGCCCTCGTATATTTATTCACTATTATTTGAACAAGGCAGGGTTTGACCGCTCACACTTTGAGTGCCTTGGCATGTGGTGACACCTATTACGAAATACAGATTCATTGTCAAAAACTGTGTTTTTTTACAACAGTAAAAAGTTAGATATTCATAAATTAAATTTTAATAATTTAGAATATATAAACAACAATTAATTATAGCTACACCTAACTAAATTAATACAGGTATACTCATTTGTTAAACCTTTTAGTGTTTCTTCTTGCAAAAACCACCTCCATTTTAGGAGTATACACACTAAATATTACTTATTCAGTAGATTTTATAAAATATGACATAATAAAGCATGAATATGTAAACATAATGGCATATTTAAACATAAGTTAACGGATATACTTGGAGTATACTTCACAGTTATCCTCATCACCAATTTATGATACAATACGTCCGTTTTCAGAACCCTATAAATAATTCGTCTCGTAACACTGTCTCTTCAAACCGCGATTCCATCTCTATTGAATAAAGTTAGTACACAACACGATAGAGGACAATGCATTCACTGCTGTAACGGAATAGACAACGAACCTGTCAGCACATGTATGGATACAGGATAATGATGTCTGCTTCAGATAAGTGTTTCTGTGTAAAATGGGCCTGAAGTGAAACAAATGAGTAGGTAGTCACCAATAAACTCAAAAGGAGTAAACGATAGGGAGGTTACAATGAATAAAATGGGGAAAAAATTCTAGGAATACGTGGGTGTCTCAAAACTACCTTTAAATTCATAAATATACTACTAACTCTTTTAAGATAAAAATCAAAACCTTGTGCGTCTTTTATAATAACTATGGTGATCGCACTTTGCAAAATGGGCGGCGTTTTAATTCCAAACGCATTTATAAATCTATATTTATTTGTATCTGTAGCAGATTCTCCCAAAGTACAGGATGATTAGAAAAGATGGACATGCGTTCAAATTGCTATATTTCCAGCATTATATATTATACTTGAATTCTGTCAGGTATATTTGAAAGAGGATGTTGTAATGTTTCGAATACCACCGTTAGATTGCTCAGACAATGGATAGGTCGCATGTGGAATGACAACTTGACACTTTGTTTATGGACACTGAGGGCCGCTAATCTCATACTCTGAGATTTTTGTTGTTGTGGGATTTCGTGCAAGGGGCTGTTTATATACCACCGTTTTCTGGAGAGTTGAATGACCTACAAAAAAGTATCACAGCGTCTGTGAACTCAGTGACGCAAGGCATTCTTATCGAGGGTGGGATGACTCGGAATAACGTCTAGATGTTATTCGTGCAGCCGGAGGAGGGCATTCTGAGCACCTGCATACTTTCATGTAATGTCATAGCCACATGTAATTTACAGAAGTCAAGTACAATGTATAGTGCAAGAAATAGAGCAATTCGAAAATGTGTCTATCCTTCTGAATCAAGCTCTATAAATATAATCTCATCACGTCGGGATTCAACCCCGGCGGAAGGTGTAAATGTCCTTAGCGTAGCTTCCTCCGGAAGGAAAGTGAATGTGACTGTAGTGTTTAACGTACGCTTTTACGGTGGCACTGGTGTTACGCGAAATGAAGATGGAGCACCGGTGAAATGAGATGGCGGTGGAAACTGGAGATCCAGGAGAAAATTCGCCACAGCGTCGTGTTGTCCCTGATCGAACCTGGGCCCCTTGTTGAGAGTAAAGCGGTCTAACCGCTCGGCCACTGAGCCGTCAGGAAGGGAGGTAACTTCAACTGCCTCGTGTTCGAGATTTAGGGCACGTAAAATCAAGTCAGATAATAGGGCCACTGAGCAAAGTTATGCAGGCTTTCACGTCCAGTATACAACGGGACGCTGGTAATTTCAGCACTCACAGTGTGTAAATAAATAAAAACAAAATTTGAATCGCTTGCGAGCTATACACGCACGCACGCACACACACACACACACACACACACACACACACACACACGCAAAGATATATTACATTTCCTGTAAGGTTCAATGTGTGGGAAATCCAACATAACACGTGTTACAAATACTAAATGTTTGTTTTAGAATAAAGAATAGTAATCCATACCTCCATGTTTAACCTTCTTTGACCAAATGGTAAAGTGTCAGATAATATTATACTTGAGTAATTCTTGGGAAAAAAATTAAAACGAATAGAACACATAACATTTTGCGACGTACAACAACCTTCCATGTACTTTTTTCATAATTGAGCTACTAATGTCCAGTTTCAAACCATGGCTTATATGATTAACTCTCCAAAACGAAGTAAATGTTATTGAAGCCTTTACATATAATTTAAATTAAAAAATAACCTTGGTAACAAATTATACTTTCTATGTTCTAAGATACAAGTGTATGAATTTCTTTATGCTACAGAGTATACACACACATAAGTTGAAACATCACTTCCATATTGTTGCGCTAAAGGCAATACGAGCTCTTGCCACACTTCTAAGAGCCGGATATTCGCTCCTAACATCAATTTAAAATATCTTGCTACATTTTATAATTGTCTAACACCGCTGAAAGAAAGGTCTGTGTTAGATTTCCAGCAGCATAATGAAGGCAGATTAAAAATATAAGCAATGTAGAATATCTTTGGAACTACTATTTTATACATGGAATACCAAAGATAGTATCTCCCTTATTCCTGCAAATAATTCATTGCCAGAAATATTGTACGGTATTGTGTCTCCTTTCGAATTCTCTACATATTACTACCGGGCAGTTGCAAGATAAAGCCTCATTTCCAAAATTCTATAAAGCAGCAACCAGAGCTAAACTGAATGATTCATCTCAATATACAGGAAGCAAATATCGTTTTACTAATTCTATTAAAGTTATTGTCATTTAAAGAATGTTATAATATCAGCAAATGAAATATAGATTGATTTAATGAAAGTGACCGATACAACGGGCACATATGGATAAATTATTGTTGAACACAAAGGCGATGCAGAGCTGAACTGAGTATCTATGCAATCTTACTATAAAATCAGAAGCCCAAAAATTTACTTGGAGGTTTCCGCAACAAATTACTGTACATCATGAATGCATATTTTGTAGATTCATAAAGCAACTTTGTATAAAAACAGAACAAGACAGAACACACACAAAAAATTAAACTAAAGGTATACTACAAATAATAATTATATCATAAATCAAAGATGTGCTGCCTCCAGTGCATAATCGCTAATCCTGATTATGGTAATGGGCTAGATTAGATTGAGTTAGGTTAGGCATTAAGACAGTATCACGACTTGCCTAAGAATGTTCTAGACAAGTAATATCTATCATAGTGCCTTCCAATTATCGTCGTCATTTATCATCATCATTATTAATCATATTACATTATGACTGAGTGAGTGAGTGAGCGAGCGAGCGAATGTATGCACAACAGGATTATTTTTAGCTATACATTATTCTGCTCATACTGATCTAGCTTTTTCACGAAGAGGGCAAGGGAGGGAGGGCGGGAGGGCGGGAGAGAGGGGTGAGGAAGGAAGTAAGTTAGGCAGGAAGGGAGGGAGGGAGAGAGGGAGCGGGAGGAAGGAAAGAAGGAAGGAACAAAAATAATTACAGTGCTGAGACTCCAAACTGCCATATGGGGTTAGGGCACAGGAGAGGTCATAATCCTGTTCAGCTATTTTGGGACTTGACTGTAAAGCACCTGCGTTCAAGAGCATGACTTGTATGTCTGGCGCTATGCAATGGCTACCTCGTGAGCTTTCGTGCTTGATTTAGCCTTTTAAGACAGCTTTAATCATTTGTTGGGCGTTTTAATACTATTACTTAAATGGCAAAATTTCTTATTCCTGTTAATTCAGATGCATGAGATATAGTTTACGCAAAAATGTAAATAAATTGTTGTTTAATAATATCTCTGTTTTGACTGTACGCGTCAATAATTGAGGCGTTTTTTCTAATTTTTTCCTAATTTTTGGCCGCCAGCCCCTGCTCCAAGTATAACAATCCATCATTTTCTTTTTAACTGACGTTGTTAGTATACTCATATGATAGATCCACTTTTTACGACGCGTTCACATAATTGCTTTGCCATGTACACTCTAAATAAAAGATTTGTAAAATCGGCTGAAAACCGGAATTCGCTCTCAGTAAAGGAGTCGTATGTTTTTGAGGTGTACTTTAGCGAGCAGTGTGTCCTCCCTTAAGCCGCTATTCCTCTAAATTTTTGGCATTCCTCTCTATGAGAACGTTAAGCGATACAGTTTAATAAGCGCAAAACTGGACGAAGGCGCACATGCCTTCAAAAAAAAGGCGCGGCTGACTCACCTGGTATAACTCCAGAGATATTTTTTTATCAAGAAAATCCCATAATACTGGTTCTCCGATATCTTTAGTTCTTGTTTTTACTTCTTTCCGGGATCCCTTTTCTATTCCTCTGCTATCTATCCATAATGATACCATACCTATTTTCTGTAAAATCTTTAGACTTTTATATATCAAAGTCTCTCTCCCCTTTATTCTTTATTGTGCTACCAAACACTGCTTAACGGTATTCTCCTCATATAAATTCCACATTCTGAGCCATTATTTCAATACTCTTTCTATTACCTTGCTTTTGTAACCTATTAAAGCAGCCTCATTCTGTGAAGATCTAGGTAAGCTTAAAACATGTCTACAAAATAATCTATTTATAACATTTATGGCTTTCCTTCCTTCATTTTGCCCCCATATTCTATTCCGTGCAGTATTCTGCTTTCTAGAATAGAACCAAACACCCTTTCAAAACATTTTACTTGCATGTTTGATATTTTGTAAATTCATGATTTAATAGTACTCATAGCCATTTTAGCTTCTTGCAGTGCTTTCCTTTTTTGTCACTCCATTCACATTACTAGATAATCTTACTCCTAGGTAATCAATTTTCTTAATGGTCTCAATTTTTGAACCGTCCCCCCACCATTTTTCTTCTCATTTTAGCTTGTAACCCTTTTCTTACCACCATGATCTTAGATTTAGTTCCATTTAGTTGTATTTATCCTCACACCTCATTCTTTGCAATAGCTGTCGATTGCTTGCAGGTATTGTTTTAAGTCTATGCTTGTTATGGAACCTGTTATTAAATGTTATATTTATAGTAATAGTACTACACAAAATAGCAGCAGCAGGATTTCAGTAATTTATCAGCAAAAATACTTTGAATTTCTAAGTTTTACAGCCCGGGCGAAACGTGGTCAATCAGTACGAGGACTAATGAAGCACTGACACATGAAATATTACCCCATTCCTCGTAGAATCTACCGGCTTTTTCAGAAGCCCTCACCTGGCAGTGTTTACATACCTGCCAATGACTCATGGCACCCCTCATTACATTGGGCATTGACACATTGGTTTGTATGAATATAACTTGAACTTCAGGAATTCCTATGCTTGTTTATCAGCTATGTAAGAAACAGGTGTTTCCTTATTCTGCAGCCATAAAATATTCACGATAATTGGTCACACTAAAATCGGTTGACACATGCAGCAAACAACATAGCACTCAGAGCTATTAAATATTAACCTATAGTCAAATTCGGAAAATTAACATTAGCGATAATTAGGTATGAACTATCAAGTTCATCCATACCTTGTTACTCTCAATGCTTGCTGGAATAGGAGCAAGTTTTGTACTTTGAGTTAAATTGTCAATTATTTTCGATACTTTTATTGATTTCAAGGTTGTAATAATTCGCTTAACTTAATGCGTAACCCTCATGCTGCCGCACGAGGTGCCCGCTCGGTGTTTAATTACCAACCTCAAATATGTCGGCAGCGGTGAGAAGTGCTAGTCTGCTACTGAAAGTAATGTTACCTTTAAAAAAATCACAACTAGACATCGGTGCCCGTACACCTTTGAAGGTATATTAAGCTTACGAATCTCGCAGTATATAACTTCTGCCGTCAGTCCCAAGGACAGCACGCAGGGATAGTCCGGTTCGCAACGCGTAGCTTTGGCTTCATTACAGCTATTGCTCGGCCCGCAGGTAGATCTCTCTTCCAGCGAGTGCAAGGTGTTTGACATTTTGTGTTAATAGCATTACTTTCACAACAATTATTGGACAATCTCCATTTTATAAGTGAAAAGTTTTAGGTAGGTATTATCAACAACCATTAAACAGCTTGAATAATTTACTTTTGAGCTTCCTAAAAGCAGTCGAGAATGTGTTTGCAAAAGCTAACAATATAGAGAATGCACCACCTACCAAACGAACAAAAAATGAATTGTCCAGTATTAAAGAAAACTGGATTTTCAGTTCTGCGTAATATAAGAAATAAACTAAGTCTCTGACAAACAGTTAGTTAGTTAGTTACTAACACTCCCCACATGGCAACTTTGGCCTTCGGGGTAACCTCACCCCACCAAGTGATGACCGGACCCATTTCTCAGGTGGAGGCACCCAGAGGGCGGTGTCCATTACCTCCGATGATAGGGTGATAGTGAAGATGGCGGTGAGGTGAGAGGACCTACAGTTTTTACCGTGGACTCCGAACCACGTTGGGCATAGGGGATACTTCACGTGTGCTAGACAGAGGTGAAGGCGTGGATAGGGCCGACTTAAAATCGCCAACCCCAGAGCCGGGAATCGAACTCGGGACCCTTAGAACGGGAGCCGCGAACGAAACCACCGCGCTACCCCGGCGCCCGAGTCTCTGACAAACATATGAAAATAATTTGTACTACTTATATGCACCATTAATGCCATGTGATACTGAACAAACTTTCTCCCAATATTTTTATATTGTTCCAGTGACAGGCGCAGAAAACTCACATTCGACATTACGAATGTGCATGATTGTTCACTGTAATTTCCGCAACGAAAGCAATGAGAAGGATGGCGTGTTGTAACGTAGCTTACACTTTGTATCCGTACCGGACTGTAAACACACAGCGCTTTGGAATACTTGTTGACATCGGACGTTTGTTTATGTCACGCCTGACCTTGTATAGGACCTCTGCGCGTACATTGAGTGCTAAGCTGTACGGGATCCCACCTCTGATCATAACAAATTTAACTTTAGAGCAAAATTTAAAATGCAAAAAGATACTTTTGCCAATTAATTTCTGTTGAATACTCTATTAACTAACAGAATCACCAGTTAGCAAATATATATACAGAGCATGTTTAATTATAACAAGGAGTAGTAAATTTGTTATTGTAATTTGAAGAGAAATGTTACATATTTCTTTTGAAATATAGTGAATCAGATTCATTTCTACAAAAATGTATTAAATTATAAATAAAATAATAATAAGCACTTCTAAATATCTGTGTTACGTTACATTCAAAATACTCAAAATTTAACTTGCCAGTATCGATGTTTTTAGGGTGGTTTGCATCAAATATGTACACTTCGTCTATCGCTGCTGTTTTCCAACAGTAGTTATAACATTATACGGCGAATCTAGAAATTCTATGTTGACATATGTAAACATAAAAGTAATTATAACAATCACGTTTGGGTTCAGAAGTTAAAGTATAAAACATGAATTGCAAAGTTAAACCTTACTTCGTAAAGTTAAGTACTTCTAGCTACTTTCCCCACTGCCATAGTATTTGTATCGATATCACACTCATCCTAATATGAAATAACTTAATCATCATTTATTTCTGACACAAAAGTATCGCGATAATAGCTTGTCATGTGCATTTTAAAAGCTGTAAACAGAACTGAACAGGGTATGGTCAAACAATATTGGTGAGGGTTGGAGATACCGTCCTTCAAATAACAAAAAGTCCCTTTTGGTGATTAAGAAACACACGTTAGAAAGAAGGTTTGCTCTTTCCATTGTCATAAAAGGCATCCCTATATAATGTTTCAAAAATAGGTTTACAGTCTCACAAACATTACGTCGATTAGCTCTACGCTGGCAGTCTTCGCTCGATATAGCACAGATTACATCAACGGTCGGCGCTTTAAGGCTGAAACTCTCTTATGGGTTAACAAAGAATGAAATGAGGTGAGACTTCACGGTATTGCCTTGGGCCTGTCCCCAAAAGGTTGCTTTACTACACTTCCTGGTGCATCTTGCCTATGTGGGTGAATGAATGCAGCAAACCATAGATACTTGGGTCTAGATAAAAACATGTAAAATACTATGGGAAGGAATAGAGGTACTCATGTCTCGTGTAATGTGAATTGAGGGATAAAAGAAGTGCATATTCCTGCAATAGTCTGTCTTGACGACTCATTCAATGCCAGTGCATTTATCCACTTCAGTGACCAAAATCTGTGAATTCCAGCAGCAACAGATCAGAAAGTCAGGACGTGAGATAATACAGTGCATGGAAGAATTTGTTCTTTCCGTCTATGTGTTAGTTTGTTTTCTGCAAGTGAAACTTGGGTAACACAGTAACTTACGGGAATGCCATAGAACTAATTACAATAAACATTTTGTTTCACCAATGTTTTAAGAAGTGCACATAATGTAGAAAACGTTTTTCATGCAATTTTAAGACAAATAATACAGCGAATATAAAGAATCAGGTTACATACATGTACTGAGAAAATTTGACGGAACCTCTATTACTAAAACAGTCACAGTAAGAACATGATGCCACGAAATTTTAACTTGAAGAGCAAAAACAAAATCGGTTACATGGGTTTATACTAATAAAGCTGCTAAAAAGAGAACTGTTAATGAGTGTTATTTTAATAAAGTATCAAGTATATATTCTTAATGGTTAGTATTGGGTATGGGGAAATGGTATCGTGCCAATAAAGGCGCTCTATTAAAGTAGAGCAATTTTCCTGAGTAACAAGTAGATTATCTGAGTAATTACGTTAGTCTAGTTTTGATATTATGGGCATAACTTCTACTGGGGACGTCACAACCACTGATTTCTGTTTGAACTTCCAACTACATTGTATGGCTTTAGGCTCTATGTGGAATGAGTGCGTATTAACTCTTTGATGGGGTCTCACAACGTATTCTGAGGAATTAGCACCAGTAGATGGTATGTAACTGACAGACTCTCCAAATTATACTGCAATTTACCAACTTCATACTAAATGTTATAATGTTTAAGTACTTAGTGAATTCTGAAGACTTTTTTTCAAATTTAAGTGTAAGGAATGAAAATCCAAAAACAACACTCTTTAAAACAATTTATTCCTTAGATTCTTCTTCATTTGTTCTTATTATAATTTCATTGCCACAAAATCCTTGTAGATTTATGGCATATTTACATCATTAGGTATATACAGTGGATCCTGCACTACAGCCTATATATCTTAAGGCTATCACTGTCAGGAGGAAGGGAAGAGGAGGCCACAGACATAGGCCAATAGACCAGAGAGACGAGAAAAAGTCCTTCATACTTTCTGGATAAAAGCAGAAATTCACTACAGATGCTACCCAGAAGGGGCAATGAACGACCCTTGCAATCAGGCAGTCTTAGTATCCACAGGGAATAACCGTTTCTTTAAAGCAAGCATCCGTGTCATCTGTCTCACACCTCCTCACGCCACGAAACCTGAAGTAAAATAACTAAAACATACTGAAGGCTAAATGAGGGAAAGAAAAACTTTGTCGAAGAGAAACCATTCTAGAATTCACTCGCCGACCTGGGAAAACTTCAAAAAATACAAGAGAGTGGAAGGTCAAAGAAAAGTCAAACCTTATACTTCCTGAATGAAGTCTCGCATGTTACTGTGGCATCAAGTGCCTTGGTTGCAGCTTCAGGTACACTGGTATAAGTAGTTCTGTGTAGATATAATTAAATAAAAAATGCTAAACTCTACCTAGCAATTAGCTCTTGTATTCGTATATTTGTATTCAATAAATTACAGTTTAATAAACGAAGTTGTGTACAAACCTTTTCCATTACCGCAGATGCGCTGAAAGTAATTTAACACGAAATGATAAATCCTATTTCTTGCACTGTTTCTTAAAATATATTTCAGTTAAAAATTCCTCACTTAGTTGATTTTGGTTTACGATACATTTTGACCATTAATTACCTAAAATTAAGAAATATGTGTTTGTAGGTATGCATGATATGCAAAATGAAACATACAAAGCCCAAAAGTTTGCATTTCGTAAGGCGGGATTTTGGTGGTATAGATGCCGAATGACAGCTCAATTTGAAAGGAAAAAGAAGAAAGTACAGGAAAAAGAAAACACTTTACACTTTCATGATTGAGACAGATGGCTCCCTGGTAACGTGAAAGACCCTCATTTGGGAACTCGGGTTTCAATCCGTTTGACCGCGAACCTTGAACTTGGAGAAATCGTGGTTTTCTTGGTCAATGGGCGAGTGTCTGGATGGTTTGTCATTTGAAACTATTTTCTTTCCTTCATTTTCTTTTCATACCCACTCGACCCACAATAGATATGTAGGTAATCGAGAAACAAACTTTATGACCTTAGTTTTGTCAAAGTGGAGGCCTTCGGTAAAGAGAAATGATGTTTAAACTTGAAATAAGTATTTGGCAAACGTATGTATGGCAAAGTTAAATAGTTGCTGTGATAACAACTGAAAAATGTCGTATTCCAATGTAGGTTGGAATAAATGTACCTACGTTTCACTCATTAGAGAAGATAGAAATATACAGTCTCTTATTGTTATTTACGTCAGTTTGAAATACATTGAGAATTGTGTATATGGGCGGGAAGCTTCTTGCCTCAAATTAAGACTGAATGGTGCCTATAGAAGACTTGCCTTGAAAGGAAAGCAAACTCACAAATCTTCCTCGAGTACTGTATACAGTGCTTTCAGCATCTGAACTAAACGATAAGCCCTCTGCTCGTTAGAGATTAAACTCTGACGCTTTTGTAAAATTAAATTATTAGAATTATGTGTACTGTTATACAAACCCCAATGTATCCGCGATATTCCACTTGTATCTACTAACGCATTAATTCTGTTAGGTACTTAACGCCCACTTTGAAAACCCGCTATTGAAATATGACGACCGACTAATAAATACGCCCACGGGATTGTTTAATTTCACGCCGAGTCTGGGGAGGAACACTCCCCTGTGGTACGATTCATCCTCACTGATACACCCCGCGCTACTAAGCGATGCTATCTGGAATGATGTGATGTCACAAAATAATGAACAGACAAAACAGAGATAAATGAGCATTCTGGCTGAAATTCCGCTCTATAATTTTGTCAAAAGCAAAATAGTTCCACTTGCAACATGAAAGCGCCAGTTCCTAAAACTACATTGGCTAAAGCGCATAGCTTTGGTACTTCGTGGTGCAGGAGATAGTATGTTCAAGGCCCGCCTCAAGCATAAGTGTTTGTATCTATATATGTGACAGAGTTAGAGTAGTAAACACTTCATTAAACAATGAAAACACAAGAGAAGTAAAATCAAGATAATACAGAGAGGGATGGCTCAGGCAGTTTCGTCTATGGCCTGCATTTGGGAGGCCCGGGTTTGATCCCATGACTGACCTACCTGACCCGTGGGTTTTTCGGGGCGGGGTTCCGGATCCCTAGGCGAATGCTGGACAGATTAATTACCTCTTCCGAATATCCTGCCCCTCCATTTCATCTCCATTATGTCATCAGGTGAATTCTTTCAGGGTAGAAGTGTTGGCGGTATCTTGGTGGTGCATGGCAGGATAATATATCGTAGTTTGAATGAACCGCTTCTTCCTCCGGTAGGTCGGTTGCCGTTCTCCGGACACACTGCTGGGATCACTTCCGAAGCACCGTAGGGGGAGGTATCCATTGTCCTGGCATAACGGAGGAGTTTTCCATCTAAGTAAAATGTAGGTACCCTGCCCATTGTACTGGGGCAGGGTACCTATATTTTACTTAGATGGAAAACGTCTTCGAGCCATGTGCACTTTTGCGTGAATACAGAACTTTAAATAATGATCACTAACAAAGTGTTAGAAGAAGTCAAACATTTGACATGGTTAGCTTGAAAAGCTAATTCCTGTTACTTTTACAGCATGACAGTCGACAAGTTTTCAGTGACGACCCTGTAAAAACGATCTCCCAATTAGTCACAGAGTACATACTTCATCAGAATAAAACTCAAGGATCTAGAAAAACACTTTTGCAACGGAAGAACGTTCTCCATTTTCCGGCGTATTGTGTGTCCAGTAACCCTCGTTTCAGTACTGCCGTTGTCCGGGATGTCCATCCTTTTCGAAGATTGTCTAGACAATCGTTTAGCGGGACATAGTCTAAGTGTGCAAATAATCAAAAACAGCAGCATTGATTTTATCTTCGAATATAGGAGGACCAATGATGTGATCGTGAACTACGTTATTGAGATTCGCAGTGAAGCAATATTTAAGTCGTACTTGTTTATGATAATTCGGGTTTTGGTCAACAGTGCATTACAGTGAATGTGTAAGTTATTATTTAAATTAATGAACTAATCATATAAACGGAATTTCATTTTGTTGAAGTAATTCAAATTGCAATTGCAAGGGTATCCTAACGCACACCTCTGAGGAAGGAAATATGCCGGGACACAGCTGCTGAGTTTTATGTCGTTTGTACGGGGACCATCAAAGCTCTGGTTTTATTATTTTGTGCAATCTCTTAGGATAGAAATGCAGGTCATATGGAACAGCTCTATATTCACTATGAGTATTTGTGGGAACAGCTACTCTTGTGGCATTCACAGCCCCAGCACCTTCTGCATTACAGGCATAAGAAGAAATTGCTAAAGCGATAGAGAGATTTTAAAAAAATACACACCCAATTCACTATGTAGCAGGTTTGTGGTCCCAATATTTATGCACAATAACAATTAAATACTGACATAATAACGAAAAAGGTACATGTATTTGAAAAATTCTAACAATATCAATAAGTATTATTGAAATTTTTAGCCCACTAAAAGTCATTCTGCACCATGCTCTATTAACAGTCACCAAAATTTTGGTTTATCGATATTGTGACTTCGTGGGTCGTAGAATTAAGAGTCTAGTTTCCAGAAATTCAAACTGCTCTTTATTTCAAGTAAAAGGACGCGTTGTACAGCCCTACCAGTAACAGAGTTGTGTATCATACACAAACGCAACCTTTAAAGTCGTCTGCCGCACGTCCACAAACAAAAGAATACACTTTCAAATCACTGCACAGCTGAATGCACACGATTATTCACAATTCCACTAATACTGTCCTTGACTGACGAACAGCGGCTTCCTTTATACCTCCACTCATTGTTCTAGAAATTAGTGGAACGCTCTGTAACAATCAGGACGGCACCAGAAAAGAAGAAACTTGCAGACATCTGTCTGTATCTTTCTTTCTCTGTTTCGGCAAGCTTTTATCTCCGCGCAGAAATGCCGCGCACGCCGCAAAAATGCCTCGCGACAATATTCTGTATATCTCCTGCATTTTATGAATTATATAAACATATTTAGAATTATGGGCACTGAAAACCTCATTTGCACAGGACTCACGGTACATACATCAATCACAAACCTTAATAACCGTGTATTATAAAATTAAAAGGTGAAATATTTTCCATGTAAAGGAAAGTTTTTTTTTGGGGGGGGGGGGGCTACCAAGTAGATTTCTATTCAATGTTGAACATATATATCATGACTGTAATTAACGGATCTTTTGTTTTTGACTTCCACTGTTAACAGACACATAAATAGGTTCCTCTTAAACTGTTGTTCTCTGATTGAGGTAGCCTCAAAGGCGCATTTCCTGTGAAATATCAGTAGTAAATACTTGGATGGAATGTAACACTTCCCTTATTTACTCTGAGTAGTAGAAGATGCGAATAGTAACTACTATGAGATAACAAAATATCACGCTCTTAATCCAGAACTGACACAAATCTCATTTAAGAAAATAACTGTAGTAGCAGTAGCAGTAGTCGTCGTTGTTGTTTCGGGATTGGAAATGCAAAGGCCCTGGCACTCCACCCAAATATTCTTTGTGCTGCTCTTTATTCTAGTAGCAGTCGAGTGAATTGAATACTGGCAAAATAACCATCACAAGAATAAAAGTCGGATTCCTGTGACAGGGATCGAATCCAGGAGCATTACCTGCCTGGAAACCAGAGTTGCCACTTTCTAGCTCGCTGCGCCGCATTAGGGAGAGAAAAGGTTTTAAATAAACTATAACTTTGTATTCGTAGTCGACAATGTGTGTGTGCTACTTCATTCATCGCACACCAGAACTCTAACAGGTCACAGTTGTTGGGAAGTTGGATACACAACTGCTCCTTACTTCCTGCTGAGCAGAGGTTTGGCTTCAATATAAATTTAGGATACCTAATCATCTTTAGTACCAGGACATAAATTTCCTTGTACACAATCAGTGTCCTATACAATGAAGAATTTCGTTTTCTATGCAGTTTCCTGCTCTAAAGGTTGCCGCTTTGCCTATTTTAAAACTATTTTTATGAATTCAACTTTAATTCAACAACACTATTTCAATAATTGGTTTGACTAAGTGTGGTCATAGCAATTGTGTAAACCTGTAAACTAATTCAGTAGACCTCTGTCTCCAGAGGAATTTGATCATTTGTGAATCGGAGAATCACTTGTGGAACATGTTGATGCAGCTTCTAAAATAATGCTGTATGCATACGTGGAGTATAATGACAGGCTAAGTATACAGTTTTGTATCAGAAAGCGGAGGACGTACTTAGCGCACACTCGAAGTTGGTGCTTTCGAAAATCTGCAGGAGGAAGGGATGAAGCGAAAGTCTTGGACCCGTCAGATCAGGAGCGGCAGGCTCGGACACAGGTGGAGACCCCAAAAATTCCAGGTATTAAATTCTGGCGCCGACAACCTCCCACTATAGGTCTACCTCTCCCCATAGAGTGCCAATCCCACCGCGAAAACAAATCAGATATCATCACAAAACAAACTACACCGCCATATTCTTCGTCCGCTAACCCCATGCCGGATTCTTTAAACCTGAGAAGTAATGAAATAGAAGTGCAGAAAATTAGGGATAGGAAATTCGCGGCATTACATACCGCATGCTATCATCCACCTACCGGCCAACTAAAACCGCGATCCAAAAGTACTGTGTTCAGCCCACGGAATCAAACCCGAGACTCCACAAATGTGAGTCTCTCATATATCAGTTAATTATGCGTTACAACAAAACCAGCTGACATTCATCGATGTTCTATTTATAATTAGTAATTCTCCATTTATTTTATTAGAATCTAGCCTTTTAATTTATTTTATATAACCTCGTCCAAATTAGTCATTTCAGACGATGAATGCAGTGGGTGAAATGATGCTGTTCAGGATCCGTAGAAGTTAGAGTGACGCGACATTCGTATTTTAGGATAAGGGAAAATTCCGAAAAGCCCCTTATCCAGTTATCTCACCATGACCGAGATTCGAACTCAAGATCTCTTGAATGTGAGGCAGACACGCTGTTACCTATACAATAGATATGACGTTTGCAAGAAAAGCCTAAGTCATCTATTACTATCTTCGTTCATCTGTAAAAATCTACAGGCAGTGTCAATGAAATACCTTATATATTACATATTATACTTGTGAAGTTCACTGATTTAAGTTCAGTTTCGTCTGAACTCCAATGTGGCACAAGGTATAAGTTTGCACAAAACCAAATTAAACTTATCGAGGTAGTACCAATGCTTCAAGCCCCGTTAAACCCAACAAGCGAAATGTTCCCACTTATGCTGTGTGCCAACTTTGTGTGAACATGATTGGGATTATTGCCAAATCCATGGCTGTGACAGAAGCCGTAATGTGCAATACACAAACGAATCGACATTCTTTTTTTCCACGATAGATGAAGAGAAATATAGCAATGAAATGAACAGAGATCGAAAATCAACATTAACGTATCATTCAACTTTGTGATTCGTTGTTCTGTTTATACGACGAAATGATGGGGGCAGTTCTAAGTATAATGACATTAAGTAATGCCCCTTTACGATGCTTCATTGTACGAAACTGTGCATGTAATCTTCCCTGAAGTATTGTTGTATTAAAAAGTGAATGAAATTTAGGCACAGAACTTAGTAAATTGTAATCGACGTGCTAACGACTTCTGTATTTAGATCATTTTGCAATACGAATAACAGAACAAAATCGATAACGTACGTAAAAAATAATTTTGTAGAAAGAATATAAATTTCCGCATTACATACTACGTTCAAGTTCACCAACGGCCATGTGCCAGTTGTGTGCTAATTTTGGAAATGGCCAAGGTGACCCTTATTAGTGTTTACCAAGAGAGGTTTTTGTTCAATTCTAAATGCCGTACCCTGCCCCAATCAATCTGTCAGCGATTGGATATCATTAAGAATGAAATCTTACTTTACAAGACACGAGTCTTGCCGATGCTTCCTCTATATATTGTATATGGCTAAACGTAATGCACAGTTCTTTCAGGTGAAAAATGCAATTAGTGCAATAAACGTTAGATAACTCTCTTACTTTGGACGGTCCAGACCAGGGGTAAAGCATGCCGTTACCGAAATTTGGCACTATTATGGTTTGTAAAAGCATGTATTAAAAATTACTATGTATAATTAGTACACAAATGCGTTTTTAATCATAGTCACATCTCAGTCACCTCTGACCCCTATGTCTCGAAGGTTCTTGGCAGAAAAGGTGCCTACAATAGAGTCAATGGATTACACTTGCAACTTTTTAAGAGATTCTTCTCAATCGAAAGTTTACGACAATATTGGAAAACTTTCTTGAGCTTTGCTACTCTTTAAATAAGTTTTAATTCCTTCAATTTCTGTAAAACGTTCTCCCACAGGAGCACTAAGACAGGAACCCTCAAAATTAGCGAGCAAAGCTTAGTTAGTGACTTCAGTTAATGAACTCCAGAAGATACTAAACCATCTGAAGTTTTAATATGTTGGGCTCCTTAAGTTAACTGATAAGCAAATGGCTGAAAGATATGTTTTAAGTACTCTAGTGTTGAAGTACTTGCCAAATATATCTGATAAACATTGGTCTGGCCCTAGAGTAGAATAGGCTGTGTACAATTCAAACTTCTCAGAATCCAAAACTTAAAGAAATTCTAGGTCATGGATATTGGAGAAACAGTTATTTATGAGCTCATTCACTGTACCCATTACTTCAAAATATAGTATTCAAAACGATTTCTTTTTTTGTTTGTCAATATCTGCAAATCGCGACATTTCAGCTTCAAATTAATCTTGATTTGCTGAAGAATAATGTATAGGTTTGATACCGTCCCTGTTAGGCTATATCATCATAATAACCCCGAAAGTCTGATTACATGCATAATTAAGGGCGGATAGATACCACAATATGAATTAAAGTTATAATAAATATAGGATAATGATTAAGCATACAAGTGCAGATACTAAACAGGCAATCCCAATATATATATATTATTAAAAGCATGAACCCAACGTGTTAAGGGAGAGGGCAAAATGAACATTGTCCCGCACAGACAGGTTCTTTGGGTATTTCTTGCCGACAAAGGTGGCATTCTCCAAGGGGAGACCCACGGCGCCAGCATAAGTATTGACCTGAAAATAATACGTGACGAGAGAATAGACTCTGGAATCTAAGGCACACAGTTCCAAACATGCTGATGCATTAATTAGCTAGACTGTGGGAAAGAGAAATTCGCGTGGAATACATGCCTCATACACTAGAAATTGTTATTTATTCAAGAGTAGGGATAAAACACAACCTATAAGGGACAAGCAACCGGTCACATGACCTCTAAAGTGTCCAAAATTCGGCGAAAGGAAGGGGAAATTCGTGTAATGGCGACATTCGATGTTTGCTAGGAAAATCACTCTGTTTCGGCGTGTGAGGGAGGCAACAAGTACAGAAATTTCATCAGAGTCCGCGTTCGTTGATAGACGGAGTAACTCACATTAAGTGGTTATCGAACACTCTGTGCTTGCAAATGAGAGAAACTGCACTCGTTACAACGTCATTAAGAATTTACCAAACTCCGTTCTTTTGTTTAATAATCCTCCGGAAATACTACGTTGTGCGAAGTAATTCACTACCGACGCTCAGGAACAACGCGTACACCGATACATAGAAGTCGTGTCATGCGCGCAGCAACGGGAAAGTCACAAATCTCGCGCCTAATGTGCGAATAACATTGTCAATATTGGCGAGTGGAGAGGACTAATTATAACAATAAACTTGGTATTCAAAGGTCGTGGTGTCTTATATGTGATAATACCCACACCCTGTCAGGACGCACCCACTCCCTGGAACTCAAAAAGCGAGTACTCATGCAAACCTACCCTGAAAAAAACCCCGACCTGTTGGAAACCTCCCATCCGTAGTCCTCACCTATCACATGTCATATCTTATGAGGTGTTGAGTGCCGGGAGGGCTCAACGAGGTGCTTTACGGGCAAGGACCGCCACATAAATTGGCGCCACAACGTGGTTAACGTAGTCCTGACGGTACCATCAACCCAACGTGGTTAACGTAGTCCTGACTGTACCAGTGACCTACAACATTTGGAGCATTCTTCGGTGTCTCGATTGATGTATTCACCGCCGTAAGTACCGCCAACTAGACCTTGGAACCAACGGAGCCCAGAACACCTAGGACGATGCACCAGTGAACAACGCACCGGAGTACGACTTCACGCAGGACAGCCAACGTCGACAAGACAACAACGTAGACGCAACAATACTTCGTAGTGCAACACAGCTTCAACCCCCCCCCATGTGAAAGTGATAAAACCCTGACTCAGGAAGACAGCAACACCAGGCACGGACATCAATAGTACGTAAGTGGAGATAATTGGATGTAAATGTATTTTTTGTTTTATAAATTAATTGTTGTATTTGCATGAGTAGATAGATGCTGCCAGTAGGAATACGACTTAGAAAAGTGTGCATAAAAAAATTAAGGAAATTTCGAGAACCCAGAAAAGTGAGTAAGAAGGAATAAGCGGATGATACTCCGAAATAAGAAAGTAATTGAAATAGGTAGCAACATGGCAGACAATAACATTTTAGAAGTGTACCAGGAATCTGAGGGAATGGATGTAGGCGTTGAGCGAAACAGAGAATGTAATAGTAGGCAGGCCGAGGTAACTACTCCGGTACCGAACAGGAATACAGCAAGTGTGGATAGCATGATGCAAATGTTACTAGAGAAGATGAACTTGATAGGCAATGAGTTAGGGGAGCTAAACAACAAAATTACCTCTCAAGGTAATGAGCTAGGCAATGAATTAGGGGAACTGAACCGTAAGATTACCGCTCAAGGTAGCGAGTTAAGCAGTAAAATTGCCGCACACAGTAGTGAATTGGCAGATATTAGTAAACAACTCAAGGAGCAAGAAAGTAAATTTACAACGGCACAGGGCGAAATGAGTAACCAGATAAATAGGCAGTTTAGTGAGGTCATGAGTGAGGTAATTGGAGTAAGAAATAACCTCCAGGGTGAAATATGTGTAGTGAGGAGTGAACTCAGATCCACTCAGGAAGAGGTGCGACAAATTAGGGCAGATTATAAGGAAGCTGGCAGCATGAATAATAACATTAGTGTAACAATGAATAATAAGATAGATGAGTTAAGGAATGAGACCATGACTACATGTGTCAATATTTCAGACAAGTGTAACGAATTAGAGGTTGGGGTTGCATCCGAATTGGAAAGTGTAAGAGCTTTAATAGGGGAAAGTCAAAAATCATGTGCCAACGAGATAGTTAAAGTACGGGATGAATTGACACAGGTAGTCACCTCACAATGTGATAAGGCACGAGAGAAGATGAAAGAAATAGCTGTTAGAGAGGTAAGGGAATTATGGAAACGCGGAGAAAACCCTTTAAAAAGTCCCGCTTCCACACTTCCTGTCACCTCAGACAATGTACTTCCTGTCACATCAGACAATGGAAGACTGAGTGAAGAAAGAACCAATATTAGTGTAGATGACCCATTGTTACATTCTGACAGTAGTTACCGATTTCATAACGTGCCCGGGACTCGCCATACAATACCTATGTCAATGCAATTTCTAAGCGAATTGCCTGTTCCACAATTTGATAGCACGCGCGATAACGCCAAACAATTTATCAACGATTTAGAGGCATATTTCAACTTAAGAGGAATCCCGGAAGAATACAAGATGATAATAGTTCAGAGGGGCCTGAAAGGACATGCTTTAAATTGGTTTCGGCTGACTGTAGGGGAATCGGCACGGTACAATCACTTTCGGGCGGCCTTCATACAGAAATATTGGAGTGACGCCGCACAATACAACGTCAGGAACCAAATTAATAATGGTAGGTACCCCAGAGGCTCTCACGAATCGATGACGGACTACTTTTTGAGACTAGGACAATTGAGTAAACTCTTGGAACCAGCCATGCCGGAAGACCAATTTATAGCGCTTATGGGAAATCACTATCCCGATGTAATCAGGAATCATATCGTAGTGGCACGACCACGGACAATGGGAGAAGCGATAGACTTGCTGACCGCATTACAGGGACATGGAACACAAACAGGTTGGACTGAAGAAAACTTAGACTTTAGGCCACAACCCAGACGACATTTCAATGATGGGATGAGGGCACAACAGCCTAGAAACGGGTACCATAACTATAACCCAGGCAACAGGGACAGGAACCCGCGACCATATGATACACGGCTGAGGGAAGAATGGCGACACAGCAGCCATCAAAATAGCAATAACAGGCCTCCACAAACGTACCCTCTGAGGTACATGTCCTTCGCCCGGCGTGGACACGCAAGTAATAACAATACATTTCGGGGAAACAATAGACCTAGAAGCCGTGAAGAGAATTACTGAACTACGACCACTAACGACCGTCCCATAGTTGAGAGCCAGACGCAGGCAACATTGCCACGCCCACCTTCGCCGCTGACGAGCACGCACACCTTTTACAATGCAAATGCAGCCAGTACGAGTCAACCCAGGACTCCAACCCCGACGGAAAACTAAGGTCCGGATGGGTGGATTCCCCGCACGCATCCGATAAGAAGACACTCCGAGTCGCACAAAACCTTGGGGACGTAGAATTAAGCAGTACAACAATACAAAAACAGTTGGAGCCAGTAGTGCCGCGAATTAAAGAAAATAACAGTTTTGGAGCAAGCGGTAGCAAAATTACGTCATTAGAAAGGAACACTGCAACGCAAGAAGTTATGGAGGCACCGAGAATAAGTGGTGAGATAGCAGGAATGACTTTTAATATGGTAGTTGATACTGGGTCATCTGTAACCGTATGCAGCGAAAACCTTTACGACCAGTTGGTTAGTCTGAAAATAAAAATGCAAACATTGCCGGTCAAGAATGCAGTATGCAGTGGCGCGATTGGACGGACAAAGCAACGTATAACTAAACAAATCTTGCTTAACACCAGGGTGCAAAACAACGAAATGCAGTTTGTATGTTTTGTCGTGAGAGGACTCGCAACTGATATTATTTTAGGAAGCGACCTACTACACATGTTGAAATCAAACATTGATTACAAAGAATCCCAAATCACATTTAATATATCAGGGACTAAGGTAGAAATTCCATTTATCTCTGGACCTCAGGAAAGTCATGTTCACCTGTCCGAGGGGGAGAGCAGATTACAGGACGAAGAATTTTACGTAGAAGCCATTCATATTGGGAATGACGGTGGAGTAAACGATAGAAGTCTGCAATGTTTACAAAATAGACTGGAGTGCAGTGACCTAGAGAGCAAGACAGCTGATGGCATAATGCACGCAGAAGAGAGGGGCAGACGTAAACAGATGGAGGAGACAATAGAGACCTTCGCGGAGCAGGTAGAAACACGAATCGGACAGCTGACCCAACTTTCTATGGCACAACGACAGAGACTGCAAAACATTTTGTTAAAGAACCGAAATATTTTTTCCGCTAGAACTGGCAGATGCAATATGTTTACATATTCATTTGAAGTTGCTGAAGTACCAATCAACCACTACAAATGTAGGATTATACCCCAGGAAATAAGGGAGGCAGTATCTGAAAAGATAACCGAAATGTTGCAGGACGGAATAATAGAAGTTTCGGACACACCGTACGTACAACCGCTGTGTATTGTTAAGAAAAAGAACGGTACAGTCAGAATAACTATCGACGCGCGACATTTGAATCAATTTATCAAGCCTGATAATGCGAGGACGCAAAACATAGAGGAAATATTAGCCGGAATCGGGAGACAGAAATGGTTTACATCTCTCGATCAAACTAACTCATACTTACAAATTGAAGTAGAGCCAAAATTGCGGAAATACCTAGGATTCATCCATCAAGGAAGAGTGTACTGCTTTCGACGATGCCCGTTCGGCTTGTGCGTCTCAGGGAGTGGCTTCTTGCGAGCCATGCACGCTGTATTTGGAACAAATACTGGAAATTACATTTCCCAATATGTGGACGACATATTAGTGCATGACCTAGACACCGACTTACACCTGGACCATCTGGAAACGATACTAGACCGAGTTGGATTAACTTAGTGAGAGAGAATAAGGCTGTAACAGATAATCTAATGGGAAGAGAACACAGTTTTATCAAATGAATAAGTATGTCCCTTCGAGTATGCTTTCTTTCTTTTCTTTCGTTCCCTCCTTCTTTGTTGTTGCGACGAGAAAGCATTAAGCAAGTCCCACGTAGAGCGTCAAATTGGGAAAGGACCCTTAATCTCCCAAATGAATGTGAAATTGGTAGCTAGGCCAGAAAGTACACGTATAATATGTATAAAAGAAAACAATTTATATAAAGTAAGGTATGTGTAATAAGGCAACAAATGGAGGAATAAAAATGAAATAAAAAAAAAGCTTTGTGATCTGTATATTTAACCAAGGGAATAATTGTTTCATATGAGTGTTATATTGTGTATGGGTAATGAAAGTATGAATGGAATTCCAATGTAATTAGTGACACAAATATTTTTGTTGAGCGGTTGCTAAGCTCGAAAAACCTGTTTGTGAACTACAAAGGACATGTAGAGATAATGGCCGGGAAAGAGAACAGCGGCAGGTCAGAGAGACAATGGTCAAATACCTGGTATGTCAGGAACAAAGCCTGAACCACTGTGTAATGATCCATTGTAATAGTTGTAAGAAATATTGTTTGTGTACTTCATGTAATGTTTTGTATAAGTTAATATGTAATTAATCTCCACTCGTTCACTAGCGACGACGCATATCATAGTATACATACACGCATACACCAACCAGCTCACACAATGATGGGATATTCTGAGAATTTCGAAAGTGACTTTTAATATAAAAGCCCTGTTCTAAATTATGAGAAGGGCATATGATACCGTCCCTGTTAGGCTATATCATCATAATAACCCCGAAAGTCTGATTACATGCATAATTAAGGGCGGATAGATACCACAATATGAATTAAAGTTATAATAAATATAGGATAATGATTAAGCATACAAGTGCAGATACTAAACAGGCAATCCCAATATATATATATATATATTATTAAAAGCATGAACCCAACGTGTTAAGGGAGCGGGCAAAATGAACATTGTCCCGCACAGACAGGTTCTTTGGGTATTTCTTGCCGACAAAGGTGGCATTCTCCAAGGGTAGACCCTCGGCGCCAGCTTAAGTATTGACCTGAAAATAATACGTGACGAGAGAATAGACTCTGGAATCTAAGGCACACAGTTCCAAACATGCTTATGCATTAATTAGCTAGACTGTGGGAAAGAGAAATTCGCGTGGAATACATGCCTCATACACTAGAAATTGTTATTTATTCAAGAGTAGGGATAAAACACAAACTATAAGGGACAAGCAACCGGTCACATGACCTCTAAAGTGTCCAAAATTCGGCGAAAGGAAGGGGAAATTCGTGTAATGGCGACATTCGATGTTTGCTAGGAAAATCACTCTGTTTCGGCGTGTGAGGGAGGCAACAAGTACAGAAATTTCATCAGAGTCCGCGTTCGTGGATAGACGGAGTAACTCACATTAAGTGGTTATCGAACACTCTGTGCTTGCAAATGAGAGAAACTGCACTCGTTACAACGTCATTAAGAATTTACCAAACTCCGTTCTTTTGTTTAATAATCCTCCGGAAATACTACGTTGTGCGAAGTAATTCACTACCGACGCTCAGGAACAACGCGTACACCGATACATAGAAGTCGTGTCATGCGCGCAGCAACGGGAAAGTCACAAATCTCGCGCCTAATGTGCGAATAACATTGTCAATATTGGCGAGTGGAGAGGACTAATTATAACAATAAACTTGGTATTCAAAGGTCGTGGTGTCTTATATGTGATAATACCCACACCCTGTCAGGACGCACCCACTCCCTGGAACTCAAAAAGCGAGTACTCATGCAAACCTACCCTGAAAAAAACCCCGACCTGTTGGAAACCTCCCATCCGTAGTCCTCACCTATCACATGTCATATCTTATGAGGTGTTGAGTGCCGGGAGGGCTCAACGAGGTGCTTTACGGGCAAGGACCGCCACAGGTTTCTACGCATTGCTTCCAAAACAAATCAAATACATGACGTTGTCATTCAGAAATCCGTTACCGAGTGGGATCGATAAGGCGGTAAAATCTGTGACCCACATTCACGAGTTTGTGGCTTACCTTCCTGACCTTGGGATTTTTCGGGGTTATCTCGAGTCACTAAGTCAAATGTTGGGAACGATATTTACGTTACATACCCTGTTTCACTTTTCATTTCATCCTTTTCATTGTCCCTATCCGGTCTTTCCGTGCACAAGTGTTAGCAGGGTCGCCGCTGGGCTGCATTGCGATGGTGCTTGTGCTCTTGAAATACGGTGTTCGAGAGGAAATGTGAGATTGTTTGGCCGGCCACACTTCAGGAGTATTCTTTGATCAGTCGAAGCTGACTGCCTAGTGACTATAAAATTCTTCGAGCTGAAGAAGTCGTCTAAAACTATTAGGGACCCACCGTAGCTGTGATGACGCCTCTGACCTCCTCCTGGGGTCTGAGGCACAATAAGCCCTTTGCTGCAGTGCCGAAATCCTCGCAGTGATAGAATGGACAGGAATCTCTTGGATTTGTCTGATTTTGCAAAGCAAAAAATTATTTCGTTAATTTTGCATTGTGCAACATAAAACCATATTTTGTATTGAGGAAGTATAGATGAGAATCGGTTCAAAATCATGAACTGTAGCAGGCTATACAGGTCCTTGTTTTACTACCCTATTCTTCTGCATTCATCAATAACTAATTTAAAGAACTCCAAGTTCACGTTTACTTCCGTATTCACTGCCACCAAATGCTCTGAATATATTCTGCATATCAGAGGAAACGATGGAAAATGATTAGCGGTAAAACCAGTAAATGTAGCCTTTCTCTTTGAAGATCCCGAGAGAAAAAAATACTGAAAATTCAGACAATTCCAATGAAGCCCTCCTTTTCCTTAATTTAATGAACTTATTATTTGAACATAAAGCCTGGAATGTGAGCATAACGTTGAAGATGTATATTTTATTTGACATGTAGGTTTCTTAAATATAGTATTTTAATCAAAATCGCTTAAGCCATTTTTGATTTAAAATAAAACTATTTCAGAAAACGTTCCATGGAAAAATAGTTTGTGGTGGAGATATTTTCCCAAAATATTCCTTAATCACATACTTAGAAGATACCTAACTCAATACACAGTTTGCTATTTAGCCAGATATTCGTTTGAGTTATGCTGTTAACAAATCTTTCTCTAAAAGTGTTATGGCGGATGATTCAGCGAGCCTCCCGAAAGGCCTTTTCAAGGGGAAATCACGGTATCAAATTTTTGGATGGAACGCAATATTCAATTTTTGCTATAGGTAGCAAAGTAAATTCTTATTACCGCAAAAGGAGTTTCACAAAATGGAGGGGATGGACACTGCAAAATTCAGGCAGTAATTGGCATTCTTTCTGTGTATGCACCCACGACAGGTGATTACGAACTGGATATAACGGAAGTGCAAAAATTTGGGTATGTAGCAGTTCGGCACATTAGCAATCGGGCACACAGAGTGAGAGTTGTTTTTCCAGTTTAATTGTGAAGGTCACCTTCAAAGGGGCTGATTGATTGTTTTTCCGCGTTCATTGCAGAGGACACTTTCAGTTTGTAACTCGGGAAGGTAAGTTTGCTGACATGGAACTCACAGAAACAGAGAAGGGTAAACCATGTGCTGTTTGCAATTTTTTTGTCATATCGGACGATGAATGGAATGGATGAAATGATGCTCAAATGAGCCCTGGGTCCATAGAGCTTGGAGTTACCTGACATTTGTCTTTCAGGATAAGGGAAAACCCCGGATAAACCTTATGCAGGTAACTCGCCCTGCCCGAGATTCGAACTCGGGACCTCTTGAACGTGAGGCAGACATGCTACCACCGCGCTACCGAGGCGGGCTGTGCAGTTTGCAATGGGTGTAGATATAGAGTAGGGCGAATTAACAAGGAAAACTTTACCTTTGGAGATGTGTAAATAGGGTAAAGTTTAAGTGCTCAGGAAGAATGGTCAGCAGTAATAATGGAGTTTTGAAGGAAGTGCCACATATCGTATGTTTTGTGCCGGACGTTGCTACCACTGAAGTTCAGAAGTACATATGTAATGCAAGAAAGACTACCAGAAAAGAAATTACTTCGACATCTGCGATTTATACGGAAGAAATTAGTTCGTTATTTAACAGGGGTTATGAACTGGTGATGGAAATTCCTTCTTAAAATGTGTGTAAAATTAACCTACACCGAACTAGAAGAAACTCACAAGGTTTGCAGAAAGGGCCGGAAAGTCCTGAACACATTGTTTGACCACCTGAACTGTTAAAGATGGACCATGGTGGCACGTTTCTTTCAACAGACGATTTCTCTGTGCCACAAGAAAGCATTCTGGTATTTACAAGTGCTAAAGGAGAAATTGCACTAAAAGAAAATCAGACCTTTTTTATGGATGGTAGATTCAAATGCTGTAGCAAACAATATAGCCAAATATACACCATCCACGGAGATCTTGGAAGTACAAGTTATGAAACTAATATCATGCCGGTGGTATACACTCTTCTTCCGAATAAGAAAAAGGATACTTACAGCAGGCTGTTCAACACAATTAAAGAGAACATTCCAGACTGGAAACCCAAGGAAGTAATTGAAGATTTTGAACCTGGTGGTATTCAAGCTTGGAAGTCTGTGTTTCCAAGTACAAATTTCTGGTTGCAACTATCATTTCAATCAGTGTATTTGGAGAAAGGTACAAGAATTAGGACTGTCACGTCAATAGATTAAAAATGAGGAAATTAGACTTCATATAAGATTATGTGCTGCATTGACTCATCTTCCGCTTAGTGAAATTGACGATTGTTGGTTCATTATACAAGAAAATTCGTCAGAAAATGAGCAATTAAGTTTGTTCTACGACTCATTTGAAGAACAGTGGCTGGATAATCCTTCAAAACCAACAGATTTGTGGAACTGTCATGGAAAATGTCACAGAACCAACAATGCTCTCGAAATTTGGAGCCACGGTTCAACAAAATCGTGCAAATACCACACCCTAACAGAAGAAATATGACGAATTACTTCTGAATGAGCTTGTAAATTATTGAAAAATTCTCTTTTATACGAATGAACTTAAATAATGAAAACTGTAACGAATTCTTTCTGAATGAGCTCGTAAATAAATGAAAGCTAAATTATGTACCAAGAAAACACAAATCCCATTGACGAGTTCTAGCAGAACGAAGAAAACTTAAGAGTTATAATAACAAAAATATAATTTTTGTAAATTCGATAAGAGATCACTTCCACGTGGTATGCCCCGGAAACAGTATGCTTTAAATAGGCATAGCTCGCTCTCTTAAGGTTTTTCAACAAAATAAGTTAGTTAGTTAGTTACTAACACTCCCCACATGGCAACCTTGGCCTTCGGGGTAACCTCACCCCACCAAGTGATGACCGGACCCATTTCTCAGGTGGAGGCACCCAGAGGGCGGTGTCCATTACCTCAGATGATAGGGTGGTAGTGAAGATGGCGGTGAGGTGAGAGGACCTACAGTTTTTACCGTGGTTTCAACAAAATAATAAAACTGGCCACGGGTAATTAACACTGCCATGCCCCTCTTAATCCCCAGTACCTGATACCGGTTTTACTGGTTGTTCCGTGTGCCCAATTGCTACTGCTCTTGCCTTGTGTCCAATTGCTAATGTGCCCAATTGCTACAGATTCCAACAATTTAGGCAGTAAAGTCCATTATGAAGCAAATTGGATTGTTTAGCTTTTTCTTAATAATGCCATTATTTTCCTAGCAGGAGGTTTTAGAATAAATATAGCGTAACATCTATGGATGGTAAAGATTATGTTAATATCATAAAAATTCAAAAGCTTCACTTATTAGTAAAATATGCTTGGAATAGAGTGCACGATAAGGTGGATTGCTCGTCATGAGAATTATTCCTATCATTACTATGGTTATTACTACTCTTATTATCACAACTGTTATTACTATTACTACCTCATATTATTAATTATTATCAATGTCACTTCTTATGTGATAAGATCGTAAAGGTGAAAATGTTTAAAATGCCTAGTTTCTAGCAAGAAATAAAGTGTAACTTTATTTGACAGATATTTTGCTATATTTTTGGAGTTCATTACCATGTATAGAGACAGATTGGCTCTACTAGTTCTTTAAATTGTATCATTTACTTTTCTTGTGTTTACACATTAATGAGTTCGACTATTAAATAATTCAAATGATTCAAAATGATTCAATTAAATGATTCGTCGCTCCTTGGTGAGCAACCAATCGGAGTGTTGCAGTGTTTTCATATTGCATTTCCCATAAGTGGTGAGTGACGAGCAACGACGTAACCACTGTAATGATCAACATTATTGGTTGGCATGCATGCGTGTACGTATGTTTGTGATTAATCAGAACTCCAATATAAACGTTTGACATAACGTAATAAAAGAATTACTTCGAATAAGCCATGGTGTTAAATTCGAGAAAGAACAAACTGTACACTTCCTGTTGGATTCGCAGAGCGTGAGTTGTCGCATTATATATTTGTTTATGAATGGTTCGTAAACGCTATCTACTCTAAAGAGTTCAAAGCGGTATATTTCGGTTGTTCTTCCGTTAAAAAAAACAGGGAAAAGTGTATCAGCTGGATCAACTTGCAACTGAAATGAGACACAAAATAATCCGCCTTTTTCTTTACCAGTGCCTTTACAATTCAGTTGAGTTAATCTGGCCTCAAATTATGTTGCAAATACAAGTAATACTTTATAAATTTTCAAAACTCGGACGATAAAGACATTGATAATGAGAATTGTCTCTTGAAGTAAGTGGCATTCACAGCTATATGGAAGCGCAACTTGCAGCTCCGCTGGATTAGAAAAATAGGAATTCATCAACTATAATTATTATAAGCATTTAAATATATACATGATATGTGAATATCCATATTGCAGCGTGATTTCAACAATGGCATTACTATAATAGTTTGAAAATTTTAGTTTGAGTTCCCTTAGGTTTAGTACCAAGTTCTAGGACAATGTGCGAGAAAAAGGAAAATAAGAAAAGTGTGAGTTAACGAGGTGGCAAAGCTATGCGTGCTACCGCATCTGTTTGGCGGCGGTAGAGAACACTTTCCATTTGAAACACATAATAGAGAAGAGTTCCAGGCTAAGAATTTTTGTGTTTTAAAATGGTCATTAAGTCCAAAGCAGTGTGACGTTCGGCTTACAAATGTATTTGGTGAATAAACCACATATGAGGCAGAAATTTGTAATTGGTATACAAATTTAAGAGAAATGAATTTTCTTTCTCTCCATAGTAATGACGTCGTTGAAAGAACCTCGAAAACTTCTGTTACAGCACTACTTCAGTCAGATAAACGAGCATCTTCTGAGTTTACTGGAACCGCACTGGACATTGCTATGAGCCAGATCTAAAAAGTTATACATCATCGGTTAAATATGGAACGACTTTGTTACGTTTTAATGTACCTATCCATTTCTGTGCGCAAGCGGGACTGTTTCTCTTAGGACACACTTGGTATTGACCTAATAGATAAAACCACGTAAGCAGTGTGAGGCCGTCCGGCCCATAGCGAGCAACGCCGAGCTCTTCCTTGTGCTCAACGCCTCACAATTAAGGATTAGTGACGTGTGCAGATTAAGAATAGGGAGATTGGAACCGGTTCGAGATGAACTGTGATGTAGCTCTCGGGTGAGTACTCTCATCTGAGCTTCAGGCAGTGGGTGCGTCCTGACTCGTTGTGCGTTGAGTTAAGTAGATACCTCGAATTTGGTAGATGAAAGTTTATTGTTGTCCTTAGACTCCTTTGCTCGCCACCGTGAAGGTGTCCTCCGCGTGGTTGCTGTGTTTGGTGTCACTGTCAGTATTGTGATGTGATGTGCAGAACATATAGCGCGACGTAGCTGAACTATATATATCGCATTCCCTATATATTAACCTTTGCACTAATTCTCACTGGAACGACTGCTAAATACTGTACTTGGTACATGGCATGGAAACGTATTTGTTAGGCGACACCGAATACGCGTCCGTCTCACGTAGATCACAGGACCGAAGTGTTCTCACAATAAAAACCTACTTTCAGCCATTACTTTGAATTTACCCCACTCTCGGTAGTTTTTGGAGTTTGAAAAATCATGCGAAATAATATTAATTTTCCATTGGCTGGTACCTATCCCCACTTACGATAAATGTTCAAATTTTCTAGTTTTGGACCTAATATAAAGGTCGCTTTCGTGAGATAAATTATGCCAGCTCAGGTTTGCAGAGGCCCAGGCTAAACCCTGCAGTCTTTTGTTACAATTACGATTGAGAATTCTAAGAAAGAACACTGTTCCAACAGGACGGTGCCTCGCACTGCCTTGGGCTAAGCCAAACAATAGGTAATGTTTCCGGTCAAGTTAGGGTGTGGGAACCTGTGTGTAGAATGTTCAGAGACTTTACACTGAGTAAAACATTTATTTTAGATAAATATTGGTGTATTATTCATATTCTAAATATGATTCTTACTTATAGCCGGAATGTCCCTGTGGGTTATTATTACTATTATTGTTATTATTATTATTATTATTATTATTATTATTATTATTATTATTATTATTATTATTATTATTATTATTATTATTATTATTATTATTATTATTATTATTATTATTATTATTATTATTATTATTATTATTATTATTATTATTATTATTATTATTATTATTATTATTATTATTATTATTATTATTATTATTATTATTATTATTATTATTATTATTATTATTATTATTATTATTATTATTATTATTATTATTATTATTATTATTATTATTATTATTATTATTATTATTATTATTATTATTATTATTATTATTATTATTATTATTATTATTATTATTATTATTATTATTATTATTATTATTGTTACTCAATCTTATCACACAGGGACTGCATCAATTGCTACTAAGTTAGTCAAACTCCCTGATGATAAAGGAGGACTTTCGTTTGTACTAACTTAGCCGCGATATGATATACTTGACCAGTTCAGACAGTTCCTCTGAATCAGAAAATCGTCAAAAACAGTAATAATCTGCACTAAAAATTAGGATGTCCGAGAATAGCTTATAAATGCTTTTACCACAGAAAATATTTCGATCTCCGCTGCTTTGAGGGAACTCTACCCGCTTATGTACTCAAAATCGGTGTATAAGCATCAACAGTGTGCCCAAAACTGAACCGCCAGGTAATTGATGGTTCCTGAACAAAGGCAAGCGTGCAAAATATGTCCATCCCAGTTTGTGCTTGGCACTGAGTTAATGCAGTGGTGGACCTCTGCTTTCCGCAGCTCAGAAATGAAATGACACCGCAACGCAGTCTTACACCCACGACGCTACTTTCAACACTGAAAAATGTCCCACCTGTCTGGGAACGAGAACTCGTTTCCTGTACGATATCAGACAAGCTAGTTACACTACAGCGAAAGATTTATGTTCAGTAATGGGAGAAAATATTACTTAGAAAATTAATGTCACCTATGACAGCACTTCAAAAGGTCATTTGGCAGCAGTCTGTTGCGTTTATGAGTTGGTACGGAAGGAACGAAAGAGAGGAAGAGAGAAAGTGTGAAAAAGTTAGAAGTGAAGCTATAAACCCAAATGTCACGTCTCTGTGAGAGGAATAATAATTACAGGAATGTTACAAACAAGCAAACTATTATTTTGCCAGCATTCGTTCATATAGGTGTGACATATTAATTACTTGAATTGTAAGAATGTGGAACCAAGCATCAGAATCGTAAAACCCAGAGAATAACCATTTTACGGAAGTTGTGTTTGCTGAAAAATTACGTTTAATCAAGTATCAACGTTTTCTCTAACTTCTAATAATAGAAGTACATTTAAAAACAAATTTGTAGGTAACGCTTCACGAGTTTTCCTTTTAGTATGGCAGTTATTATTAAATGAGCTACAATTTTTATATAAACGTGCAATTACGATGTGTTACGCCGAGCAATTTCAAGCTGAATAGAAATGTATAATAAAGCATGGGAGCAATTATACAATGCACACAGCCAAGACTACTGAGGAGCTAAGAGGTTAAATACGGGGACCTGAAGCGCCTGTGGGTCTTGGCTTAGGAATCCGGCTGCCACTTCATTTGCATTGCAAAAGAGGGCGATCCACCAGTCGATTGGAGAGAAGATGCAGTCAGCACCATACTTCCACAAACCAGACTATTAGTTTTCGTGACATGTAAACGGCTTCCTATTGCAGCTGCTCAAATACATCACGATGTTGAGCGTATACCGATCCTAAATCCCTCAGATTAGCTGGAACACCGCATAGGTCATGGCTAGAAGTCGAAAAACCATGCTCCAAGGTGCAAACTGGTGAGCGCAATATCTCTCGTCGACAGCAGTGAAACTCTCTGGGTATGTTTTCTTTGAATGGCGAGGCAAGCTGATTACGAGCGCTCGGCGATTTATATCGCTCGTGCCATAGGCTATTTTTGGAGATTGCTGTCTTACTGGGATGTATACCAAAAGTAGCTAAAAGAGGGCTGTGTACTTACGGAAACATAAATGTCAGTTGCGTCTACCTCAAGCAGAAGTATAGACTCGGGATGTGCATGTGTTTAAATGTCATAATACGCCTTAAAGAAAATGGAGAAAATAAAATTGAAACTTAAAAAGTCCTATGAGTCAGCGGTCGTTCCTAAGAGACACAAATATTCCTGGCTCTTTTCGTTAAGATAAAGGTCACGTGCCTTAAGAACTAAACCAAACCAAACAAAACAAAAAAGGGGCAAACCTTTGGAGGCGAAACATTTGAAAAACACACACACATATGAACACACACATTTAATATGTTTAGCAGGACATATTTCACTTGCCTAGCACCAAACGCTGATGATTTTGAGACCGAATGTGGGCATTTTTGTAGTTGTAGGTGACCTTAGGCGATTACAGCGATTAGAAGCTGCTTTGGTGTGGAAGGAAATAAATACTTAGATATTAGAACCGATATGGAACGTATTCGTATCTGATGTGGATGCAAAATAAGCATACGAATTGCCAGAGAACTTCTCGAAAGGAATTTATTCGCATGTGAATGTTAATATTAATCACTTAACCTAATTTAAAGTTAACACAATATTTCAGAAAATTGTAACTTTTATTCATGTGTACAAAATTTTACTACAACAAAATGGCTAACTATTCATAACAGCCTACCACATCTAGCTAAGTTTCCGGTATTATTAGTACAATACAGTCTCACAAATGGAAACTACGATATACATGCCACGTTAATTAATTATCACACCAGTTTTATTTATAATAATAGCTACCTTGTTTGTAACTACCAAGTTGTTTACCACAATGCACATTTTATGTGAAATAAAGCCCATTATAAACAAATAACTGATAGTTATAATAAATATAATTATAATTAGCCATTTTACACAGCATAAATTTTTGATACCTTATCCACAAGCTAATTTAGCTTGTAGATTAAAAGAGATATTCAATAATACTTTACACCTAGATTTCACCATTTTATAGAATGGTATTAACTCATAATTGTTCCTTAAAACAGTTATTTTTTCTTAATTAATGTCTTACAACTCTGAATCATATATAACGATTAGTGAAATGGATGAAATGATGCTCAAATTTGCACAGGGTCCATAAAGTTTTGAATCACCGACATTCGTCTTTCAGGATAAGGAAATTTTGAATTTATAATCTCATAATTGTAAATTAAATTTACTAACGTCACCAGTAAATATTTTGTGTTGTTCAACTACACATCACAAAATGTATAGTAAGTTTTATTTTGTCTGTTTTTACAGACATTCAATTACTACTTCTGTAAGTGGCAAGGACCTAACCAGTAACACATAGAAGCTTAATACCATAAAAGATAACTATGAAATAAATCAGATGAAATGTTCGATGTAACACCAAGTGTTGGCTCTACTAATTCTAAAAATATAAAGTAACAATCGCAATAACAGAAGGTATATTAAATTATTTTATAATTACAGGGCTTTCATTTGGTATACAGCTTAGCATTAATATCAGTAATATAAATAATCATTGTAGTAACACTCATAATACTAATATTACATTATTACTGTTGTTATTGCTCTTGCCAAGATCTCATAACACTGCTGCGAACTCAAGCTCCATTGAGCATGACTGAGTAGCAAGATCACCCAGCTAATACGGAGAGATAACATAGTTAACACCTTGCTTCGCCTATCGCATCTCTTTAAACGCATCGTGGCTCCGAGTTCATGTGTGTGTTTATGTCAAAAAATCCGCCCGTCCATGCGTATCTCCGTCCTTCTGTCCATCCATTAAACCATCCAGTTTATATCGATTTATCCCTAGTACAATTTTATCTAATTTGCACTTGCCCAATAAGCTTGCATTTCTTTGGAGACTTGGGTGTCTGGGTGTCTGGGTGTCTGGGTGTCTGGGTAGAACGGCTGGACGGCTGGACGGCTGGACGAATGGATGGATGGACGGACGGACGGACGGACGGAAGGAAGGACGGACGGACGGACGGATGGATGGATGGATGGATGAATGGATGGATGGATGGTTGGACGGACGGAAGGACGGACGGACGGATGGGTGGATGGATGGAAGTAAATAGGTTGGGCCCTTTCGGTTCCTTGCACGTCGGCCGCTTGTTGGGCCCATTGTGCCCCTCTTACTGGAGTGCTTATTCAAGTCCTGTGGCATCCAAAAAGGGCAGGATAAGCCTTGGATGAGTACTCCTTATATCATGTGGTCACAGTGTGTCTGAGCCCAGAATGAAATGTTTAACTGTAGCAAACGCTTTACATTTGCACAAAATATGTAGAGGTTACTCATCCTCTCCACCACACTTCCTGCATGAGGGGTCAGCACTAAGCTTCATCACATGCAGGTGTCTCTTTAGGGTGTGGTGCCCTTTCAACGTGCCAACAACATTTCTAAGTTTTACCAGAATAACGGTTGGCAGAATCCTGCTATTCGTTTTGCTAAGTCTCTCGATCATAGACCGAGGCTGACTAGCTGTAATAAGATTGAAGTGCGATGAAGTTCCCTGTTGAAGTGATACCTAATCAAGAATCTCACATCTGGCATTTCTTGGGGTAATACCAAGGAGAGATTCCGGACCAATAAATGCCTTGGCCCAGCCCTTCCTAGCTGGCGTATCAGCTACTTCATTTCTTCTGTTTCCAGCGTGCCCAGGAACCCAGCAGAGTTGTACTTAGCGCCGAGATCAGAGAATATTCAAGGTCTCTTGGCACTCTCGTACCAACCTAGACCTTGTTGTGTTAGCGCATACTAGTTTCAGGGCAGCCTGGCTGTCAAAACAGATACTGGTCCAACCATGCAGCCAAGGCATCTCTAAGATCTTTAGAGACTTAATGACGTATGAGTTAATTAAGACTCTATAATACACTATATAGGAAAAAGCAAACAGATTAAATATATAAATAGACAAATAAATAAAACAAATAATGAAAAGAAAAAAGTAGTTAAAAATCAGTTGAGGAAGCACAAATAGTATAGGAAGGAAGTTCATGTTAAGGATGTGTTACAACATTTGAACTTAAGAAGCATGGTGCAGATACATTACTTATATTAATCATTATTTGCAGAAGCCGAAGTATAAGCGACCTAAATTTGGTTATCGCTTTTTCAATAGTTGTTCTGCGACCATAGTATGTAATAGTTTCCTGTGGCAGTTTACTTAACTTTCTAATTATATTTCAGGACCATTAAAATGTGCCAAGGAAATAAATCTGCCATAATAATTCACATAATTAATTACCCTGGGTTGGCAGTAATAATTTTGGTGCTTTATTCCTACAAAATTTAGCGTTAGGTTTCATGTGCCCAATAACTTTGTTTCTTTGGGGTATCCAAAAATGTTAAACAAGACACTTAAAGTGTTATTTAAATCTCTCAGCACAATATAAAGAGAACATATATGGCTAAGGGAACCACCAAGAAAATACTGAAAGGAAGTGTTAACAACTGCAAATACCACAGTTTATCACGATAATCTCTCGTTAATGCACTGGCCTAAGTAACTTAGCTGTCGAAGGGCCTTTAAACACACATACATACACACTCTCAAAGAGAAAGAGAGAGAAAGAGAGAGAGAGATTTACTTATCCACTCACCCGATAATCGAGCTAAAGAAGCTCGCGTTCGGCCTACCTCGTCGTTACTTTTAGAGAAAATATCACTGAATTATAGTAATTTAAGTATCGTCAATAGAAACTTAATCTTTCTCGGTAACCAAGGCACAGAAAGCCATTGAAAAAAAATCATAACCTGAGAAATGTATGTCATGTTCGATCACATAACTGTAATGGAGCTATTTGAAATTTTCTTGTGTTTCTGATGCAATCCGCATTAACATTATTTCAATACTTTCATTCTAGTGTCCCCCTGAATAACCAGTGCTCGCTGTTTAGATGTTTTGTGTGTCTTTTTAGCACAAATATGATTTTTCTTGGTATGTGTGAATTACGCTAAACAGCGTTCATTTTTTATTTTAATGTCTCTGTGGTTAAAGTCCAAATTTATATCTGAATATTTACTGCGCTAATGATGTGTCCCGAACTTCAGAGTTCAGTTATGTATAATTTGCGTAATCCTTAGAGACCTTTCATCATCATCATCATCATCATCATCATCATCATCATCATCATCATCATCATCATCATCATCATCATCATCATCATCATCATCATCATCATCATCATCATCATCATCATCATCATCATCATCATCATCATCATCATCATCATCATCATCATCATCATCATCATCATCATCATCATCATCATCATCATCATCATCATCATCATCATCATCATCATCATCATCACCATCATCATCATCATCATAATCACCACCATCATAATCACCAACTTCTTCTCTTGGTGTAGGATACAGTCTTGTTCATTTATGGTCCTTATGTCACTTAAACTGTCGGGTGAGGGAGCCATAACTATGGATCAGAGAGAGAAATTCATGGAATTGGTGAACAGTCGGGTCCCTGGACTGAGAGTGAGGGACGTTGATCAACGGAATGATGGCCAAGTGGATGAAATGAGAGATCATAATGGAGAAATTGGTGGAATGATGGCGGGAAAAACCCGCACCAGTATTACTTTTCCACCAAAATCTCACTTTGCGGTAGCCTGGAATCAAACCAAGGCCAACTTGGTGAGAGCCAAATAAGAGAAAATGCTAGTTCTACCACGTCGTGAGATGCCTGTTAGTGGCTGCTATCGTGGTGCAGGTGGTTCTTTAATACAGTCTAGCTCCTAAGTTAACCTTTTATCTACATTTATTCCCAGAGAAGTGTAAAATTTAAATCTTGATATCTGTTAATCAAATATGTTACACGATACAGTTAACGTATTGGGAATATATTTAACTATAACAATCGATCTGAAAAGAGGCAGGACGATACCTCGGTTAAAAATTCCACCTCAAGTTAATGAAAACACGTGATGTACCAAGATGGAGTTTGTATAGTCATTTTATCGTTTGGTCTTGCATTGCACAGGGCTTATCGCAGGTGAGTCAGCCGCGCCTTATTCGTTCGCAAGGTAGATCAACCATCACGCAGCATTTGAGTCTTAGTCCAGTTTTGCGCTTACTAAATTGTACTGCTTGATGTACTTAGAAAGAAGAATGCGTAAAATTCAGAGGAATAGCCGTTTAAGGGACAAGATGTGCTGCTGGCTAAAGTACACATCAGAAGCATACGATCCGTTTACTGAGAACGAATTCCGGTTACCGGGCGATTTTACAGACCTTTTATTAGAGTACACATGGCAAAGTAATTCCGATAACGCTGCGGAAAAAATGAATCTGTCATATGAGTACACCAACAACGTCAGCTAAAAAGAAAATGGTGGATTCTTGTACAGACGCGAGCAAATATATTCCGATGCGAACAAGACTAGCCTAAAGCGAGGGAGGCGGGTTTCTTATCAGTTAGTTGCGCCAGGACGATTCAGTTTCCTTATACCGGACCAACGAGTTCGACGCAAAGGTATTTAAGCCTCAGTGGCAAATAAAAACAATTTTGCCACATGAAACGTAGGTAGCTTTATATAACTCTCTAGTATCAACCTTGTATTTTTCGATCATTTTAATAACGTTATTTCTTCTCTCTCGTACACCACACCTCAACCATATTAATCTTACTTTCTTCTTTTTAAATACATTTCCAATACTCAAAGTAGCAGTTTTATCTTGAAGGAAATACTTCTATAGGTTAGCGATACTATACTGTTAAACTACGTGGTATTTAAAAGTTATATCTTATTCCGAAAATAAATATATTAATTATTTTTTGTCACAGTTGTCAAGAACAGCTGATATTAATTAATATTAATATATACCAAATTAATAGATATATATACTGTCGCAAACCCGTTATATACGATAGCGCGCCTTTTGTACACAAAGAGCCGGCAAATAAAGATAGCGGAGGTGAAGGACTTGCCGGCGCAGATTAAGTTACGCTTCTGGAAGATTCGGATTTCGTCACTCGATGTCTTGTTATTCCAGAAACATCAAGTGATTTTATGGAACAATCGGCTTCTCGTTTGTCCCAGAAATCTCTCGAATTTATGAATGAGATATATAGGAGATTCTGACACGCCAGCGGACAGTTATAAACGAGAGTGAGTCGCGAGAAATAAACAGAGAGTAGCTGAGAGTGTTGTAACGAGAGCTGAAGTTGTAAACTGAACACTGTTTGTTATTGTCATCGACCTTGGAAAATTGTCTTATATATAAGATGTAATGTTGATACGTGAGAATTGTACAGTGCATTTCTACGGAAATAAACAACATTTAGAATTTCGGCAAATTAGACTTTTAATTCTACGAACCCACAAAGTCACAATATATCAGACTTTTAACGACCAACGAAATAAATAAAATAACTCTTTTGTTTAATAATGACAGTTAAAATACAAAATCACGTTAGCGTCACCAGCATGTCGGAGGTTTTACGAAGGAGTTCTTTAAATGTAAGTAAATCTGATATGATACATTTCAGTTTTAGCTACACGTAGAAACCATCGAACTAGACCGGGCTTGAACTCGCAACCTTGGGATAAGAATTCCAGCATCTAAGTCAATCTCCTCAGCGCAGATGTCGTTTTTTTTTTTTTTTTTTTTGTAATTTACGTCCTCCAACGTTAAGTCATTGTTTCGGACGATGAATGGAATGGGTGAAGTGATCAAATAAGCCCAGGGTCCATAGACCTTAAAGTTACCGGGCATTCGTCTTTTGGAATAAGGGAAAACCCTAGATGATGTTGATGACCTAGAAACAACCTTATCTATGTAACTCACCCTGCCCGACATTCGAACTCGGGACATCTTGAACGTGAGGCAGACGCACCACGCTACCGAGGTAGGTGATGATGGTGATGATGATGATGATAATGATGATGATTATGATGACAAAGAAAACCTGAAAGGTACAATAAGAGTGTAACGCTAATCTAATATGCAGCTATAAAGAATTAAACATTTAAACAAGTAATATTTTACATATTTTAAGCATATATAGTTCGAAGCATTTTGCAGCAATTATGTGCTCCAGATGTTGTGAATATTAGAAAATTTCAGGTAACAAATTAACACAAAGATCGCGAAAACTCAACTATCATGTAGATGCCGTTGCTGAAAGTGGTCAATTTAATAAGTTAGTGTTAGCAATTTCTTCATTAACGTTTTTTTTTTTTTTTTTTTTTGGAAAATAATGTAGATTTTCTCCAATAATATTTTAAAAGTTCCGTCTTCCAGTGAACTTGTCTACACAGGCAATAGAACTGTCACTGTGGTTAAAAGGATATGAGGTCGATGCACTCTGCGATTGGTTGTTACCTCCTCGGGGTCAAAAGTGACATTTGCATTTTATATATAATGATTAGAGAAGAATGCTTTAAACCTCCCAATAGCTAATTCTGTGGGAAGAGGGCTTGACTGCGTTCTTTACTGGATTCGGCGGCTCCATGAAGAGGGAGCAGAACGATTAAAAACCCGACCTAAATCCGGAAGATCCAGGGTTACCTCTCCGGATATGGATGCAGCCAGAGTGCAGAATTCCAGAGAGAATCCGTTCTGCCCTTCTCCGTCAAACGTGAGGTATATGGGACTTCAGATAACGCCTTCAACTGTTAGAATGCGTCTTCATGCTGCCGGGATCCACATTAGGAAGCCAGCTCGAAAAGAGAACCTCACAGAAGCACATCAAGCTGCTCGGGTGGGATTTACTCTCCAGTTCCTTCCAATGCCTCATTCTGGGACACTGTAATATGGACGGACGAGAAAGTGTTCTCATCCAACGAAGAGGGAAGGATGATACTTTGGCATGCAGACAAGGCTCGCTACAACCCAGAACACGTAGTGACCACAGCAAGAAGCGGCAAGATTAGCATCGCTTTATGGGACTGGATGTCGGCTGCCGGTGTGGGTCAACTGGTCCGTGTACCCGCGAGAGTGAATTCTGAGGAGTATGTGGAGGTGTTAGTGGACTGCATGCTACCAAGTGTTCGTTCCGTGTATCCTGAAGAAGATATGCCTATCATTAACTATGTTCATGATAACAGCAGCATTCATACTTCAACATTTACCCGAGGTTGGATAGAACAACATCCTGAAGTTTCTCCTCCCCCTTGGCCAGCCGAATCACCGGATCTGAATCCCATTGAACACATTTGGGCTATTATGGTTAACGAATGGGATTGCAGGGCAGAGAAAACTACTGAAAGCCTCGAGGATCACGTTCAGGAAGTACGGGAAATCGTGCGCAGACGACCCCATATTTGTGAATCTCTCGTCGCTTCTCCTCCTAGGAGGCTTAATACTCTTTTAGATGTACATAGTTGGTGGACCGGATATTAAGCTATTAATCGTTTTTCCCTATACCGTATTATGCCATCCATGTTCAAGCTAATATTTCCATTCTTTCCCTTCTTCATATGCACATATTCACCTCTTTAGAAATTGGTTTCAGTTTTACCTATATATTAATTACTTTAAATAAAAATTATTATTTATTTTCAGTCTCAATAATTATCAAGCGTAAAATAAATTCAATTCTAGAGTAAAATTAAGATTCGAGCATTGCACTTAAGAGACAAAGAATTCGACATTCAATTGGGACCTCATATAATTTACTGCAGTGTTCTGCTTAAACCTCCTCCTCATTAATATTAATTATTAATATTTCTTATAATTATAATTATTGTTGTTGTCGTCATAGTCATAGTTCTTGTTCTTCTTGCTGTTGCTGTTGTTATTGTTATGATTATTATGATAATTATAGTTGACGTTGACGTTCATGTTCATGTTGTTCATGTTGTTGTTCTTGTTGCATTCTGGTGTACTTAGAGCAGGGGTTGACTGCCCAAAGTTAGAGATATGCCTCAACCATTTTGGAAGTGTAGAGTGCTTTCAATTAATTCTCGAAATATCTCAATAGGATTATGACTTCTCTTGTGCCCTAACACCAATGACCCAAGTTCGAGTCTCAGTATTGCAATTTTTCTTAGGTTCATCAAAACTTGGAAACAGATCTTACAATAACTTAAGTTTAATGTTCCTGAGTACGTGCATAACCCAAGAAGGTCATCAGTTCGAGCACTTGCTTCGTTAGAGGAGTCGTGTTCCAGGAATAGGAAAAGGGTCATTTCAACGCCCCAAAACATACCAATTTGAAATGACATTTTAAGTAACATAATAATTCTATGTCTGCAGTTTCCTTGTTTTCTGTGTTCAAAAGTGTAAGTATTCCTTATTTTAATTGCACCTACCTATAGGTGTGCTTAAACAGCTACCTACTTTTTGTTCATCAATAAAGTAACAAGAAATAATACCATAAAATATAATTAAAACAATTGGAAATAAAAATATCAGTCGTCTGAATAACACTTGTAAATTGTGAGTTATGTGGTTAAAAAATCAGTATGCCCCTACAAGGGATTCGAACCACCTTCACAGTAGACAGATGACATAGCAGTTTTGCGCTCGTACTAACTGAGCTATCTAGTAACGTGTGATGCAAAAATCCCGTTTAACATATAGTAGTCACTGGTTTCAGTGAACATTTGCAGACGTACAAACGTCAGCTGTCCAAATTACAAATATACTACAGGCGATGCAATAACATCTACATTATTAATAATTTCATCTAATGCTTAACATCCATGTTAAATACGTGGGTAGAAACTAGTAATGGAGTTGATGTTTTCATGTTGGGATATGAAATGCAGATTGCATAAAACTCGAGAATAAGGGGCAGTTGACCCCCGTGGTTTGTAACACACTGGCATTCAAAGGTACACATTAGCCAATCAGAGAAAGGGTAAAAACGAGAACGCAAAAGCATACATGTCAACGGTACAAAACTATAGAAACAGGATAAATAATTTAGGATTAATAATTAAAATTATTTGGATAGACTTTTAAAGTTATCGATTTAGAAATTACATCAAACACTTAGGGGAAAAAATCGGTAGGTATAAATCTGTACTAGGAAGGCTAGGTAATATCTTTCATTAATAAGCCTGTTAGTTGAGCTAATTAATATGAGAGGTCTGAAATAAATTTCAATCTACGTTACATTAGCTGTTTTCTAGTCATCATCTCAGTCCACAGATTGCGATTAGAGTTTATTATTTGTAGCAAGGCGGATGTGTAGTTACCCTCGGGAAACCCAGATGTAGGGCGGAAATTAGAGGGTGGATAGTAATTCACCACGAGAACGCTCTTTCTAGCTTGGAATTTAATTACACCATTTTATTGATTTTAAATATTACTCTTTAAACATCTCTTGTAGACACTAAATGAATATTCCAGCATTTTATTCCTCCAGGTGACAGGTTATTTTCTTTCTAATCATTATTGTTACACTTCCGTTCCCTGGTTCTTTTAATACCTGTTTGCTCTTAGCTATTTTTCGTTCACCCCTCACATAATTCGAGTGCTGCTTCTAACAGCACTTCAGTTATAATCTAGATATTTAGCCACACGTTTGCAATTCTAGAATTGAATAAAATTTTGAGTAGAAGAACAGTATTTATGAATGGCTCTAGAATAGCATCACTTTACAACACTCTCTCACAAAATAGCCTCTATCTTTGTAACTTTTTCTGTGTCTTTTCCTTCCTGGTTACATAAAATTCGTTCATTAGAATCTATCGATTTTTCTTTTAGCTTTTTTGCACTAGCCTACAGTGCCAAACACACGAAGGCCACTACTGTTGCCTTTTCTTTTCACAGTTAACACTATCCTCTGAGTTGGTGGCGAAGTGCGAGTGCCCCCTTCCGAAGCGTCGTTTCCAGTCTCGTTTTCTGGTGTATGTGCTACCAGCTGCACCCGTGATGAACTCTTAGATCTTCACCTCAGATTATACTAAGTTGGGGCGAGTTTAGACACTACCAGTTTGGCTGAAAAATATATGGAATCAATAAGGAAGCAAGTTGTGACCGTTTGCAGTAAAACATTGAACTGTCTCTATCTAATTCCTGGGAAGCCTAATTACATAACCAGATTTCTTGTTCCTCTATTCCAATCCACACCCTGATTGATTATTTCAGGTTTCCAAATACCGCTGGGAGCTTAGGCGTTCCTGGCAGGTTCTTTGTCCTCTGCAAATCCTCGTCCAAGGGATCGAGGGTATTCTCCGAGTTCCGGTTCCTCTCCGGGGGACGTATAGGCTCGCAGAGTTTAAATAAGATGGTTGTGCGATACAAAACCGAGGGGTTGAAATACATCGTAGGTAGGAATTTTGAGCTCTGTTGTCTCTTCCCAGTCAAGCCACCCTTAGTATCCTGATACCTCACCCCTCTCTCCCGGGATACATCCTGTCAGAGACATAAGACATAGGCCGCGCCGTGGCTCACTGGTTAGACCACTTGGCTCTCACCAAGGCGGCCCGGGTTCGATTCCAGGCTACCGCAAAGTGAGAATTGTGGTGGACAACACGGTGCTGGGGCGGGTTTTCTCCGGGACCTCCGGTTTCCCCCGTCATTTCATTCCACCGGTGCTCCATCTTCATCTCATATATCATCAGTGTCACCGCTTGCGGTGCCGTATGTAGTAAAAGCGGGCGTTAAACACTTCACATTTACACATAAGACATACAGGACTTCATTGGTCAAATTGCCAAGTCTCCCCACTGAACATTTTCATAGTCAAATAAAGCTTGACGTTCCTTTACGTGCAACAAATCTATGACATGAGACTACCGACCATACCGCCCTTTCACAAGAGGCCACACTTAATTATTTTTACGTCCTAAAATAGCCAGTCATGGCTCAGCATGATGAATCTGTATAAAGGTTAAACGAAGGACTGCTTACTTGTTAGTCGTATAGAAAAATTAAATACACGTGCACATTTAACGACACCATCTTATTCATTATTTTGTAGTTTATTTTAGGTTCTTAAAAGGAAACCTTTAAATAAAGTGACAGCTAAGTATGTCATTAAAAGCACTTGCTTCAACTACAAAGCTACTTTCAGCACGTGTTCTACAACACAAGTAAGAAATTTAATGATAGCGCTCATGAAGTTTAATTAACTATGGTTCCAAGAAATTGAAGGTTCCAAGAAATGCTAATAGTACAACGAGGTTTCTTATGGAAATTTACAACAAGGTTAAAATTCATCACATAATTATTTGAAAATAATAGTAAAGGGAATAAATTAGCTTCAGAACGTAATTACGTTCATGTTAACTCAATTTATTTCTAATTAAGCAGCAGCATATGATCACCGACCGGGTAGATCATTTAGTAAGATGTGTACTGGGTTCATCGATGTATCCATTTATTTCCGTAAATCTAACTAGCGTTCTGTACGTTATTAAAACTCAAGAAACATAATACTTTTATAATTCCTCGCGAGAAACCGTTCAATCAGATAGACTTCTAACAAATGCAACATGATTTAAAAATTCAAAATGTTGCACCTCATTAATGGCAGTGTCCAAAAAGGTTTATTCCAATTAAAGCAGATATTTTAAGGAGATTTACTGTTTTATTTGACTAAGCCTTTGTCTATATTATATAGGTACTAGATACAGAAAAGTATATGAAATGCCTTGAAAATTAAGAGGATTTCATAAGATTGTCCAATGAAGTTCAAAATAAGCAGTTTGTTTGTAATGTAAATTATTGCATGTTAATAAAAACCAAAACATTTGCATTTAATTTTTCTTCCAAAGATGTGACAATCAAGATTTCAAAGAAATTCCGCCCAACCAAAACAACCACTTTATAGAAATTTTCCAATGTTCCTGTTTCCTTAAACCTGGCTTAGCAATCCACAGATTATATTAATATTTACATTTTAAAGCACGACTTTCCATGCGTTTTCAGAGGTTAACCTGCATCTACGGAACTCATTTCAATTTAGAGCTCCTGTTAGATTGAGGAATCTGAGGAGGATATCAAAACATCGGAGTCATGAACCTTGTAAACGTTCGGAAGGAAGGATGAGGTGCAAAATAGGAAAGGCGATCATATTTGACGACAGCAAGCACAGCGCAATGGGTCTCATATCATTTCCATACTGACCAGATCGGGTGTGCACCGTAACTGCTTGTGGGTCAAGTGGCTGAATTGACTGTTAAATTTATAATTAATTAATTGGTTTAATTTATGCTGGAAAAATAATATTAAATACACAAATATACTGAATATTAAGAAGAATATAAATAAACTGTATTGAAATAAATTACTTTGAAATTGTATATTGGGTAGTTAATAAAATAAAAAACTGTGAATTATATATATATATATATATATATATATATATATATATATATATATATATATAAATGACAATAATAGTTGCAGTTTAAGTATTTAAATATACAATATGTAAGGAAATAAAACTAAATAAAATACAGATAAGTAGATAAAACGTATGGAATCATTTGGTGTTAGAGGTACAAGGTGCTGGCTGCCAGTGAATATAGTGTAAAGTAGTTGAAATTTGCATGTAAAACTGTTAGTTATCAGTTTCTTTGGTTGCTGCTTTCCACAACAGTGGTATCTGTAGAAAAATGTAATTTATATTCATTTTTATACCTTTACTCCAATAGGTCTGACTCTATATCTTCCTCTGTATACGTTTTAGCTATTGTAGTAGTGGATGCTTTATCCAAAATGATGTATAACTTAAAACTGTAAATGTTTATTATTAATAACTAAATGTTAAACTGCGAATTTATGTCCCGCTGTAACAATCTATGTACAGGGATATGATATTTAGATTTATTATTTATTTATTTAGATACGACACTGATGTACAGATCCCATGCTCGAAGGTTCAATCGCGGTTCAGATTGGGGATTCAGAGGTGCTTAAATGCGTCAGCTCTGTGTCGTTAAACTTACAGGCATGTAAAGGAGTTCAAGCCGTGCCATAGTCGAGGGGTTAGATAGCTTGACTCTCACCAAGTCAGTCCGTGTTCGACCTCAGGCGACCATATGTAAGATTTATAGTGGACAACTCGGCGCTGGGGTGGGTTTTTCCCCGGGATCTCCGGTTTCCCAAGCTATCATCCCACCAATTGCTCCATCAGCATCATTTCCTTTCTTCCACTTCACCCTCATTCCGTTCATTTACTTGTCTCATTCTCATTCCAGGCATCGAGCCGATGAGCCATCCTGGATTTCTCTATCCGATCCCACGCCTAATGGCGTAAAGGGATAAAGCATAAAGAATCCCGTAACACCTTATATCTAATGGTATAGGTATAGGGAAGAAAATTCCAGCACACCGGCGGCGCTGATTTGATCCTGGTAATCGACAAAGGCGTTAACAAGCAGCATGTTTATTTTACCATTTCCGGTCGAATAGGCTTTTCAGAAAGTTCCATAGAGGGAAAACACATCTCCTTAAGGCATATCCACCACTCCACCGACCATGAGCCAGGCCCTACAACCCTGAAAGGGAAATAATAAAATTATCGGCACCGCATGAACCATCCCATTTGATTGGCATTTCTATTAATAACAAACCTTTTAAAACTCTGCAAGCCAAAAGCTTGTGTGGGGTTATCCTGGTAGCACAGTTTTAATTATTATAACTAATCGGCTCTATAAAGGTTATTTTTCTTGCCTTGTTGTGCTACCAGTTACGCATTTCGTTTTATACTTTTTATGCTGAATGTTTCCGGTGTGTCAGGATCATGTTTGCCTTTTAATATCCGTATAAAAACTGTTAAACTGTGAGTATTAACACTAATAAACGCGTTCATGGAGAGGGTATCATGCATGATTCATTCGGGTGAATTTGTGATCCATTTGTCAAAAAAAGATATTATTACTTAATCCCATTCGCCTCAATCACTTGCAGTAGCATATTCACTTCAATTTATCCAGTACTACATGATTTAAATGAAAAATACTTCATGTTATTGGATGTATCATGCACAAATGGCAGCAGCATACATGAAGATTAAGGATTGAAAATTCTTAAACTGGAAAGGAAGGTTCAAGGAAAGAACAAATAATACTAAGCTTTCAAGTCTTTCAACTTTACAGCTTCGGTTAGCTATTAGATATTCTGTCTGTACAAAATATATGGATAGAAGATCACAGCATCGAACTGTAGCATCAAAATAAGCAGCATGAAAGGAGCAAGAAGGAGTCACAGGGCTGGCCCCGTAGCTCCGTCGATAGAGCACCTGCCTGTCATGCTAGGGGTCCCGGGTTCGATTCCCGGCAGTGAGTGTGAGGATTTTTCTCCAACAAAGATAATTCCTCGTCTTCCACACAGTCTGGATGTATGAATGAGAGTGCGAATGTGTGCATGATCTAATGATTAAAACCCAACGAATACGAGTTAAAGCCTTCGATATAGTCCAACGAGAACGGCCGCCGATATGACCATTGGAAAATAAAGGTGGGGGTTTAAATGGAACAAAAAAAGAAAGTCACAGAAAACTTTTACGGCTCTAGAACTGTCACTACTAGATCCCGTAGGGAAGGTATCCGCCCCCTTCAACTGCCGTGGTACGGGCGCTGCCTTGGTACCTTTGACGATACTGAAGGAGCCTCGGGCCGAAACTTCGAGCCCCTCCCTTTGGAAGTTGTTTGGATTGGGTTTGTCTCGAGGGGGCAGTGGTTCCGATACCCGTAAGTCCCCGTACGGGGTTGGGGGAAGCCATTAATAATCCCGGGTACTAGCCTGCAGAGCTAGTAGAAGGCATGCTAAATCGCCAGGCGGCCCCTCCGAGGTCATATCGGTAACATTTAACTTTTGGTGTTGGCGCGCGTAAGTGGCGTATCCACTTCCATCAAGTCTTGTGTCCCTGGACCAGATGGGGGGCCTTGTTAGTAACCCACGTCTTGCCCTATGGAAAGCCCCACGGAGGACGCCGGACGCCCTTTGGGACAGCTCGGATACTCCCTGGTTGAAAGAAGCCCGGATCTTGTCCCATCTTGTCCATCCCGGATGATGGCCGTATACTCCGACAAGTCAGTCAGAGTCACACAGTCTCTCCCGTGTATGGCCATCATCCGCCGATGAATATCGACCACTTTAACACCTTTCGCAGACAGAAATCTGATAACACCTCGCTGTTCCTCAATTGACGAATTTTGCAATGTTAAAGCCAGGATGTCCTCACACGCTTTGCCGCGTCATTTGGACGGAACTCACAACTGCCTGCTTCTCTCCTACGTCATGTGTGGGTGCCAGCTCATGGGTACAAGCAGGTCGGACACTACATTTGCGTCACTAGATGTCTCACTACGTTCTCCCAAAGCGGTATATTCAAATTTCAACCGGTTTGGTTGTGAAGACGTCTCGTACCATTTCATTCGAGCACCCCCCTTAGATACAACTACAACAACATTCCTCTAAGCATTTCTGTTAAGGAAAATTAGATGCAAACGTCCTAAAATCGGCATTTCCTAATCTTTCTACTCTTAAGTTTGATTAGCCAAGAAATTACGCCGGAATACTAAACGCAGAACCTGAAAATCCATACCTAATTTTTATAGATAAGTTATTAATATTATACTTACTTTATATTTTGATTATTTGAAAGAGTGCTTCATTTTGAAAGACTATATTTCTTAATGAAAACTTAATTAAACATTTCAGGAACAACACAAACTCTAAGTAATATAGATAAAAACCGGTTAGTAAGGTATAGTAAGTAACCGATGAGGTATTTGGCGTAGACAATATTTAATTATTTGGTGCATTTTAAGGTAGACAACATCCAATCAGTTTTTAGCTCAGCTTAACTGTAACAGAGCCAAACAATTCAAGAAATTTAACGGATGATTTTCAATATTATGAGATGATGAAAAAATTGTCACAGAAAAGACAATTTAAAACTGCAATCATCCAAAACGAACTAACATAGTTCTTCATAAGGAAATGATAGCTAGTTTATCCGAAATTTCAAGGATGCCTATTTCATCCCAATGTATGATGAGCTCCCGGTATAGTAGTGCTGGAGAGATAGCCCAAACGCTTGCTCACATACACATTAGAAGTCTGCATTGTCGACTGTCTAAGCAGCTCCAGTAATGGAACAGGTTGTCGAGCCTAAAACTTGTAGGGACTTTCGCACGTCTCTATGCTATAGCTCTCCGCAGTCTGTAGCCTGCTATGTTTCCTTCACTTCATCACTGCCTCCTTTGGAGGTACCAAGTGGATCTATACAGATCGCAGTGTGGAAGTTATCCCCTAAAACTAGTCATTCCCCTACTAGATACATAACTTCGGAGGTATTGTAGCTACAAGGTACGCGTCACGGTATCTTACCTGAGAGCAACTCCACTTCCTCAAGCAGTAAAGGGAACAGAACACTACACTCCTTGAAGGATAAACGCATTACTCCTTGATTGATGTTATTCAGCTTTGCTAATGTCATTCATTTGATAAACGAGTTTTTGAAAGCAACGCAGGTGTACACAAAAATGACAAGCTTCTAAATTCCCTGTAGGCCTCATTAGATTATCGTTCTGTCTCTCCGTTTTACTTCTCGCCATTTTAAAGACTTGGTTTTCAAAATTAGTAACGCTTACATCTGAAAATGTGAAGGTAAAATAAGTTTTATAAGGTTTAGCTATCTGAATAAAATAAAAGATTCCAAATGAATAAACATGCATCTAGGTGTATGTTGTGATGCCTAAGAGATATTTTTGAATTATTAAGTATCTGGTTTAATTGCAATGTAGGCTAGCAGACACAAGTACATACAGACAGCATAAGAGATCCAATTTAATGGACAGTTTTAGATATATACAGTAGAAACTTCGAAATGGTGAGCTGGTTAGTGGCTCGTAAATATGCAGGTAATAGTTTCTGCTTGCAAGATCTTGAGACAGTTACTCTGCTGATTGTCTATCGTTATGTTCTAAGTCGTCATAAATTTTTCAATGGCTACACACTTTACATTGGGCAAGTTTTGAGGTGACTTGCTAGAATATAAAACTTCTCAGCTATAACGATATCCAGGTCAAGCTGGACTAGGTTTATTTTGGTAAGGAACTTTGGTAGAGCATGTTCTTAGGGCATATTTTGGTAAGAATATGTCCGATTAGGCCAAGTTGTGATATCGGAAGAAGTCGTAGGTATATCTATCTTTAATAGTACTTAATAAATATTAAATAGCAATGAAACATCAAATAAGCTGTTTTTTCACTAATTAAATTAAAATTAAATAATGTGAACTCTTTGTTTCACATATAATACTAAGATTATCAGTTGGGTAGACTATATCCCCAATTACATACATACTCCGTAAAACCAGCTTTACCTGCTTTGCCAACTGCTCCGTCTTTCACGTAAGTAGATATCCTGTAGTGCGTTAAAACAACCGCAGAACACAAGGGCGAAATTCCAGTTAAACACACGGTGTAAGCGCACTTGGTTCTGCTCTGAGTGACCAGAGGTTTCAATTACCGTATGTAGTACGTGATAATAGACAAGAATAGCGTAAACAACCATACATTTCTTAGGATGTTTTTCAATGTCACAAAGTCCTTATTTACCAAAAAATAAACTCAGCATTTACATTGGCAAATGGTTAAGAAAATTGTATTAGACTTATCCGTATCCACACATAGCGATTTTTACTATCTCTTCTGCGTACTTACAGTGAGCAGGGGAAGTATTGCATTCGCCCAAAAATTCGATTCCAAGTTTCCAGTATAAATACAATATTAGAGTTCCCCTGAATCAAAACAAAGTATTTTTAGAAAAATATAAGTGTGTATGTGCGTGCGTGTGTGTCTGTCTGTCCGTAAGTTTGTGAAGAGCATAATTAAAAATCAAAAGTATGCTGAATACCAAAGCTGGTATTTTAGTTCAACGTCTTCCAAACTTATACGCTAAGATTTTCAGGAAAGTTCCCCCCACTTTAAAATATCGTTTGTATGGAAAAATTTTCAAAAGGTTTGGTTTTCTCAAATGAGCACAACACATAAACGCTCAGTGGGTTTCTGCATTATGGGAGACATCATAGTCCCAGTTTATTTATTACGTAGGATATTCTTGGGCAGCTTTATCTTCACTGCCTACAGACTTTACTGAATATTGAGAAGTTCAGGAGGATATCTCACTTAAGTTAAATGGCTTACGCACAATGGTAAACCGTTCCATTTCTCTCAAGGAGTTAAAGGAAGTAACAGCATTCTACCTGGAGGTCGATGTAACTGACGTAAGCGACGTCTACAACAGTGGCCAACGAGATTATTCCCTGGATATTTCATATATTTTGGGAGGATTTATCAGAGCCAGATTTTAAGAAATATAACCTGAGAATTATGAAAATTTAAAGGAACGAACAGGTAATATCTACTATACAAGGATATTATCTATACTTTCAGCAGAAATATTAAGTTTCACCCATATAAAATTGAGTTTTTATTTACGGGCGCTCTTAAACTGTAATCATTTTCAGCGTTCCATACTACATTGGACGTGAAAGACCACTTATTTCTTCAGAGTTCTCTTTTAAAAGGTGTCAAGATCTTTTACGTGCGTAACACTACGTCAGAAGTCCACTAGATGTAGTTCCTCTATGAAAGAAATCGCGCTAAAGGTATTTACGACCCATCAAACTCTCTGATAACCGCGCTATCCAGAATAACATAAGTGCAACGAGTATGACTTTGGGGAATGCTCCTACTAGTATACGGTTCAATCAGATAAAGTGGCAAGGCATTTAGTGGCACCCTGATTGTGGTTGTACACTACTCCTCTCCCGAGGCTTCAGTCCCCGCTACTGCACCGATTATCTCCCTAGAATTCCAAATCTCTGTACAATAAAGTCAATTAGATGATCCTAAAGTAGGTATGTGGTGCGCTGAGAGTGCGGCTAGATTAATTGGTTATTGTCGGCAAACAATTATATTTGTCCGTTGCTATATTTTGAAGTTTTTCCCTCCATTGAGAAATGAAGAGCTAACAGAGGTCGTATTTCAACAAGACAGGACTGCAGTTATATCGTACATAGCATAAATTAATTTGTATTGCTGAAGTTTTCGGTGAGGCAGTGATTGGTGCTTGCGTGCGACCTGCTCTTTTCCCCGATTTTACGCCCTGCATTTTTCCATGAAGAGTAGCAGGGTATAAATGATATCTGATAAAATTTAATGTCTTTCTGCGAGCACAAGGAAAATATTTGCAACATATTCTCTGAGAAGGTATGCCATGTTTGAGGTATTCAATATTGTAATTTTCGACAAAATTTATGGTATTAGTTTACCTTGTCCGTTTATCCTGTTTGCTTTGATGTATAAGACCACCTGCGCGGAGCTGAAATGTAGGCGGCTGAGTGGCGGCACCCGCGACCCAGGTGCGCTTAATTTGATAACTCTGTAAATAGAAATAAATCCAATTTATAAAACAGTGCAAAAGCAAAAATGCAACTTCTGATATATTTTATAATATTCCTTTCCCTTAATTTTAAATCAAAATAGTGTAAGAGATCTACAATATGTGTCATTCGCATTCTTAACTTCACCTCATAGATCCAGTACTATCACCAACATTGTAACTTTAATGCACAATGCAAAATATTATCATAGCCCTTTTTAAACAACTTTAAACACACTTTAAAAATTAAACGTTCATTCATTTTCCGTTGCAACTAGATTCAACGCATCCAATACATATTTGTGGAATATACTGGCACGATATTTGACTTGGCGCACAACTGAACGAGAAGGGGAAAGGGAAGCAGGAGCCAGAGGGAATTGAAGGGGAAGGTTAATAAACCATGTTGAACCAACCGGAACAAGCATCAATCCTGTACTCAATTTGATAATAGTCAATTTACCAGCCCTATCTACGATAAATTCGAGACAATAGTCCCAATAAGGACAGAAAGTGAAAGATTGAATCGTTGCAGATCCTTTATTTACTTTAAACCGAGGAGTGAGTGTGTGGTGTTTTAGGGCCCGTCGACAACAAGGTCATTTGGGCCCGTTTAAACCGAGGACTGTTACGGGAAACTGTGTCTATTATATACATTGAAGGACGTATACAATCCAATGTGTGCATTCGGATGTCACTCGTAGTTACACTTTCATGTAAATTTAATTGGGAAATATCTGAAATGTGATAGTGTAAGACTTTTTAAATGTTTACCTCTTGAGGGCGTTGAACCTAGTAACGCTATCCACAACAGAAATCAAACTAAAAATACATGAAGTACGTAAACCTGAAGTAAGCCATTTTGGTTGTCCTATCCCAAGCTTGTGAGTTGAAAATTATTGCGACCCATATGTTGTGTAAAGTCATTCTTGAATATGCTCTACAGTAGAGGTCTCAAATTGGACCAAGTTTGCTGCTTCCATTTCCGGACAATGAAAACCTTCCAGTTGATTTGTTTGATGACAGGTTTCCCTGAGGATGGTCTTACAAACTCAGCTGCCCCTTATTCTTGATTTAACGAGGCATTATATACTCCAACAGGAAAACATCGACCCCATTACTACGTTCTACCCGCGTATTTAACATGAATGTTAAACACTCGATGAAATCAGTACTAATATAGATGGTATTGCATCGCCTGTAATATATTCTTAATTAGATAGCTGACGCTTGCATGTCTAAAAATGTTCACTGGGACCAGCGAATACTATAAGTTAGACGGAATTCTCATCTCATACGTTACTACGTAGCTCAGATGTAATAAACGCAGATCTGTAATTTCATTTGTTTGCTGTGAAGGTGGTTCGAATCCTCTGCACAGGTATACTAATTTTTTACCGTGTAATACTCAACATTTTCAATTATTATTCTGAAAAATGTTACTATTCTTATTTTTAATTATTTTATTTATGTTATATGGCATTTTTATGTTTTTATTGGTGAACTACAACTAAATAGTTGTTTAAACACACCTATAGGTAGGTTCAATTGAAATAAGGATCATTTATACACATTTGAACACAGAAAGCATGGACGTTAAACACTATTCTGCAGACGTAGAATTATGGTTGATTGGTTGGGTGGTTGGTTGGTTGGTTGGTTACCAACACTCCCCACATGGTAGACTTGGCCTTCTGGACATAGTTATTGTGATATTAAAAATGTCGTTTAAAATTAATAATGTTTTGTTGCACTGGAATGACCTTTTTCCAATCCCTGGAACACGACTCATCTAACGAAGTAGGTGCTCGAACTGATGACTTTCTTAGGTAATGCACGCCGTCAGAAACTTTATAATTAAATTATTGTGAATTCGGTTAGCAAGTTTTGATGAACATAAAAAGATAATTGCTATGCTGAGATTCGAACCTGTGTCATTGGGGATTAGGGCACAGGAGAAGTCATAATCCGATTAAGCTATTTTGATACGTGCCTGATGCTATACCTTTGCCAGCTCACGAGTTCTCGTGCTTGATTTAGCCCTTTAAGATACGTTTAATCATTTGCTAGATGTTTTAATATTATTACATAAATGGAACAAGCTCTTATGCATGTTGATTGAGTTGCACGAGACGTAGTTCAAACCAAAAATGTAAATAAACCGTTGTTTAATAATATGTCCGTTTTGACCACTCTTCCAAAATGCTTGAGGCGTGTCTCCAATTTTTGGCAGCCAACCCCTGCTATGAGTACAAGAATCCGCCATTTTGTTTTTAGCTGACGTTGTTAGTGTACTCATATGAGAGATCCATTCTTTTCGAGGCGTTCACTGAATTACTTTGCCATGTATACTCTAGTAAAAAGTTTGTAAAATCGCCCGGTAACCGGAATTCGTTCTCAGTAAAGGGGTCGTATGCTTTTGATGTGTACTTTATCGAGCAGTACGTCTTGTCCCTTAAACCGCTATCCCTCTGAATTTTACGCATTCTTCCTTCTAAGAACATCAAACAGTACAATTTAGTAAGCGCAAAACTGGACTAAGGCTCACATGCCGTGTAATGGGTGGCCTACCTTGCAAACGAATAAGGCGCGGCTGACTCACCTGGTATGCCACAGTTCTAAATCTTGCAGTTTTGTCCAAGCTTTTTCAAAATATTGCCATTGACTACTCCGTCACCTTTTTACCAGAGATTTACATTTCATGCAGAATTTTAATAGCATTTTAGAAAGGCATCTTTTTTTAATTTTGGTATACCAATTTATCAGGTGTTGCACACGTTACAGAAATAATGTTGGGAAACCATCACTATAAGATTTGAAATACGTAAAGCTGGAATACATAACTTTTTCTCTCTTTCAGCTTTATCAAAGAAAATACATAAGCCTTTATATTAAAGCTGTATAACAATTCATCCTCAAGGGTCAAACTATTTACACATTAGCTTGAGCAATTTCAATCTATATAAAAGTATATGGTATACTTTAAGTTAATTGTCTGAAACTTTCTTCTGAAACAACAGGATAACAGAGTAACTAACAGGGTTAGTTACAGTCTCCATTGTATGGAAATTGTTTAATACGTTAAAGTGTAAGAAAAGTATCAATAGAGAGAGATACGTTCTAAGTAAATGTAGACATTATAGGCCATTAGACCACGTACTCTTGGAAATCTAAATGATCACTTGTTGTAGCTTTAAATATCTCAGAGCAAAAGATATACTAAGCAATTTAAGTTAAGATATCAACGTATTTTTGGCGAGCTGTCTTCGGTATCCCCGGTTTCCCTGTCATTCATTTCAGCTAGAGCTCCATAATCACAATCCTATCGTCCATTGTACCGACATTTCATTACCAAATTCTCTACCCTAAAATCAGGTATCGGGCGTTCTCCCATTCTGGATATTCTCTCAGATCCAGAGGGTGGTACTGCTAGTCCACACGAAAAGGTTCATCATACACATTTTTAATCCTACAAACGGTTGATATATGTACGCCCTATATACTACAAGGTGTTTTCCTATAATAATTAATGTTCGTGACCAAGGGGAACGGTTATAAGTAAATATCCTAATAAGAAGTGATTTCCCGACGATCTCTTACATAATTGTAGATTAAACATTGCAAAATATTTTAACTCACGAGTATGCTTCAAAGTGGGTAATTTTGTTTATGGTGCAAGGGCCTGTGGGAGAACAACAAAGAATGTTAAGCTTTATTTTGGTAATACTTATAGACAACTGGCATTCAATAAAATCAATGATATTTAGTATATCCTAGGTAGTGATAAGAAAATTAAGGGTAGATTAAAGTCGCTATCCCACTCAGGGATCAAAATACTAACTTAAGATCCATGTTCTCAGAAACTATCTAAGGTATAACTAAAATTTTACAGTACGTATATAAATGCCTTCTAAATTAATGTATATATTTTATATATTACGTTTGTTTATTTATCAATGTGTGACTAATTTAGTAGTTATACCAGGTGAGTTAGCGGCCCCTATTTATTCTGAAATATGTAACACGCAGTTTATAGTCTAATTTGAAAACATTGACTCTTTTTGTACAAAAGCCGTTGTTGCAGCTATGCCCTTCTGTTCGGTATTATAAGCGCCCAACATTTATACTTACAGCCCCGAATGAGGACCAAGAAGCTACTAAAAGCTTAAATAACGTCTTTTCACGCATATAATACTAGCAAGGTGACAAATGAATGCTTTCCCAAAGAGAGGCATAGATCACGTGACAGCTGGCCGAAATGTTTAGCTGCTGAAGTATGGTGATGCAAGAGCTAGGTTTTCGTCCGATATGACTTAACTTTGGAGGACGTAAAATTTTAAAAAGAAGAGCTAGGTTCGAAACGACGTCACATCGCTTTGGATATTTCTCTTTCTCCTAGTTTTTATTTTCTGCTTTTTAGTTACTAATTTATTCACTTTAGTTACTAATTTATTCTGTTTTTGAGCCAAAAACAGAAGAATTACAATCTGATAATTGGGGATCTATTGGGATTACCTCACCATATAAGGTGCACTCAACTCACCCTATAGGCAGGTAGGAGAGGCCCCTGCTCCTCAAAAGAAAACTATGGGCTATATTTATGTTTAATTAGGGATGATGTTTAACTTCGTGACCGTTATAATCTATACCACATCTGGTGTTGTAAGACATGTTACGCAGTTAGCCTTCATTTTAGGAGCATGTCGACGACATTAAATCTAGGTAATAACTTTTTATTCATGATAAATCATTAGTTCACTTTGCATTTGTGAAATGTGTGAAACCTAGTTGAATGGGTGAAGCACAGTACCGAAATAAAATAATTATCTGCTACGGACTATAAATTTATATGTATCTGCCAGTGGAAAATATGGTGATTATTTTATTTTATAAACGCATATAATGTTCTACAGAATGTTATTTGTATCACTGTATTAAATTATAGGACCCATGGGGTTAAACAAAACGTAATAAAATTTTTGAGATGAATGCCAAGGATTTGAAACCAACTTGCAGTTGCAAAGTGGTAAAGTAACCTGTAGCCAAAGGTATCTAGCGAAAGAAGCTTCGTATACGAATAAGTGACCGCAGACCTTAGACCCCCACCTAGGATCTTTATACACGTTTTACAGCTTTACACTGTTTTCAGCTCTTTGGTTGTTTTAACACAGGTAAAAAAATTGCATCCGCCATTACAATTATTATATGAGCTAAAAATTGCCTTAATTTGTGAAAAAGCTAAAACAATCTACCTAATTCTTAGCATTTTTTGGCATGGCTGTACAACGAAAAAAAAAACGTGTTGGCTGAAGATATAAATTCATTTGGTCCCACTATGTAGATCAGTCATTTTGTGTTCCAGTGTCATCACTAATCGATGCATGTGATAGGTGGTACCTTCATGGGCATGTTTAAAGCTGTATGTGAACGTAGCTTAATGAATACAAGTTTGCAAACTCGTCTGAAGTTGCAACTGTGGCTGTCTGAGCGTGATGGTTTTGGAATCGACACACATAGGTATTGCTTTCTGTCCCATACAACACTTATGCACTGAGTTATCCACCCCTCCTCTATAAACTATTCTGCAAATCACCCATTAAAGGCATTCAAGAAAGACGCAGTTACATATGCCACTTAGCACGTTGCATAAATTTAAAAATAAATAGGGGCAGGTGACTCAGCTGGTATAATCTTTTAAAATACAGATTATCAGTAGTTATTTTTAAAACATAAATAGACAAGGAAACTTGGACACCGAAAGAGAGAGATTTGGCTTCAGGTTACCTGTGTTCTTGGAGTACCTATATTTTGCACGTGTACGAGAGTGGGCTTGTCCCATTGCAGTTCTACATAGTATTTATAGATATGCCAAAGTGTGCAATCAAGGATCTGTTGAAGCGAAACAGTGCTCCGGATAGTAACAAAGCAAAGAAACTGCTCATCACGTATTTACGTGTTGACCCATCACATAATCAAGCACATTTTCACGCAACACAGACGCCATTTAAGTGAAATTACAGGATAGTTACGTTACAGAAACTTTTACAAAATATAATGTATGGCGCTTTAGTGCTCGTTTTACGACCATAAAAGTACATCGTGAAGTTGAAACAGACCAAATAGAAACTTTATTCAATGAACTCTTGTATTTCACAGTGAACATTTGGTATTCGGTATGAATAGTACAGATATACTTACATGTGCTATGATCTGTCATATAAATAGAAGTATTAGGATTTGTAAAGGTACATATGCTTTATCATCAGTTATTTCTCTGGATGAACGAAATATCCAACCATGATAAGTGTGAACTGAAAATTATCGAACTTTATCCTTGAAACCTCCGAGCACGAGCAGTGAGGCAATATGCCAGTGTTGCGTCGAATTCAATCATATTTGTTTTGATTTGCCTCTGCTCTCTTTACTGATCACAAGCTTAATAAGCAAAGACGTACCTGAGGTACTGTGGTGTCTATTGGTGTCCAAGTTTTGCTGTGTAAACATTATTAACTATGGTAGATCCACACTACTCAAGAGGTTGTTTTTATAATTCTTGAATCTAACTTATATATTTGAATAGTCTCAATAATTCAAAAAATCACTCACAGAATAATCCATTCAAAGCAAAAATGGAGAAATCAAACTGGTGTATATCTAAACTGAAATAAACAGCATGGATTGAGTAAACATACCAGCAATAGTATCAATCTGTAGTGTAAAACTTCCCTTAGACGATCGATCAACGTGTAACTCTCTACAGTACAGCTGTAGGGGATATTATTATTTTTCCTTCAGTGTGGTGTAGAATTCGGAATACAAGGTGGTCAATGAAGTTTTGGACTGGATTGGATAAGGACACGGAGGGGATTCGGAACGGAGTTCCACCGTTGGTCTGTTGTACCTGCGCCCCAAGTGAGGCATCCAGGGAGGAAGGATGAGGCAACAGGAGACAGATGTTGGTCACCACAAGGAGTCAAGACAGTGCAGGGGGCAGGATCTCCAAAATTAACCTGTGGCAACTCTCCTGCAACACAGTAAAGTCAACATCCCACGCACCGTGGTGCTGAAATTGCCCAGCAGGACGGCCCGGAGACCACAGCATGTCATACCGAAGGAGAAAGTGTTTACGAGGAGCATATCATCCTGCCATGCAGCGTCCAGACTCCAGCCGACACTTTTATTCTGAAAGAGACCACCAAATGAAATGAAATGGAGGGACACGAAATTTGGGGGATGTAATTATACAGCATCCGCCTGGTGACTTGGGAAAACCACCGAAAAACCCCATTGGTCAGGTAGGCCGATCATGGGAATCGAATGCAGGCCACAGAGGAAAACGCCTGAGATATCCAGTTCGTCAATGAAGTTTTGGTTCACATTATATGGATCATTTAAGTATTGTGCCTAAGTTTTAAAATATATATGAAACTAAAAATAACACTCCAATTAACAAGGCTACACAAAAAAGCTGAACATTTTATGACAGCCAAAGTTTGAGGCATTTAGCCTCTCCAAGAAAGCGTTGATATAATTCTGTGTACTGCCTTGTCCCATACAGGTAAAACGGAAAATAATTACTGATGTCTGATTATGACACGTTATTAAACCTTGTCAGTTGCAGGACGTAGGAAGTAAGTAACTGCTTTCTTATATGTAGTTTCCCAACCGTCCATGGAACCAATGGATCTGCGCTCCACCAAACACGTGGACTGTTAACCCATTTTTACACATCGGAAGGGGAAATAAATCTTTTAGCAGAAATCCCTTCTTTTACCCTTTCAGGTCGACGTCTAACCCCGCAGGTGTGTTCTGTAAGCGAACTTAAGTTTACTGAGGAACGAAAGTTGCAGCCAATGATAGGACAAGCGAAATGAATAATACTCAACTGAAATTGAGAAAATCCCTATGAATATTTCTTACCCCTTTTTCATTTGGATTCATAAAATATTTCGTTTCTTAGTCCCTCATATTTAATTTCTGTTTACAGTGATTTATATTGAAATAAACAGATTCTAATTAATGCGTGGTTGTGTCATATATACGCATATATATACGATTCTGCTTTAAATTAACACCTATGTTTAAAGAATGTGGATGAAAAGTATACAGGCCTTTTAAAATTAGAATTATTGGCAAATCTTTATATGAAGGCCTCTTTCAAAAATGTTTAACTTTTGTTTGAATATTAGAATCTTGGGTCTGGTTCATACTGTGACGTTAATATTTTGATACACTTTTGAAATAGACAAAATTGGTAAAACTACTTGGAAGATGGAATAATATCGGTACACGCGACATCCGGTCCAGTAGGTTTGCAAGCCATGCTGGGCTGTTAGGCGGAGGTCGAGAGCCTTGCTGACATAGCTGACGAAGCAGTGAGTCAGTCGCTGCTTCGGCAGAGTGTCGGCATTTAAACCCCAGCGTTTTGCCCCAGGCGGGAGTAGTCTCGCACGTGCTACCGGAATCTGTGTCGCCCGATTCTCTGACGACCACGTCTATAATCTTCAATAATGAACATCAAAAATCAAGGAGCAGGAATCTTAGGCCAGGTAAAAGCCACAGTTGTCCTCGTATAGGTAATTTCTTTTGGTTTTGGGTATATTGTAGAATAAACACTATTTAACCAGAACTACATATCGAATTTTAACTTAAGCCAACCCTGCCTGGTAACGCCGACTTTGGTAGGAACATCTCCCTCCTGACCTACCCCTTTCTAGTGACGTTAAATGGGAAAGTGTAATTTACCTGTCAGTTGGCGCAACCGTGAACGTTACAATACATTATCCCTTATTCTAAAAACTATTTAAATACCAAACTAGAATTTGTACAACATTAGATGGACATATTATTCCTAAGGGATGGTCAGGGATCTATCAAAAAACAGGAATGAAGATGTTTCATTCATCATGATACAGAGTACACAATTGAATTTTCTTGTGTAGCGAATATTAATATCGTATGCACTGTTGAAATGTGTTCATGAATAGCAATTCCCAATTTTTTCCAAGCATTGTAAGCAACTGCTTACCATCCAAGCAGAGCAAAATTGTCATTAAATACAAACTGCTCATTCTCATGTACGTAGAAAAGCATAGAAATTCATGTTCAATCGATTATAGTCGATTACTGACAAATACCAGATATTAAATAAAACTATTATAATTGCCATTTGTAAACGCGTCATACATGCAGCAATAAATGCTGTTTGTGGTGGGGCCAATGTTACTGGATACAGATTCCATCTTCGAGTAAGTCAATCCTGGCTACGGCAGATTGGGAAATACGGATTGTTAATGGAATATAGGAAACCTACTTAGAAAGTGCCTGGTACTTAAAACCTTATTTGGTTTACCTGCTTTTTCTTTCAAATGTAACTCTTTAATGGAAGGTGAAGCCGAATGACAAAATTAGGCTGCATTCATCTAAAAATGCTTTATTGCGTTTTTTTATTGTAATACTGTAGTGGCCTTTGTTATTTATACGCACAATATTTTGAGTTTTTATATATTGTAAATATGATTTTAATTTTACAGTTACATTTTAGTGGTTTTTAACACAAGAAGGCAAAATCAAGGTACTGCAGTCAAATTATAGCCCTTCAACATTCACGTGTGCCATCACAACGATTATTTTACGTAGGCCCTCCCCGTCCTTTACCACAGGCACATTTGGCTGCAGTTGCCGAAATTCATACTCACGGTGTTTGGCTTTGAGTGGATGTCCAGTGCATTAGCTATCGCTTTAACCACCATGGCTATTCGAATCGAACTATCCCTTCAATCTAATGACGATTACGCCACAAGATTAGAAGTTTGATCATTACTGTGATTAATTATTACATGAATATGTATGTAACTGATGAGGATACATTTCCACATTCCATTTGGGCAGCTGAGACCAGTGTACAACGTATACTTGCTGTTTTCTTTTGATAGCAGGTTTAACTAGACGTTTCACATCCTCTATCCCAAAACTTTTACCTTTTAAAATAAGCTGTTTGAATTTCAAGCAGGTGTAGGTACGAGTAAATTTAAAAATACAGGAGATGTGTGAAACAGCAGCAATTAATGATTAGATCACTTTATAAACTAGAAGGAAATTATGGTAAAAATGTAAGAGATTTTATGGAGGGCCATACACCCCGAATGGAATCCCTTAAGGGAGAAACCTACAAGCCAAACTTTTAGGCTACAAAAATTACCTGAAATGGCGACCTCCTATTTCTATGCATACCCTTAAGATACGGAATGTTATCAAGAATCCTGTTGCAACTTCCTGGAGTGCTTCATATCTGATCAAATCCAGAGTGGATACGCTCTCTTAGAGTCAATATCCGGTATATGAATTGCATAAACCAGGAATTTAAATGCCGCCAGACATGAATTCCATCACATTAAAATCAGGAGATCAAGGAGCCTATGCAATAAATTCCCCTGGATGAATCCAACTATGCAAAAATTTATCATTGAAGAAATTACGTACCACCCGATTAAAATGATTTGGTGTGCGATAGTGCAAAACCCCATTTTTGGACGAGATCTAGACATAGATACATTATTAATTAAATAATACAAACCATTTATGAGAAACTGTAGATACATCAGTTAATTCAGGAGTGAGGGAAAGAAATAGGGACCAACAAGGCGATCATAATTACAGCTTTAATTTTAGAGAGAACATCTGTGGGTGCCCGTCCTGTTGTACTTTATGAGGGTTTTCTTGGGCCCAATTGTGAGTATTACAAATATTGAAAATACCCTCGCGAGTAAACCTAGCCTTAATTTAGGCTAAGAAATTCATATAAAAAGCACAATGCTGTAACATTCCGTTGCAAATGTTTTAAGTAAAGATCTGCTATATTTAATCCCTGTACGCTATAAAGGAATAAAAGATTTTCGTGGAAGATTATCCAAATACGTAGGCATGTTACTAACACCTTACATTACGGTGTATCACCTATTAACACCTTCTTACATCGTAATGTGTCTTGTGCTAGCTGATGGGTTTTGAGTCCATAGTACAAAGAATTCGTCCTTTACGGTCAATGCTTCGTAACTTATTGGTTCCCATAATTCGAAACACCCATCTGAAATTAGTCTCACCTCTCTCTCCGGCGTTGGCGAATTCCTAAGCGTGTTCGTGAACAAGGTCATCTGTGGTCTCTTTGTACAAAAAGCTGATATGTTCGTGAAGTATTCCTAATATCAGGCCACACCTTCTGTTCCTTCTGCGCTGTAAAACAAACATAAGTAAACAGAACTAAAAATTCAGCGGCAGCAACATAATTCAGTTAAATACATTATTTGCTGTACAAAAACTACAAATCAAACTAATAATCAAAGATTTAGCTGAGAATATTTTAGTTGAACTAATTATTACTGATGAAACCGAAGGAAAACTAAATTTGCTTTCTGACCCGAGTTCATAAGAAAGTTTGTTTACTGTTTTGATGTTGGGAAATGTTCCTTGTAGTAATTTACATCAATAAAGGTGCACTGAGGGTAAATAGAGAGGATGAGTAAATTGTATAACCACCCTTCTACGTTATAATGAATGTAATGAATAAGCAACAGTTAAAGACGAAAGCACAGTATAGCTGTTTAAGAAACCGGAGTTATTCAGGAGAAGTTAGGACGCAAGAAGTTATAACACCGAAGTCTTTTGGCCAGCCAAATCTTCTCTTTAAACGACATTAACTTAGTAGAAAAATCCGCCATTTTGACCGGAAGCCACTAAAGCTAATTCGGCGTTGATAGCCCATGAAAATACAGGGAAATTAAGGTAAATTAACATGAGTTGGAATTTCAATGAACGGCAAATGCCTTAGAAATGAAATAGAGAAGCGTGAAGTAATCCGTTTCCTGCTCTGATCGGATAAAGCTGCATTATGAAGGATAGCTAACAGGTAACATATTCCAGGAAACCGCGAATGCATCTGGTTCTCTATGCATCAGCTGGGCTGTATCCACCACCAGAATAAAAAGTTAGAATATCAGCACACGTGGCAAGTGCTCTGTATCCACATCAGAGTAAAAGGTAAGAAATAAACGCTTCGTTACGGAATGCTGGCCTTGCTTCGCTCGGGTACTTTCATGTAATGTTTTTTTTAATTAATGGAAATTAATTGTTCTTTCACTCTAGCCGTGTGTAGGCTGCACTATGAAATGGTAGAGCCAGACTGAAAAAGTCAACCCTATAGCCGGGATTTGAACCACGGATATCCTGGTTTCCGACCAGCCGCTCTAACCATTTGAGTTACTATGGCCAACATGCCGACATGACACTAAATTCTCCAACTGACTCGTGTTTCTCCCGGTAAACCACTAGGAGTTCTCATAAACACATGAGACAACTATCTTAATGGCGACTTATTATGCTGTAAGTACTTTAAGGCCCGGGCTTTATAGTTCGGACCACTATTAGGTACAATTAATGGAAATTGTTGTTTCACAGTGGCCGTGTGTAGGATGCACTATGAAAGGGTAGAGCCAGACTGAAAAATTCTTAAAGTACTTAAAACATAGTAATTCGCCATTATGGTAGTTGTCTCATGTATTTATGAGAACTCCTAAGTGGTTTACCGGTAGAAACACGAGTCAGTTGGAGAATTTAGTGTCATGTCGGCATGTTGGCCATAGTACCTCAAATGGTTAGAGCAGCTGGACGGAAACCAGAAGATCCGTGATTCAAATCCCGGCTATGGCATTAATTTTTCAGTCTGGCTGTACTCTGTTTTAATAAATTTAAGGTTACAAAAAGTAAACCAGCCTAAATTAATTTAACATAACTAACCCAACCTCTATGAATCAGAAACCTAAGCGTGTGTATATAAACACTAAATCATAGCATAGTTGAAGAGCTCTCGTTTCTCTCACGTGCTGTAGTCAAATCACAGACGCACAGAAACGATTTGAGATAAACTGACATAAAAAGCTTACAGCTAACCTAATCTCCTACGAATCAGAAGCTTAAGTTTACACAGTACAAAATCGTGCCATTGTTAACCATATTTATGCGGGTTTTGGTGTTAATTACTGTTTATTATTCCGGTTTGTTATTGACAATATGTACTGCTTCAAGTGCTGGCAGCAGTGCGTATCTCTTGCCGGCAGCCGAAACAGTGGAAAACAGATGGACAATGGTGCTTTCAATGCCTCGAGCTTATGGCGATTCGTTGCATAAAGATTAAAGGCATTCCACCACAAAAATTAATTACATCCTGCGCGCCTCTGTAGCGTAGAGGATAGCGTGTCTGCCTTATCTCCAAGAGTCCCGAGTTTGAATCCCGGTCAGGGCGATTTCCCTGGATAAGTTTTTCCGGGGTTTCCACTTATCCTGAAAGACGATTGTCAGGCAACATCAAGCTGTGTGGACCCTCGATTCATTTGAGCATCATGTCACCTATTTCATTCATCGTCCGATATAACTTAAAGTCGGAGGACGTAAATTAAAAAATATTCAGAGAGAGAGAGAGAGAGAGAGAGAGAGAGAGAGAGAGAGAGAGAGAGAGAGAGAGAGAGAGAGAGAGAGAGAGAGAGAGAAGGATAGCCAGTGAGTCATAAAAAGCATGAATTTCCTGTGCTTCTTTCGACGAATGCTATTTTCTCCCATTTAAAAATATTGACTATTTATACCCATTTTATAACACTGGCACAATATTTACATTCTTCTATCAACATTTGTACATTTCTTAGGAACGGCGTACCAGTCATTGCGGTATAAAATCAAGCTGGCAGTCCACATGCGACTCAGATCGAGAAAAAGCGAAAGAGGTAAAAGGTAGACTCCGAGGGAAATACCTCGCGCATGCGATCCTCACACAAAGCCATTGTGGCTAACACACCCAGGAGGAAGGAATGAAGAGCATAAACCACAAAGATTTGCAAGTAGACACGCAGAAATCAACAACTGATACAATCTAGCGCAATGGCAGGATCCTCTGCCCAGTCATCGACTCTGGATCCGGTGACGACGACCAGAATGTAGTCATCCCACGGGAGGACAGCGAACGCCGAGAACAGCATTTATGATGCGCAAGCATCCGCACTATCTGTCCAGCACCAGAGCCTTAAATCAATTGATAAAGATAAATAGGTATGAGTATTTTACATAATTTTCCTATACTCAGGAATTCCTTAGCATGCAACTTGTTTACTAATGCAGCTGAGCTTACTCGCGACGGTACATTCTTCAATTTTCGTAATACTCATAACTGGGGTAGTAAAGATTTCATAAGGGGTTCTTTCTAAACGTTTGCATAGAATTATGACCGTTATATCTTGAAATTTTCTTCATGTGATCCAAAGTGGCATGCAAAATTGGATGCTGAATCGAAAACTTGTTATGTAATGCAAACATTTTCAATCTACAACGCCTTAGAGTGAAACGAAACCACTGTATGAATTAATGTCTGACATTATAAGTACCATATGCCCCGAAGCTCACGTTATATTGTAGTAAATATATTTAAACGTATAGAGTGAAATAACAAACAAAAAAGGAAGGGATTGAAACTGAAGGATTCACAATGATAATTTAAGGTGCAAGGTCGAATTGAACTTATTATTATTTTTTGTTTCATGTTTATGCATTAACCTTCGAATTCAATTGATAGTATTGTATTGAGTACACAAACATAAAATAATCATTTAAAGACGTCGAATATAGTTAGTTAGTTACTAACACTCCCCACATGGCAACCTTGGCCTTCGGGGTAACCTCACCCCACCAAGTGATGACCGGACCCATTTCTCAGGTGGAGGCACCCAGAGGGCAGTGTCCATTACCTCCGATGATAGGGTGATAGTGAAGATGGCGGTGAGGTGAGAGGACCTACAGTTTTTACCGTGGACTCCGAACCACGTTGGGCATAGGGGATACTTCACGTGTGCTAGACAGAGGTGAAGGCGTGGATAGGGCCGACTTAAAATCGCCAACCCCAGAGCCGGGAATCGAACTCGGGACCCTTAGAACGGGAGCCGCGAACGAAACCACCGCGCTACCCCGGCGCCCAGACGTCGAATATTTGCCATTTAAAACTATACACATTTTGATAAAAGTATAAATAGCATCTGAGCTATTTATTTGGGGAGAAAAATATAGCACGTGCAAAGCAATAATATGTGTAATAAGCTAAAAGATAACTTTTGAATTTAACAATTATTTAAGTTGATTTCGATCCCCTACATTAAAATTGCAATTTTCAGATGATTTTTGTAATGAACCACAATTACTTATATTCATTCAATAAAATGGAATAGCAGATCAAATTTCATAATTACTGAGGCACTTATTGGGATTGTCTACCACGTACAAATAAATTATATAAAATATTGAAAATATACTATATAGGATAGTGCGTTTCTACTCATGTTTTTCATTTTGCACTGCCTACTCGTTTTCTACTTTGAAAATATAATACAGTTTATAAAACGCTGTTATTGAAAAACATTTTTGTTCACTTCATACCTCCCTATGATATTTAAACATTCAAAATGACTCTTTTTTCATCTTGCATTGGGAACGTGTTGCTCTGTCACATGAGAAATTTGCACAAAGTAACTGCTGTTCTCGGCGTATTCGTGGGCGGGATTGTATCAAACGTGTGGCTGGCGCCCGCATGGAGAGTTCTGGCGCCAAGATGAATCTCCAGCTCAAGTTAAGCACCCTCACACTTGTTCGTGCCTCTAGCAAGGATTCCAGCATCCCCGTAGAGTGCTACAATCTCATCCCTTCCCCTCAAGGGTTTGACATACAATAGCCTAACCACAGGGTAAGTGGGCAATTACCATAGCTTCTACACCAATCACAATATTCACTAATATTCGTCCGCGCGCAACTGAAATAGAATTTTTGCGGTATGTCTGCTCTTGTCTCCATTCTTGTACTCAGAGGCACTCTAGCACTAGTGATAAACTCGCTTCAAAGTAGTGCTCCCATACGTATACAACTGACTCGTAGCAAATAGTGAATAAATCCGAATATCTGGTTCATCTCGCAACTATAAATGTACAAAGTATGCAGCACATTCCTCAGTACCAGGCATCTGTTTGTCGCGCACTTGTGTGTGTGTGTTGTGTGTGTGTGTGTGTGTGTGTGTGTGTGTGTGTGTGTGTGTGTGTGTGTGTGTGTGTGTGTGTGCGCATTGCTGTTGTTTTACAGTGAGTGTGATATATACACTAGAGTGGATGGATTAAGCAGAAAGAAAATAATTTGGGAGTTCAGCAACTACAACAAGGGCAACGAACGTCACGTGTAACGTCACCCTCTCTGACTTTTTTATGTGTGACCATGTAGCTCTCTCTCTCTCCCTCTCTCTCTCTCTCTCTCTCTCTCTCTCTCTCTCTCTCTCTCTCTCTCTCTCTCTCTCTCTCTCTCTCTCTTAGCCCACCAGCCATCGCAGAATGAACATGTGCTTTTGTAGCTAAGAGTATTGTGTGTAAGGTGGTTCATTATGAGCGCAAGGTAACATGGCTGTTTGTTGCATGTTAGATTTAATACACTTATAATTTAAACCATGTTTAACTGTTTTGTTGAATTACCTAAAAATCCCAACCCTTCCTACCGAGCATGGGTTTTATGAATCCCATCTGAGGCAACGTATCCCTAGTCTGCTCGCGCTACCTGTTAGAAAACCTAAATCCAATTCCATCCATGGCTAGATAGTGACAATATAGCAGTAAAACATATAAAATGAATTTAAATCGTCAACATGGCAGACAGACGCTTTCAAAAGCTGGAGAATATGGCCCATGGGGATAAAGGGCATGTAACCTAGACTCGGTGTCCACATAATTTATAAGTAAGTTTTGAGAGATCGTAAGTGCAGTTAATCAGCAGTCATTCTTCAGACGTCGGGCAGTTATTTGCAGTCTTGGAGCAGTAATTCATCTATCGCCGAGCAGTTTCAGTCAGTCGAAAAATTAATAACTGTTCTCCGCGAAACATCCGCGTGCCGTAGGGTGATTCCGGCTTCAATTAAGTGAGATAACTGAGAAAGAGAAAAGTATTATGCCTTAACAAGATGCAACACGCATCAGGATAAAGAATAAGTAGCGCAACATTAAATTCCCCAAATATTTCGGGAAACAGTACATCAAGTTCACAGGAACATTTTCAACAAATGCCAACAATGATGGAAGAGAAAAATGAAAATATAATCGAAGTATTATAGCGAAATTAGAATGAATTAATGAATTAATGAGCGAACGAACGAACGAATTAATTACTGTAACTCCTTAAGTGGAACACAGGGCCTTCTGAATCGCGCAACCTCGAGGCCCATAGACAACGGGTTGAGAATCAGAAGTTTTCTGATCAGAGAGATTCCGGGATAAGTAATCAGCTGTAACCAGATTTTCTTATTCGTAGTTATCTTCTCTCCATCTTAATCAGCCACACGTTCGGGCGCCATATGCAGCCAGATTTTCTATTCGTTGCAGACAGGATGCACGTTGACTGTTTCGAAGACCCAAGACAGGAAGCCAGATGTAACAGGGTTACTTCGTTGTAGTTCGAATTTTTTCTTGATGATTGTGTTTGATTAAATAAGAGTCACGAGATCTCTCGTTTTCAGGTGTGGTTTCGAGTGAAACAAATAAAATTTTGGATAAGTCAAATTTAGTAATATATAATTTCATTGTATAATCTGAATTACATTTTACTCGAACTTTCTTTGCTAGTCAATCATTGCAGGTAACCTCCAGCATATCGATAAATCCTTACTTCCTTAATAAATATTTTCCGTTAATTACATAACATTCCTCACTCCTGCACATCCATTCATCCCTATCAAGATTACAAAATATCTCTTTTTGAAGATTATTGATTTTCCGTTACTGTGTAAAACTTTAATATTCACCGCGACATTTTCCCTGATCATCAAACAAGATTATTTATTTTCTGCTCATAGCAACCGTTCATCATTTTTTATATTGTCATTACATGGCCCACGAATACTCAGATCAGAAAACAAAACTCATTTTCAATTTCAAACAGAAACTACCGTTACACAGCCCAATGCTGGAAGTGAAAGTACCAGAGAGACGAGGTGACAGGAAATGTGATGACGGAGTAATCAGTGGAATGCTGACTGGAGAAACAGGGAAACCTGCCCCAGCGCCATGTTGTAGACCGCAAATCTCACTTTGCGGTCACCCGGGATCGAACTCGGTTCGCCTTGGTGAGACCCAAGTCAAACCACTCAGCCATGGCGTGGTCATAGCGAGATTAGCGTCAGTTTTTATACCTCCAGGATCAGATATCTACGTTCTCGCTTACCACCTAAGCAAAGAACCGTGCCTCTGCCAAAAGGGAATTCTAGCTAGGGTGAAAACCACACAAAGGATATGAGTATACACAGACTATAGTCCGTACGAGGAGAAACGCAGGGAACGAGCTCCGAACCTGGTACATCATCGCCGAGCCAACCCGCAGGTGCCATCATCCGAAACCACAGGTAAACCCCGAAGCGTAGTGACTAGCCCAACCGTCTCAGGATAAATTGTGATATTTGTACACCTTCTGCTTACGCTATTTTTGTGCAAACGTTGTGCCTCAAAATGTGCCTCAAAAATGTATTTCCGGAAAATCTTGGTATCCAAGTTTTTTGAAGCCGTTATTTACTGTAAATATAGGTGGTAACAGAAATAAAAATGTCTAGTTTTATCAATAAAACGGGACGTCCAAATTAATATAAATGGTGCAGTATCGTATGTACTATTTCAATTCCAGCAGTGTTTAAAGCACCAATTATAAGCATACCGAGTGGGATGGCTCAAGTGGCTCGCATTCGGAGGTCTGGGTTCGCTTTCCGTGGCCGGCCCACATGACCCAAGAATTTTCTCAGAGGTTTTCTCGGGTCACCAGGTGAATGTTGAGTAGGTCAATTACATCGCGTCTAGAGTTCCTGTGTTCAATGTTTGCCAAGGTGTTTTCCCGGAGGTCCGTTCTTTGTCCGGGGTGACTAGGGTTTCTGTAACTGTAGGTGTTCCTGATGGCTGTGGTCCAAGCAAGTCTTAGCTGTAGCCCGCAGTCTCTATGACACATCACTCTCTCCCAAGAACCAGCGCAGCAACATGGGGAAGAAGAAGAACGCCGCAACACAGAAGCAGAGCCAGGCAGTGAAGCCACCTTTACCGCTACCCTCGCTAGCCAGCTCTCGGGCGTCGTCTTGCGCCTCGGTGCTGGCACCGGCAGACGAGATAGAGCATCCCGTGGAGCTGCCGGGGAAGTTTTGTGCAGCTCGGCCCACTTCCCCTACCATGCCGGATGCCCGCCAAGCGCCCAGATAACCGCCGCCTGAAGCAGCACCTGAACTGCAATTTGCAGTTACTTTACCTGCAGAAGCGCAACCACCACAGCCGCCAAACGCAACTGATCAGCGGCTTTCCTACGCCACTGCAGCACAACAGACACCAACAAGATCTCTGTACTTCTCACCAGCGCCAGCCACTTCCACAGGAGCCTACACCTGGTCATCAGCGGGGCACCTCATGATCTCCCGTGCAGGTTTGTTCTCTCCGCCGCAAAATAGAGGTGGCCCTCTACCTGGAGAGCCAACCGGATAACTTCGAGAGTAGGCACCACCACACTAATGCGACTGCATCTAGCCGACAGCGCGGAGAAGGACGCTGCCTTGAGGACGGGACTGCCCTTATTAGGGCGCTGTCTCAGAGTCGAAGCAAGCAAGTTAGATCGACACGTCCCCTGTCGGCGATGCTGCAACTTTAACCACTGTGCCTCCACCTGCAGCGCTCCACCTAGATGTAATTACTGTGGGACACAGTGCCTCACCGCCGAATGCAGGAAGCATGATCTACGGTACCGACGCAGATACTGCGCCAACTGCAATGGTCTAGGCCATTTTAAAGGTCAGGCGCAGTGCCATCGCTACCCCAGAGCGAAGCTTCAAGTACAACGCTGCACATCAGCGACCAGGAAGGAAGAAGTTCCATGCTTACCATCTACCGTAGCAGCACCTGCCTCCTTTCCCGAAGAATGCCTGAGGGAATCCCTACAGGATCTTCGGAGGGAGGTACAGACCATTGGAGCCCGTCTTGCCTCGCTTGAGAACGCCATCACAGACTCACAGTCCTCCAGAAAGGACATCCATGACCTCCACTCCGAGGTGCTCAACATTGCCCAACGTCTGGGCCAACTAGAAGAAACAATCACCACAGGCATCGCAGGACGCCACTCAGAACTGACCGACCAACTCACAAAGATAACATCAATCGCTCCACGCTCTGCCGACACCACAACTGACCTCCAGACCCGACTAGACTTTCTCCAACAACACCTTCAACAACTCAACAGCAGTGACCAGTCATCCTCTGTGAAGCGCAAGCTTTCACGCTTGGAGGAGAGCGATTCTCACACAGGCGCCAAACTCAACCAGCTTCTAGACCTCAACCAACAGCTCAGCAGCATGGTTGAGCAGCATAAACAAGCACAGGCGGACAACTTTAATATCTCTCTACGCGAACGCGCACGCAGATTGCACGGAATCAACAGCTCCCAGCAATAAAAAACTACACTCAAACCCTAAAGCAATGTACGTCCAGTCCCCCTCGTGCTATGCTCAGGACCTCGGTCATGGTCATGGCCAAGGAAACCACCCCTACGCACTCCCGCACACTGTGCGGCAGCAAATGATGACGGTAATGACGGAGGTGCTGATGCGGAACTCCATAATAGACAGAAATATAACTTCCATCCCAAACTCCATCCTTGAAAATCTCCTTCTAACTCCTTGTTATCGTTAATATCGGGTTGTCTCATAAATTCGTTCGATTCTTGTTACGTGTTTACGACTAAGATCTCCTGAGAACACTGCATGCCCCCATTACTTTTACGTCAAAGAAGTTGCCTAACAATATGGGGTTTGTTTACAAATACAATAATTGAAAAGAGTGCTATGAACACAAATCACAGCGTCCTCACGGCCAAAGGTAAATAGGTCAACTTATGTATGAATTGGTAACCAAACTTCAGTAGGAGTTTGTGGATGCAACAGTGTGGAGTTGTAACTTGTGAATGTTAATATGGAAGGCAAGAAGGAACATTTTCGACATTTAAAGCTGTTTTATTGCCGTAAAGGTAAAACCGCCTCACAAACTCAACGGAACATTTGTGCTGTTTACGGAGAAGATGCAGTGACGAATCGGGCATGTCAAAAATGGTTTACTCGATTTCGAGCTGGGAACTTCTCTGTGAAAGACAAAGCTCGTTCTGGACGACCTGTGTTTACGGATGAGGAAAGGATACAGGACATGATTACGAACAACCCCAGAATAACAACTCGGGAGGTAGGTCAGGAGCTAAACTTATCCCATGCAACTGTAGCCAGGCACCTAAGGAAACTTGGTTACGTAAATCTTCGGGATGTATGGGTTCCGCACGAACTGAGTGAACAAAATTTAGTTCAGCGCGTTTCCATCTGTGACCCATTGATAAGACGCAACGAAACTACCCCTTTTCTGAAACAGCTGGTTACAGGAGACGAAAAGTGGATCTTCTACAACAACATCCGAAAGAAAAAGTCATGGCGTAAGAAAGGGGAACCACCACTCTCAATTCCTAAACCAGGGCTTCATCCGGAGAAGATTATGCTGTGCATTTGGTGGGACTGGAAAGGAATGATTTATTCTGAATTTATTCCTCCTGGGGAGACCATCAGTTTCGAGAAATACTGTTCTCACTTGGATCGTCTGAAGGTTGGCGTAGGAGAGAAAAGGCCAGAATTAGCATCTAATGGTGGAGTCGTCTTTCATCAAGACAATGCCAAACCACACACTTCTATGGTAACTCGTCAGAAATTACGGGATTTCGACTGGGATCTGTTACCTCACCCGCCTTATTCTCCAGACATTGCCCCATCGGATTATCATTTATTCCGATCCCTGCATAACTTCCTTAATGGAAAAACGCCTTACTTCCTTGGAGGATTGCAGACTCGCCGTAGAAGAGTTCGTCAACCACAAAACTGCAAGATTTTGGAAAATGGACTTGATAAGCTTTCTGATAAATGGAGATATGTTATTGATAATAATGCTGCATACTGCACAAAATAAAGTTTGTTTTGAAAAGTTCATTGCCTTGTTTACTTTCGATGACCTTGCGTATGTAAAGAGATTACCCCTAGATAATTAGGCAACTTCGTTGCCGTAGTTGTGATACGGGCATACAGTGCAGGCGTTCTTTGTCGTAAACACGTAACAAGAATCGAACGAATTTATGAAACAAACCAATAAAATAAAGAATAATAAAAATAAATTACATCCCCCAAATTTTTTACTCCTCCATTTCATCTCTATCCTTTCACATCATCTCTAATGTGGTGGACTTTCAGGGTAGAAAGCGGGAGCTAGAGCGCTGCAGGGCAAGGTGATATGATCCTGGTAAACACCTCCTCCTTCCATTGAAGTAAGATGTTTACGATTCTACAATATCCTATCTGTCGTTTCCTAATTGTAAGCACAGTTCTCGAGAGAACATTGGTATTTGTTAAAAAGCTGCTTTGACTTTGCTAGATGGATGGCTTATAAAGCCATTATCTGAATCAGAGACTGATCTGCATGAGTATAGTGTAAACCTGATAATTTATATTTAACTTACTCAAAATAAGCGATATGATGGTTTTGCTTACAAGCAGCGAGCTAAACATTCAGTCTGCACCAAAAGGTACTGTGTATTACATAGTCAGAGACCCTAAGGCTTGTTGATATATAGAACGTCTAGCCGTAATCTTTTTCAGATATGGCTAGAGTTGTGGATGTCTATACATTCTTAGGGAGGAGCACAGTGACTTTGGCGTATACACTGAAGTGTAAGTTGATAAAGAAGCTAGTGTGTTTCAAAAATGTTCTATGTACAAAATATTAATCTTCCTTTTTTGATGTATCATTCATTAATACAGACAAACCGCTAGTATTTTCTTTTGGACCATAAGGATTTCCCACAGAAAGGAAGTTTTGAAGGAAATAATGATATTAATATTAATCATAATAATCATAATCATCGTCGGCATCATCATCATCATCATCATCATCATCATCATCATCATCATCATCATCATAATATACGCAGGTCAATGGCATTACAGATAGTTTAGTTTGTAATATGGACGTACCTTAGAAGCACGTTTTATAAAAATAGTGCTGATGAGTTCTCTTTCAGCACGTCTTGTATTCCCTGTTCCTCTCGCTGCAGAGTTCGCTTTTTCCTTTTTATGTCGCTTGCTATGAGCCTCGTTATATCCTTTATCCTTGACATCGACCTGAAATTCCCTCCGGGTCGCACCAGTCGGTTTCCGACATAATAACTATTACGTTACCAGAGACAAACACACCTCAGGTATAAGTTTCTCATACGTATTCACATATTCCAAACATTTTCATAAAGTCGTTAGCTTTCTCCGAAATTAGATAACAGCATAAGGTCCCTTTGATCTATTTAATTTTATATAATTTGTTTCTAATAAAAGAGATAGTGGCAGAAATCAGGTTGCTTCGTCGATAACAGCTGTACAATTTACATGAAATCTGCACATTCCTCAAAGCAATAATAAATAAAATTAAAATAAATATATACTGTATTTCTTATATATTGTCATTTGGAAACTATACCAGGGTAAAATCCGCATCAGTAATAAGAAACTCCGTACATTTTGTTATTTTCCTTCCCTTTGTACATATTTTACTATGAGAACATTATACAAACTTAAATTATATATGACAACTTTAAAGTATATGAGTATCCGCTGACCGCTAATACCATCCCTATTTGTATCCAACGGTTTTCAGTCTTATACATTTTAGCTACTAAATTTCAAACTGAAATGGTTTAAACTTTATTCATTACATTCATATAATCTTTTCACAAAATATCCATAAACATATATTGTTACGACTGCTTTGATATATCTCACAAACAATCCTGTTGACCATACCTCTCCTCAATTGATATAACATGTATTGATTTATGTTTCTGAAGAAGAGCCGCTTCTTCAAAATTGATTTAATTTTTATATGTTCTTTTGCAATATAACCGCCGTTTAATTTTTCAGGAAATGTGAAATGTGTAGCACTTAACGCCCGCTTTTACTGCATGCGTCACCGCAGGCGGTGAAACTGATGATGTATGAGATGAAGATGGAGCACCGGTGGAATAATATGGCGGGAGAAACCGGAGATCAAGGAAAAAAACCCGCCCCAGTTTCGTGTTGTCCACCACAATTCTCACTTTTCGGTCACCTGGGATCGAACCCGGGCCGCTTTGATTATTCACGATTTTTCCAATTCATGATTTTAGACAAACCTTTCTTCTATCTGCTGTCTCTTGCAGTTCTTTAATAATATATCTCAACTCAACTCAACTCCATGCTGGCGGGCTGTTTGGAACAGCCCGAAGGGTGGTCAAATCGTGTACCTGCTCTGGGAAGAGCTTAACCACGTAGTGGCGGGATGTGGATGTTGCAGAATGACGGGTGTAGTTTAAGTGGGGTTAGTGTAGGGAGGTAGCTTGTTGCTCCTCAGGGAATGATGAACCAGGTGCTACGGACAGCGAGCACCGCTGGTGGGTTAGTTAATAAACTAGGAAGAAGGTATGTATAATTTTGAATATTCCATAATAAAATTTTGGATTAGCTGAAATTTAATTTAGGCTGGAATGGAGATCATGTGGTTACCGGTAGTGACCGCAAGACATGCGGGGTAACCGGTATCGCTTTAAGCGACGCTCACGAGGAACATAATCCCCAAGGGATCTGACGAGGGCGCTCTGATGTTGGAGCAAACCCTCGAAGAATTTTGTCGCCCGGCGCCTAATTTCATCCTCCACATATCGGAGGGATGAAGCCTCGTGAAGTAATCTCACGGGGAACCTTGTGCAAACAGAATAAATAATCCGAAGACATTTATTCTGTGCACGTTGGAGCAGAACTAGATGTGAGCCTGCGGCCATACCCCAGACTTCGCACGCATAGAGCATGATAGGGAGGACCAGAGCCATAAAGAGGCGCAACTTTAGGGGAACAGACATCGCAGACCGTAGCACAGGGTATAGTGATGCCACGGCACCACACGACCGATGAGCTTGCTCCTGGATGTGCTCCCGAAAAGTTAGGCCCTTTCTCCAGCTTGACTCCCAAGTACTTGATTGAATTCTCCCACCTGATCCCTTGCCCGAAGTAGGTAAATTGGGGGAAATTGGCGGGAAAGCGGCGCTTGGTGAACAATATCGCTTGGCTTTTCTCCGTATTAATGGACAATCGCCAAAGGGTGCACCAATCCTGGAGGAGGATTAGGTAATAATATATCTATCAATTCATTCCCTCTGATACGTTATCGAATTTTTCGCCTTCACCTAGCTCCTCCTCTGTTCCCTCTTCAGTTATTTGTAATACTGTATTTTCTCACTGTAACTGTTGTAGTCTTATTCTATCGGACAATCTTGGGAGATATTTGCAGCAATAGCAGTAGCATAGTGGTGATGGTGGTTGTGCTTTACCTCCCATTCTTACTGCATGTGGCACCATGGTTATTGAAACTGTTAATAGAACGATAGATCTGTAATAATCCTTCCTAAATTCCGTTTTCCAAATTAAGTTTTGGATAATTTTCTGGAAGAACATGAAAAAAGGTAGAGTCAGGGAGAATGTTCCCAGAGGGAATTGAACCGCGCACTTCCAGATTATGAGTCTCATACGTTACTGCTGAGTCAACTAGTTTTATAAATTCTATGATGAATTCAAAGTTATAAATACCCACTATTATGGTAGACGCCGTAAAAGTCTAGTACAATGGAGCTAGCTGTCTGGAATTGGGGACTTAAATTCCTGCCCAGTTCCCGCTTGGCATTGTTTATCTTTATCCATTACAGAATAAGCAATATAAAAACCTCTGTTTACTCTAAGCGTAGGCTGTATCGAAATTGTTCCCCTGTGATGTGCTTTCAGAGAAAAGAGTAAATTGTTTTACTTTATATTTGTGATATTTGTAAACGTATTTTCGTTTTCAAACGTAACCAACAAGTTATTATATAGCCAGGGGATGTATCATCTATTGTGTAGCTTGCTGAGTAGCAAATATCTCTGAGAGATTTAGCATTTAATATGTCAGTTATTCTTAGAGCTAGAATCAAACTAAATATCAGCTGGTTTAACGCATAAAGGAGTTTAGTACCCAAAATATTTTAATTACTTTAACAGTTTGCGTTTCAACTAGGAGGATGGTGTTTGTAAAACATGTTGTATTTCTGCATCTCTTTAATTTGTGTAGAATTAACCTAGATGTTTCACACACCAAATATTTCGTAAAAAATAACCGTCGTAATCTGTATTAAGGATCGATTAAAAATATTTTTGCTTAAGATAGAAACCGCTTCAGTGTTTCTTCTAAATAGACGAATCTAAATTGCTTCTACTACTATTAAACTAATGACGTCTATGATGTTAAAGTGGCAACTCCAAGAAAAGTGTCGAGTTTTGAGCAGGAGAAGAACAATTGGAAGCATGGATGAAAACATTTTATCTAGTTGTTGTTTGATAAGTCTCTTGCTATGTGTACCACAAGTTTTCTGGTTATTTGACGTCACTTGTTCCATTACTTCTATTATTAGCTTCTCCACTTTTACGATAGTGAATCTATTGCTGTTAATAAATACACCATGTCTTCTAATTGTCATGACGTCATTATTTTGAGCCAGCATACTAAGAGGAACAATGTTACCCAAAAAGGGTTTGGTGGAGACTTTGGCTAGCCAGCTGGGCGATTAGTTGCAACTGTACTAAAACAGTGACAACATTTATCATAAAATTTAGCCAAATAACGTGACTTATCAACTCTCGCAGGTTTTAAATAACGCCACTATATGTTAATTTCTATTATACAATGATATTAACAGCCCTATACTTCACAGAAATAGTTTATTTATATTCTCAGGAAACCGTAACACTCTTCGTTGACAAATTCCTGTTCTATGGCAACGATATAACAAGCACTCCGCCTACAAATTTCATAGACGCTCATTATCGATCAATTTCAGAAAGATTTTGGAAGGAAGCATGCCATTTGGACTGCCAAATGTTGCTGAGACGTATGCATAACTGAACCCCTATTTGGCAGGCAACTTCTCCGACATACTAGCTATACGCCTCTGCGGGAGTACTAGGCGGATTGAATTCTAGTTTGTGGCTGGACAAATTAAATCATACAGCATATTACGGTACACATAAATGAACAGCCAATATAATTTAAAGTGCTATGTAGGTGTTCCTCGTTTGGTGGCATCTGAATCACTGACAACATTGCAATTGCTGCAATACCTGCATTTTATACGGACACCTCAACGTTTCATATTACGGCTTATTAAATAAACTAAACGTTTCTTTTTATTAAATACTACGTGTTGCTGTTTCTCCAAGCAAACTGCTGCTTAACAACAAGCAGTATATTGAGAAAATTATGGGACTTCATATGAATGTTTAATAAGCTGTTGTGAACCACGTGCTACAATGTAGTTTAATATGGCGATCTTTTTTCTTCAAAACTTGCATGTAGGTGAAGGAGAGTATTAGTACTTTATTGCATAGAATACAGTAATGGTATGCGGGACATTGCAATGGAAAAATAACCCTCCGTGAAGTGTAAAAGTCTTATGCTATTTAAAATGTACGTAACCATATGATCTGCGACAAGAAGTTGTTCGTCGTGGTATCTGAATGTCTGTAAGGGAACTTCAGAGACAAACTTATGAATATTTACTTTTTAACTTGTTATTCATATGAAATAATTGTGTAGGTGTATTTTACTCTGCGAATACTATTTTAAGTAATGAAAAAGTTACCGGTGTTACATATACATCCTCTAAGACATAAGGTGAAATGCTGTCCATTAATATTAAGGGTGAGCTTTTTTATTAACTTTGTGAAAGTGGCAGAAAGTTATTAGTGATCTAGTTTCTTGCTTTGAGGCTCCAGTTTTAAATTAATTTCCTATAACCTACTGATAAGGTTTTCAGAGGAATGTACGGTGTATCCCTTCCCAAAAGAGGTACCTCTATGGTCACTGTAAGCTTAAAAACCGAAAAACTGAAATGTCTTCATTTGTTTGAAATGATTTAAAGACTAATTGATAAGCAAATATTACTAGAAGTTGTATTTCATGTAATAGGCATGTGTCGGAAAATATGTAAAACTTGCTAAGTAATTTCTGGTCAGCATAAAAACAAGAAGTTTTTGGGATTTGACCGACAATTGAAAGAATTTAACTAACATTTTGTATATAATGGTCACCCCAAGACATTTTTTCACAATAACTTTTTGCGGAAGTAAATCTATCACCATTAACGCAATATTTAATTATTAGTGCACATGTCATTGTTTTCACATATTTGACTTATGATACTCAACGTAAATAAACATGAATAGTGTGCAAATAAAGTATAAAGCTTTACATCCCAGAGATTAGATTATAGTAATTATGTGTTATTTACGAACTTGTGTACACTTTTAAATTCTGTACGAGTGTCATATCGAACGAAAGGTTAGATTTGTGAAATCTACAGTCTACATTGGTTCAAAGCCATGACAATCGTGGAAGGTCACGTTAATTGCTTAATAGATCAGCTGCCCAGAATTGTAGTTGATAGCCACGGGTGACTAGCATTGACAATGTAATTCAACAAGAGAAATGAAAAGATTCTTGCTAAAACACCTAAACTGAGATGGATTAACGACTATAACATTTGAATTTGTGATATTAATATATAATATATATATAATATATATTAATATTATATATAATATATATAACATTAATATATATTATATATATTAGCCTGTTAGTATAGAATATTCGTCTTATTGTTTACACTCTTGTGCTTGAGATATCGCTGCTGTTAAAAAAATATATAATACCTGCTCATTGGTCTTTTCTGCACTTAAATAGTGCCCATAACTGAATTTTTTGCAACTTGTGAAACAAAATTCATGTTCATAAACTAGAGCCTTAAACTTAATCACATATAAGGTCATTTGGTTTCAGATCCCTTTAAAGTTTCCAAAGGTGGCCTTTTGAATCTCTAAGAGTGTAAGAATTAACCAGCTGCATTAACTTCGATTTTTAATTGACTTGTGGTTTCTTATACTTCTGCGCATCAAAATATTCTAAACGATATAGATCGTTAGGAATCTGTTGAAATATCTCTGCAATGTCAGAGAGAATAAAATTAAGGAACTGTCTTATGGTATTCTCTACTCTTAAAATTTAAATATGGTATATAACAATATGATACATGAAGAGAAATTGTTACAAAAAGTGTATTTAAATTTCTATTTTATCAGATAAAAGCAGAAGAAATAAAAAATTCTCTTTTTTAGTTTTATACATTTTTTAAAATAAAAGCTTTATATTTTTATATTTTTAAAGTTGTAACACCAGCAACAAAGTATGCAACACCTGACATTAGAAATGTCACCCATGGTTCGCAAGTCGATATTGACAGAAACGTAACAGGAAGATTGCCGCCCACTCTGCTTACTTACATGCTACATACAGCCTGCGTGTGAGAAGTTCGGTGAATGGTCCTATACTTTACAAACCACACTGGTGAGGATGAGGTGCCCGTTCATACACGTTGAGGGACATGTTAACAAAAGCCCCCTATCGTGCAAATCACTGTAGTGAGGTGGTGGTGCACGCTGTAACGCAGCTAAGGGGGTCCGTGAGAGAACTCGTGTCATTGTAACATGCAGCAAAGTATTAAGTGTAAGTGTACGGTGTTGAAGCAATGAGTAAAAAAGTTTGTTTGAGTGGTTTAAACGTATTGAGATTGAAAGGAAAGTGTCGACAATGACCCACGTTCAGATCGACCGGACACAAGCACAACCCCAGACAACATCGAACGGTGCGACGGATGCTTGCGGATGATCGGGGACTGTCTTAGAGAATAATAGCAGACGAGTTGAAGATCAGCACAGTTTAAGTACTATGGTTCAGGAACATTTGGTAAAGTGGAAGATTTGTGCCGTTTTGTACAGCACATGCTGACAGGCGAGCAGAAGAAAACTCGGATGGAAACGTTTGGAGATTTCATCGGCATGTCTGGACGGAATCCGCAATTTCTGGAAACCATCAGTTCCGGAGATGATTACCTACAAGATCCGGAGACCAAGCGACAGTCAATTGCATGGTGTTCATCGTCTTTCCCACCTCCCAAAAATTCGGTTGACAATATCCAAGATTAAGATTATGTTGATCGCCTTTTTCGACAGCCTAAATTTTGAATTTGTATCCGAGGGTGATAATGTCAACTCGGAAGTTTACGAGGGAGTTTAGAAACGGCTATTGCAACGCATCCGGTGGGTTCGGGCACAACTGTACTGGAGTGGACAGTGGAACTTCCTGCCCGACAATGCCCGTCCGCACACCGCGATCCATCAACTTCCTCGCTCAACGCAAGGTGCTTTCATAACTTCCTTATTCTCCAGATTTGGCGCCGGCAGAATTATTTTTATTTCCCTACCTTAAATTAAACCTGAAAGACTTACGCTTCGCAAAGTTTGCGGATATCAACGTGTGACTCAGTGCTTCGAGCGATTCCACAAGAAGCGTTTGCTGACAGTTTTCAACAAGTGTATTGTAGCCAATAGTGGTTACTTCGAAATCCAGTTAAGGTATTTTGTTTGTAACTCTTGTTTTCCATATCTCCTGAGTGCATTCACCGAACGTTTCAGACACAACTTGTATTTTATGAATGTGCTGAATATTGGTTTTAAATAAATATTTTACTTTTAGAAAGATCAAATTCTTAGATATATTTGTGGTTCTTTGGGATCTTAAGTGTCATCAAGAAAGAGAGCAACAACATAACTGATTATACCAAATGAAATTGTTCTGTCACAATTTATTTACCCACATTATTTACAAATCTGAGTGCGTTTCTCGTTTATTTTATGCTTAATAAAGCCATCAATTACATTAACTTCAATAATTAATGTATATAATAGATAAAAGATCCAGTTTATTAACCAATGAACTCAAAATAACCTTAAATATCAGACTGAACTTGTAATATAATTGTCATGCAAAATCACAATCGAGTTATTCTATATTCAACCATGTCATCACAAATACGAGAAAAGATCGCCGTGCCAATACACGGATTTTTTCACTCTGAGGGATTATGGAAACAAATAATCTGAAGGATAAACGGTGTATTATCTTACATACGTCTTAATATATGATTAGTGTGCAATAACATGTCATAGTACAGGAAGACATGCAGCGCCTGTGCTGAACGTAATCCCTTATATTCGAGTAAGCTGATCCAGAGGTTTGAGAAGTTAATCAAAGCAGGGTGATATGTAATGAAGTCGGGCCAACGTCTTGTAGATAGAGGTCGTATCGGCCCGCCTTTTTTCTTTTTTTTTAATTTTACGTCCTCCAACGTTAAGGCATATCGCACGATGAACGGAATGGGTGAAATGATGCTCAAATGGTCTCAGGGTCCATGGAGCTTAGTCGTTATTAAACACAACTAATTTTTTCATTGGTAAAATTAAAATCTGTCCATAATTGCACATAGGAAAATCAAAGTTTCTGATACACGTAGTTCCGAATCGATTTAACACTCACATCGTACATTTCGAATGGACTGCGGTATATGTGTATTACTGATAGGGAATCGACGTTAATGAATAAGTGGTTTACATGTTAATCACTACATTATGGAAAATAACCCCATGAAAAAATTTAAATGATCCTTTTATAGTACGGGAATCTTAAAATACAAGCGCATTCTAAATATGAAGAAGGCGGTACTGAAGAATTCAAACAATTGCATTTTAGGAATACTAGCAGTATACTGCAGAATTAGGAGTGCAGCATGTGGTTTATCTCTGATAATTTTGAGCTATAAAACGTAGCATTATTCTTAGGTTGATATTACTTAGATTTTCTACTATGTGATACATTAGATGAATCTAAATGTGTTTGTTTTGTTTATATCTCACGCTTCACAAAAAAGTTCAACAATCGAGAGCCTTAACATGACGGATTTAACGTTAAGGGATATGAAGCAGTAAGAACAACTTCGTATACCTTGTTGCTATCCTAGGAAGTGCTTATTTGGTATTGCCTTTCGGCTCCACACTAGCTAAGTATTGCTTTCTGCGTCCATTTTGGTTTAAGTATGTACATCTTTTGCTACTCCGTCACGATATGAATGCGTTCGGAGTGAAGGACGATTAAATGGCTACGTAACAGTTGAACTTCTATTATATTGTTAATTGTTTACTAGCAAACGTAGAGGAGAGAGGCACCAGTCCAGTGAGCTACTCTGTTTGTGGAATGTGAAAACTGTGCCCGCCTGTTTTCCAGTCACAGTACAACGAAATAGCAACCGTATCCGAAGCGTAGTTATGGCTGTCTAACTGCACGTCCGTATAGCTCAATTAATTGACTTGAGGTGGCAGCTGAGTAAAGATGCACACTAAAATAATTATTCTGATACCAAACCTTAAAGTAGACCGAAGGTGATTTATACATATGGAGTACTTGATACATGTACCATCAATAGCTCCACATGTATAAAATCATCCTCAGTCTCCTTTCAGGATTGGTAGCAAACTAATTCTTTTAGTTTGCATCTTAATTCAGCTGCCACCTCAAGTTAATATCGCCTTGCCCCTCAGTTCCCTCTCATCTTTAGTTTTAAGGGAAATGTATTTTTTCAAAAGAACAGAGGCTCCCTCCTCCAAATGCACTAATAAGTCGGTCGATTAGTATAGATAAGTTATTTGTGTATTTGAAGATTAATATGCAAAAAGAAAAGTTTTTTTTCACTGCCATTGATGTGTTTGGACAAAATCAGCCTTTAAAGCTGAAGCTTTTGTCCGTGCGGAACAGTTATATGAAAAAAGAAACTTTCACAGCAATGGATTAAAGCATAAAGCAGTGTTGGCCGAATTACGCGTATATTAAAAGCATAGTCAAGGTTTTAGCCTTAGAGCCTGCAATATAAGGGAAAACTCAAAATGACGAAGTGAGATCAGGAATTAACATTATATAAAGAATGGACGACAAAAACACCAAAGCACAACCTTGAAAAGTTATTGCAATAGAGAGTACTTCGGTTGTTACAATGGATCTTGTTGATTTTTTAACAATCGGTCGCTATAATCTGAACAATTCACTGTCGGCTTCTTCCAAACTTTCAACCTGCATTTAATTTTCATAATAAACCATAAAATGAGGTATATTAAAAGCAGACGCTGATGATTATCAAAACGCATTCCAAATGTTACGAATAAAATTCACAAATAGCAAATATATTAAAAGGGTATTTCAGTATCTTTACAATGCAGTCCACGATTAATTCCATAATTAATTAAGAAGTTATTTTATCCAGAAGTATGTTACAAATGATTATTTATTATTTCATTTTAATTTACATCTCTATGGATAAGCATTATGAAGGTGCACGCTTATGCTTATTTGTAGTCATTTTTTACTTCTAAGGCTATAGAGTATATTCCTAACTGGTGTTAATAGCATTCAAATGCGTTATTTCTATCCAATGATGATTGTAGAGTTATTTAAACTTCAGCCTTATAGAAGTACAATATTAATAAAGTTATGGACAGCATCTGCACAAGCTTAAATATTGAACCGGGAGGTATTTGACGGTTGTTGTAGTTTATTAAAATGGCACAGAGGTCCTTTCGTCAAACAAAATCACAGCGCGTATTCTATTTCTCCTATTGTGACTTGAACCACTATTACCTTTCCTGCAGACATGCATTTTATCGACCTCAGAAAACAAGTCACGTGCCTCCAGTGTTTTGTTTCCTTCCCTTCTTCTTGGCAGTCTCATTCTTTGGAAACGCCTTGCATACTTCTCATTCTACACTCATCTCTTACCAACATCCCCTACCGAATCTCAAAATTTCTATCCAGATGCTCTTATGTGGCTCTTTTCTTTGGAACGCGGATTGTATAGTCTGCATACAGGATGGGGGGCCGCGCGTGTTCAGCTTTAAACTTCTAAGAGAACTCATTCGGCTAAAGAAGACTTAGATTCTCAACAGCTCCAAATATTTTTAGAAAAACAAGTTATTTACAGGAAATTAATTATTCTTTCACACTGGCCGTGTGTAGGCTAAATTGTGGAAACGTTGAGTCAGACTGAAAAATTCAATGCCATAGCCGGGATTTGAACCACGGATCTTCTGGTTTCCGTCCAGCCGCACTACCATTGTGCTACTATGGCCAACGTGCCGATATGACATTAAATTCTCCAACTGACTCGTATTTTCCCGGTAAACCACTTAGGAGTTCTCATAAACACATGAGACAACTACCTTAATGGCGACTTACTACATGTAAGTACTTTAAGGCCCGGGCTTTATAGTTAACCACTATTAGGTTAATTAATGGAAATTAATTATTCTTTCACACTGGCCGTGTGTAGGCTAAATTGTGGAAACGTTGAGTCAGACTGAAAAATTCAATGCCATAGCCGGGATTTGAACCACGGATCTTCTGGTTTCCGTCCAGCCGCACTACCATTGTGCTACTATGGCCAACGTGCCGATATGACATTAAATTCTCCAACTGACTCGTATTTTCCCGGTAAACCACTTAGGAGTTCTCATAAACACATGAGACAACTACCTTAATGGCGACTTACTACATGTAAGTACTTTAAGGCCCGGGCTTTATAGTTAACCACTATTAGGTTAATTAATGGAAATTAATTATTCTTTCACACTGGCCGTGTGTAGGCTAAATTGTGGAAACGTTGAGTCAGACTGAAAAATTCAATGCCATAGCCGGGATTTGAACCACGGATCTTCTGGTCAGTTGGAGAATTTAATGTCATATCGGCACGTTGGCCATAGTAGCACAATGGTAGTGCGGCTGGACGGAAACCAGAAGATCCGTGGTTCAAATCCCGGCTATGGCATTGAATTTTTCAGTCTGACTCAACGTTTCCACAATTTAGCCTACACACGGCCAGTGTGAAAGAATAATTAATTTCCATTAATTAACCTAATAGTGGTTAACTATAAAGCCCGGGCCTTAAAGTACTTACATGTAGTAAGTCGCCATTAAGGTAGTTGTCTCATGTGTTTATGAGAACTCCTAAGTGGTTTACCGGGAAAATACGAGTCAGTTGGAGAATTTAATGTCATATCGGCACGTTGGCCATAGTAGCACAATGGTAGTGCGGCTGGACGGAAACCAGAAGATCCGTGGTTCAAATCCCGGCTATGGCATTGAATTTTTCAGTCTGACTCAACGTTTCCACAATTTAGCCTACACACGGCCAGTGTGAAAGAATAATTAATTTCCATTAATTAACCTAATAGTGGTTAACTATAAAGCCCGGGCCTTAAAGTACTTACATGTAGTAAGTCGCCATTAAGGTAGTTGTCTCATGTGTTTATGAGAACTCCTAAGTGGTTTACCGGGAAAATACGAGTCAGTTGGAGAATTTAATGTCATATCGGCACGTTGGCCATAGTAGCACAATGGTAGTGCGGCTGGACGGAAACCAGAAGATCCGTGGTTCAAATCCCGGCTATGGCATTGAATTTTTCAGTCTGACTCAACGTTTCCACAAGTTATTTACAGTGCAATATTTGACAATGCAACCTTTCAGACTACAGAGCCATGTTGGCTTTGGTCGATTATGAAGCAAAGAAACTACGGTCGCTGGAATTGAACTCGGTATCAATCCCGGATAGGGAAAGATTAAAGTTTACAAGAATTTTCATTCTACACTCACAGTTATACAAATATAATTTTTTCGTCAGCTAAAACATATACAGCTAAAATATATACCAAAATATGCAGCTAAGATGTAAAACTTAGGATTAAGATTTTGCAAAAAATTGGAAATGCAAATTGTAGCTCTGAAACACGGAAAGAAACAGTTTTGGGAAGCATGTCTGAATCAAGTCTCTATTCCATAGTTCACATTTAGACAACGTTTTCGTACCGGTCTTCACTTTAAAAATTAGTGTCCATTCCTTTATGTATCATCTGTCTGCTTATTTGAAACAGAAGCTGGATACATCATGAGGAAAAGCCATAGACGTCTGGACAGATGTACATAACAGTTCAAGTAGACCAGGATTTTATGGATAATAAATTTAACAACACGCGAAGCATTTATAGAAAATATCCACAGGGAAAATCTTTTAAAGTGTGCATAGCTTTCTCATAACATTATTATAACATTTAATTTATGTATAACAGCCTCTAAGCCTGCTCTTAATACATATGACAACACAGGCAGTGGCCACCGAGGATACATAAAAGTTATATTTCGGAAACACATGTTACAGGTCTAAATCTCACAGCTTTTAGAGGACTTCGATACTCCAATCCGCAGACTAACTTTAACGACTAATGTAATGCCCAGCAAATAGAACGTTGCTCTAGTTCTTTAGCATATCTCAGACTCACTTCTGAAGCTATTTATATCTTTAGTTTCCTTTCTATAAAATAGTAGAATTCTGAAAATTATGCTTTACGTGATGCTTTCGACAGACGAAAGAACAAAATAAACAAGTAAAATAATCATTACTCAGGCGATTGTTTCCTGTAAAGTTTTGTTATACAATACTTATGAAATTTCTACAATTTCAAAATAAGGTAATTTAAGTGAACAGCCCATGTATTCCAGGTATATCTCCGAATACCATGCAAATAACTTGCGTCAAAATAATTCCAACAGAATCAGCCCAAGTAAAGTTAGATTTTCAGTTTGATTCACTTTGTGATTCGCTTTGTATCACTTCAATGTTAAACGTAATATGTTAAATTCAGTACAGCCCAAGCCCGATATTATGTTATTTTGGCATTAACACATTTTCCGCTGTTATTTAATATGCTCTAACTGAGGATGATAATAATGGTTCCAAACATTATGTATGTATTCTTTTATTTGAACTTCGCAAAATAGATAAGAGTCACTTTTTCTTTGCACCGGACGCTTTATTATTTGTTCTAGAGAAGCTAACACTAGCAAAACAAAGACAGCATACATTATTCATTGGGCATTGATATGATATTTTTGTTCAATAGTTCTGTCATTTCCTGTTCCTTATTTTATTCTTATGAAATGTTATTTCTTATTTTCAATATTTCTTTCCGTGTTCTATGCCTATAAAATTATGCTTAAAAATACAAATCAAAAATACCATTATATTTTATATTTTGTATTAAACAAATCCGTTTATTCAAAATGTTATCACAGAGGTGAAAGGGCGCTCAGAATTAATAAACCTTTTCGAATGGATTAAAGCTAAAAAGTCGATGTTAGTATTAAATAACAGCCCTTAATATTAATCCAAAGAAAGAGTTATCATTCGGGATGGAATCAAGTCTTAAGAAAGAATAGCTGAAGTGAAACTAAGTATGTAATATAGTCCAATTTACAGTTAGTTTGATATCAAAACTAAAGTATTCACAGCATAAAGCATGTATCCTCCATTAACTGGAGGAACATTCGTTGTTACTCCGCTTTCATGTGGTAAGAATCCATTCATATCTAATATTAGATAATCAGAGATATCAGAAGATTATCTCTTCTTGGAGTAAATCACGTGATAAGAGTTCGTTCCGTTTTATTGCTATGATACCTTAGTTAAAATTTTAGTCTAAATTTATAATGAAAGAACATTAGGCAATGTATCATTGCAGTTACCTGGAGTGCAAGTTCTAATAGTGGGAAAAAGGTGAAAAAACGGAACATGAGAAATCTCGACACTGACATGTCAATTATCACATCTCAATTTTTAAGACTTATATGAATTTTTGTTATTATGCCTGTCACTTAAAATAACATAATGTCGTGAAGTATTACAACTGACTTCCGTTTTAACGCTTATTTTACGCCGAGAAACAAAAAGCCTTGTTACGGTTTTCAATAATAAATAATCTTCAGAGAGAAGAGGTGTGGTATATGAAGGGAGAATATTAAGTGAGCGAGGGAAAGTGAAAGAAAGCCCGTGAGAAAAAGAGGCATTAATTAATTTCCATATTCAACGTAGTAAGAGGTTTCTGATAATTTAATACAAAATGTCAGAACCTATTAATAAGTTCTTCAACCGTGATACTTAATCTGTGATTTGCGGAACTCTATACACACCTTTCCCTCCATTGATGAAACTCACTACTCCAGATGTGGGTTTGCAAAGGCGCCTGTGCCTAAATGCTTCGTTTGCTTTATTTTAAGTGCGTTAAATAAAACAGAGTTTAGGTCTACATCCTCAGTTTTGTTCTCCTATTATATTTTACGCATACGTTAGATATCTACCAAAAGCTTTTAGAATGGAAAGACGGTACCAAAACAATCCTTTTGAGGAAACAATCATAATTTCCCAGACGACAGCAGAGATACAGAACATGTTGAAGTCTGACTTCATGAAACACCTTATTTGATTGTCAGAATGAAATATTGCTCACACGACAAGGGTATGCTTAATATCTCTCTGTACTGAACAAGACGAGCGTTGTCTATTACTGTATCATACAGTAGACTTCCTAACAGTTATGTGGAATTGAATATCACACACACATACCTAGCGACTGTAACTAGCGCAGCACAAGGATGTTTTGTTTATATCTGACGCGCTAGAGAAAGGTTTCACAAATGGAAAAAAATTGAATATTATGACATTGTGGGTGCGAAGAATTAAAAATCAAAGTTGCACAAACTCAAAGTGTTCTTTATTTCCGCCGAATTACACTTGGTACACTTACAAATCACAGCAGAATTACGTAGCACACAATTACGTACCACACACAATTACACTCACAATTACGATCCACCAGTTCGCAGTTTCACACTGCACTCACTACTTGGCACCTTGCCGTAAACACTGACTCTCTAAAGCTGACTGACTCGGCGCACCGCAACTCTCTAAAACAATACTTATAGCCTCTCATTGATTACCATGGCTCGGTAGGCGTGGAAGACCTCTTAATTTTACTCATTTCTTTTTATAAAACTTGAGGATCAATTTTAGATACATAAAACCCCGCAGGAAGCTGTGCTAAGGATTTTGCGCCCGAAAAATAACCATCGTCCTACATCAGACTTGAACCTGCAACCTCGAGAACCAGAGACAGGCCCTTAGAGCATGAAGGAGATAGTGCAACATGACCGATTTAATGTAAAAATGTTCTGTGTTCCCTGGCTCATGTTTTCCAAAAAGACTTACTTTGGAACTGTCTTTCTGTGCTATGCATAGTGCTATATCGCTCATAATACAGATACAGAATACAACAGAATTCATCTTATTCATTCCATCTCAGAAAGTAATTCCATGGTTTCCCGAATGTGGATTTGCAATGGTGCCTTCTCTGTGCGGGCAAACTAAATTAAATGATATTCTTTTATTTCCACAAATCATTACTGTACATTGGTTAAGTTGCGTTTCTTGGCTTTTAGTTACCTGAGGCATTATGGTATCTCGGAGTTATTAAGAAATGACAATGCACTCTTGAGAGTTGTATAAAAGGATGCCCTCAATAACAGTTACGAATGCAAGTCCTTTCGTTTCTCCTCCCCTTTATTCAGCAGTCATTTCACAAATGGCAACGAGGTGGTATCGTATACAGCCAGACTGTCGGGATCCTAGACCTATGCCTTCTCGAAATACTTTTAGTATACTGTTTCTTTAGCACCAGCTCTTGTTGTGGTCCTGAAGGTCTTTCTGTATTATTAGTGACAAAAATAATTCATCGAATTTGTCTTCTTCAAATAACTCTCATAATAAATAATATCTTCAATAAACATGGAGAGCTCAATGTGAAACAGCCACAACCTCCCTTGCTCATTACTAGCTTACCAATATTACAATTGTGTACAACAGTATAACGGTCAAGTTTACAAAGTTGTTTACACAATAGAATAGTACAGTAAAAATAATGCATATAAAGTAAATGCAGAAGTATGAACGAGTTAATTGTAAATATTGTAAATTTTCATAATTATAAGAAGATTAATAAGTTAGTGCTAAGGACATAGTAGGTAGTAAATTAGAAGGTGAAAACATGCATAAAGAGTAAACGTTCAATGTTCATTGTATTAAGACTAAGATATCGATGGGCACACGGCCATATTCCTTGTAAGAAAAGTAAATGTACAGATAAAAGCAGTTATCTCAGAAACGTGTAAATTCTGTAAATAATTAACTTTATCATAATTAAATTGGCTGGTGCACTGACAAGCATTAATGTACAAAATTATTGCCATTGTAACCGGAAAGACTATGATGTAATAGTAAAAAAGCAAGTAAATTATGAATATTCAAAAAATCAATGTAAATATTGCATGTAGTATTGCAGTACTGTAAGCAATTGAACATGCTGTCGATGTCACAAGAATAAAAAATGGATCATATTCAATTCCAAATATTGAAACAAACGCTCGCGGAACTTAAATATTTCTGCACTCCATTAATAACTATGATGATGATGATGATGATGATGATGATGATGATGATGATGATGATGATGATGATAATGATGATGATGATGATGATGATGATGATGATGATGATGATGATGATGATGATGATGATGATGATGATGATGATGATGATGATGATGATGATAATAATAATAATAATAATAGTAATAATAAATTCATAACAAAAGTAGCGATTTCAAATATTGTGACTTTATTTGATATTATCAGACTGTTGTTTAGACATAAACAAAACAAAAGTGCATGCTAACGTAAGCAGAGGATAGAGGTTAGAGAAATTCGGAGGGGACTCTGTACGTCGACTAGACTGGTCTTTGGTATCTGTGCCCCGAGTGGAGCACCCCCTGGGGTAAGGGTGAGGCGAGAGGAGGCAGAGAGCAGCGGACCTCCAGAAGTCATCACAGAGAAGAGGGCAGGTTCCCTATCATTTAACAGTTTGGAAACCTCCGGCAGTGTACTACAATTGGCTTCTCATATGCCATGGTCGTGAAAATCCCACTAAACTGGCTCGGAGACCGCCCGCCCTGTCGGAGGATAATGTTTACCAAGAGCATTGCATTCTGCCATGTAAAGCCCAGACTCCCACTGACACTTTCTACTCCGAAAGGGACCACCAGATGAGAGAGGTTGTGAAATGATAATGGAAGTGAAATGGAGGGACAAAAATTTCGGGTAATCTAGCTCACCTGGTCACCCGCAGAAACCCATGAAAAAGCCCTTGGGTGAGTTGGGCCGCCCATGGTAAGCGAACACGTACCTCCGGAGTACGGGCCACATGACGAAACCGCCTGAGCCGTTCCGTTCGGTTAATATAAGTATATACAACCACAACTGAATACATTTCTCTACGTTTGACATTGTTGTCTACAATATACTCCTCTACTAAGTAGAATTTTACGCTATAACATACCTAACACCCTATTTTTAAGTTCAATGATACAGATAAAGAGAAAAAATTGATCAGTGTGCCTAAATTAAAAAAAATATATATGTGTGAAACGAAATACCCAGTTTCAGTTCTGAAGCTGTAATAGATTTTTACTTGTGCAAATATAGGTCTTTAGAAGTTAACTTTAGCAAAATTACTATTCCACCCATGAGATGTATATTCTATATACTTAAAAGATATCAGGAATTTTCAGCTCCGTTTTCACTTTCATTTATGCACGGAAATGCTTTCCATTGTACGACACAACATGTCGCCTGTGGGTAGCTTGCACAAAGTCACACAGTCACTGTATATTCAACGTCATCTTAAGATCTTAAGAATACATATCTAGAGAATAAGTCCTCCTGTTATTCTTCTTTTTAGCTGCTCCCTTATGCCACTACATAGTTACAGGGTATTGTTGTACCTCTTAACCCTTATGCGGGTTGAGGAACGGTATCTCTGGATCAGTGAAAAAGAGTATCAGGAATGGTTTTACAGCCCGATTCCTGGTATGAGAGCGAGGCAAATGGAAGACAGGATGAGAACAAGATGGAATGATAGGAAAGATGATGTTGGCGCTGTTGGTGGAATGCTGGCGGGGAAAACCGTAGAAAACCCACCTCAGCACCGTATCGTCCACCACTAATCTCACTTTGCGGTCGCTTGGGATCGAAATCGGGTCGCCTTGGTAAGAACCAAGCAGTCTAACCACTCAGCCATGGCGCGGCCTTGAGAAAATATATTGTGCAGAAAATGAAAGAAGAGTCCAAAGCGCTACTAAGATCTGGATAATACGTGTGTATAAATCAATATAGAATGAGTTTCAAATAACAATATTTCTTTTAACTCATGGCTACAGCACAATCCACAGTTTCCATTTGCATATAACCTGAAATATCAAGTACAATAAAGGAAGTAGAGACTGTATTAACAGAAAGTTCAAATAAATCAAAACTTTGTAAGGTATACTGCTGATCTGAGTAGTGTTAGGTATGCGGACTAGGCACTAGTTACTCTAATTCAGTGCATTCGTTGATCGTTGTGCGTTTACTTTCAATACCTATAGGCCAGTATCAAATTTGAGAATTAATTAAATTCCACCAAAAAGGCCATTTCCTGAAAATGTTTACCTGCTCTGCAATGCACAGTACTGTTACCTGGTTTTCACCAGAAAAACGTGTTTTGAGAACTGAGCTTAAAAGAAGCAATTCAGAAAAAGGTGTGCGGGACATTTTATATTTCTGTGTAAATGTGAACAGTGGCTCAGGTGGTTTGATCTGTGGTCCGCATTCCAGAGGCCCGGGTTCGATTCCCTTGGTCAACCTACCTGACTTTCCCGGGTCACCAGGCCAATGCTGGGTAGGTTAATTACATCCCCTGAATTTCCTGATCCTCCAATTCATCATTATTACCATTTCATATCATCTCTCATCCGGTGGTCTCTTTCAGGGTAGAAGTGTCGGCGGGAGTCTCGACGGTGCATGGCAGGATGATATGCCCTGAGTGAACCACTTCCTTCTCGGTAGGTCGGTTGCCGGTCTCCGAACCGACTGCTGGGAGCGTCTTCGAACCACAGTACGGAGAATGTCCGTTGACTTGGTCTGCCGGGGGAGGTTTCAATCAAAGTAAAATGTATGGACCCTGCCCTCTACACTGTAGTGGCTCCTTTAGACAGCTATCCTCTGTCTGCCATCGCTGCACCCCTCCTCCCGGGGATGCTCCACTTGGGGCCATAAGGTACAATAGACCAAGACTGGTCGGATTACCGAATCCCCTCCGAAAATAAAACTAAACGGCTTAACTCTTAATTGATAAATCCGTTAAATACTACATTAAATACTTAAGTTGAATAGCTTCCTAGAATATGACACGGAAATTTTTCAAGAAAATCTCCATCCTTAACTAAATTTTGCATAGAACACTGTTGGAAAATATTAATCTGCTTCAAAATGATAAACAATTTGGATCAAAGTACCATACGTTTAAGCTTTATGATAAATGAAATTTATATCTTGAATTTTCTAGAAATTGACTTGGAAACCCTCATCATTTTGGGTGAATTTTATAGCTGAATCACACAAAATAATTTTGTTTCTTTAACACACAATTTACGTCAAATTCATTTTGTTTGGATTCAAACATGTCCAACATATTCATTATTCCCATTAATATTCTAAAGCTTTCTCGGATAGAAATAAATTATTTGTCAGTTTTAATTTCATAGGCATGCATAGAAAACGAATTTCGAAGGCGCCGCTTAGTGGCCAGCTCTTAAAAGATTTTATAATGGTTTAAAGGTTTCTATATTCCCAATTTCCCTTGCAATTACAAGGAAAGTATTAAGAAAATAATTTCAGCACATGTTTATCTTGTTTACTATAAAGTTGAGAGAAGAATAAGTACTTCTAAAAGTAGCTTGCACAAAATACAGAAAACTATTTCTGTGTAATAAGTTATATCGTTTTTCTTGGAAAAGTAGAATCAACTGCAAAGGTTAAATGGTATAGCTGAGATTGGGACGTCAGGTCTTTGGCATTCCACGTTGTTGCTCTGACAAGTTATCTTGGTAACAGGTCAATATGTAGTTAAACTTCCTAACTCTATTTCTGTGGTGTACGATAGGTGTTCTCAAATTCCTTTTTGTATAGCATACCCAATTAGTGACTTTCAACTTGTGATGAATGTACGTCATCTGTAGGAAATCAAGTAATGTTATTTCCTTGCTCAAGCTGCAGAAAATATTTCATCAGAAAATCGGAAGTCAAATGAACTATCTTCTCTAGCTTAGGTAAAGGGTAAAAACATTTCCTTTTGAAGCACGGGCTGTGAGATTCATTTCATTAGCCGTATGAGCTAATTACTCTCCCACAGCGTTTCGTGCTCTCACAAAGGTGTGATTATTCTAGGCACGTAAGGATCGCGATTTCTCGAGTAATTCTCGCTGCTATTAATTATATGGCTCAGATATATTAAACCCTCCTTTCTCTTCCATATTTGAAGAATGTCACTCCGAATACCCATTACGCACTGTAATCCTTTCCGTAGACGAATTATAATTATGAAGGAGATAGTAACATGTATGAAGAGTTAAAGCTTGAGTAATCCTCCGGAATAATTAAGTTGTCTCAGTAGAAATAGTACAGTGTTTCATGAGTACATCATAGAAGTATCAGATGTACAAATTAAATTTTGTGTTTAAGGTTGACTCTGTGACACGGTTCAGAATGCAGCTTGACTTTTACAGTGTGTTTTGTGCTCTGCGAATGCCCTGACGTAACACCGACCGGAGCTAGGTGTGAGGTTAGAAGATGACACAGTGATCGAATCTTTATAGACACGAAAGCAGAGAGCAGGGTCCTCAACAACTACAGATTGAAACTCCCCAGTGGAGGCTCATAGAACCAGCTCTTCCCTGCTGAGTTTCACATCCCCCGGATTCCCGGGATCCCGAAACCTCCCTCAATTCGAAGGATAAATATTTACCCACAGCAAATTCCTGCCATGCACGCCGAAATCTCCGCCAACACTTATAAGTCCTAAATTAGACGAGAGTGAACCGCGAAATGAAATGCGAACTGAGGTGAAATGTAGGAAAGGAGATTCAGAGGATATAATTATCCTTCCTGGTATTCACCTAGTATCCCCGGCAAACTCTCGAAAAGACATGATTCAGAAAGTTCGCTTTGGAGAATGGAAACCATGACCTCCAGAATCGAGCCACAGACGCTATGGATGAAGCCATCCCGCTTGGCTTGGGTTTAAAGTGACTTAACTTTGAAGAATACAGTCGATATATTACAGGTGAAACTATTTCTAATCTAAGGCGGAACTGTTACACAATTTGAAATACATGTGTGGTAAACCAACTAACACAATAAATGCTTAGTCTTACAACAGAATAACTGATTTAATTAATCCACTCCAGAACTGCATTTGAAGTTCCTTTTTGTAACGCCATTTCTACATCGCTCCAATTTGGATCATGTCTTCGATGTAAGTTAATGCACTTCTGACTAAAATCCTAAGTTTAGGAGTGCAAATTTGTTCCTGAATAGTTCATTAAAAGTTAATCTCGTATATCAATAGAACTGCTGCAAAACATTCACCTTCTTTTGTATTTGCTAAAAATAGTTCACTAAATTCTTGAAACCTGATATAAAAGTACATTTATGTCCCTGAAACACATATCTAAAGTTGTTAAAGAAATCCAAACAAGAGAAATATCAATATGCGTGGCAGAAAACCAAATGAAGCTTTAATAATTTTACTATCCATTTGCACACACCTTCACATCTCTATTTAAATATGACAACTAAATAGCCAGAAACAGAACCAAAATTTCATTTCAATTCTACAATGCTCGTGGGCGTCTTAAAACCAAATTAATATTAATATTATATATATTAATATTATATATATTTAACTTTTAAGAATTCTTTCCAAAATTCTTTCCAATAAGTAATTTATATTTTTTTAAATTGTATAAAGGCTCCAAATCAATCCTTTGTTTATAATTTGAGTACCGTATGGCTGTTTGCAGTAGTTTTTTTCCACGATGGATTTTCTCCCTTCATGTCAGCCACAGGTATGCTTCACAGATGAGGAGAACGTATAAGGGGATAAGGAAATATTCAGGCACTGTATTCCTGTTGCTAACAGTTTGTCATCTACAGACCGTAGCACCCCCTTTTGAGAAAGGAAAGGTAATAAGCGTACCCATATAACCAACACGTGCGAGAAGCTTACGAATATTAAATGCAGCTATGGTTGGCTGACTGGTTTAAAGGTCACCACTTATACAGGTGGCGCAAGGAAATGGAAAATTATGAGGTAACGTAATTTGCATGAGTGAATAGTTAGTTAGTTACTAACACTCCCCACATGGCAACCTTGGCCTTCGGGGTAACCTCATCCCACCAAGTGATGACCGGACCCATTTCTCAGGTGGAGGCACCCAGAGGGCGGTGTCCATTACCTCCGATGATAGGGTGATAGTGAAGATGGCGGTGAGGTGAGAGGACCTACAGTTTTTACCGTGGACTCCGAACCACGTTGGGCATAGGGGATACTTCACGTGTGCTAGACAGAGGTGAAGGCGTGGATAGGGCCGACTTAAAATCGCCAACCCCAGAGCCGGGAATCGAACTCGGGACCCTTAGAACGGGAGCCGCGAACGAAACCACCGCGCTACCCCGGCGCCCATGCATGAGTGAATATAAAGGTTACATCGGAAAGATGTGCTTCATTTTTGCGTTCACACTCTAATAACCTATTCTGAAAATTCTGGAATGCTCGGACGTTGAGCGGTACACTGTACTTTTAATATTTTCCCACAGGAAGAGGTTGCATACACTGAGATCTAGTGACCTCACAGGCCATAGAATGTCGCCGCTACGAGATACAACGTGCCTTTCAAACAATTGGCGAATGGCTTCTATCGATTATCGAGCAGTATGTGACGTGGCTACGTCCTGCTGAAACAACATGTTTTCGATGTAAAGAGCGTGTAGTCTCGGAGTAAAGAATGTTTCAAGTATATCTACGTACGAGAGGATGTTACTTTTGTCATCCCTTCCTTCCTTTCAATAAAGTAAGGCCCAATGTCGCCATGACATGAAACGGCATACCATACTGTAGCCATGGCTGTACAGTAATGGACGCTCGTGAGACTCGCTAGGAATGGCCTGTACCGAGTAACGAAAATTCTTATTGTTTACGTACCCGCTAAGGTGGAAGTGGGCCTCATCTGACATCCATCCGTTGGTAAGGAAATCGGCATCTTTGTACATTTTAGTCAGCACCGTTTGTGAAACTCCTTACTCGCCACAGGATCTTAACTTCCGCATGCTTTATAGTATCAAATTTTGCTTTATGTGGAATACCTTTTTTAGCAGGATTTTATTCTAAGGACATAATTTTAGAAGTAGTATCAATAAGAAACTTAAATATATTTATATATTTTTTATTTTTTTTTTCTACAGGTTTAACTGTATGTTATTCAGTTGAATGTTAATGCTGCACAATCTGTATCTCGTACGAGTGGAACTTCAGTTCGTGCAGTATTCTTTGCGCGCTTTGAAATCCAATCCCTAATGCAGATGCATGTTAACGAACGGAACGGCGAGGAATCCTTTCAATGGAAACTCGAATAACTGCAATGTTCTCAGGTGTGCATATCATTCAAAAATGAAGTCACTGCTATTGCCCGAGACATGCTACAGTGCGCTTTCAGAACAGGTTATTAGAATGTGGACGCAAAAATGGAGCACATATTTCCGATGTCATCTTTAAAAAGTTAATTAAGTAAAGTAACATTTTGTAATGTGTTGTTTTCTATATTCACTAATGTAAATTACGTTACTTCATAATTTCTCGTTTTCCTGCGCCACCCTGTATAAAATATAACGTGTTTAATAAAGAAACATCAATCCATGTAACCTTAAGTGTACTATATTCCAACAAACCTATCTCTTGAGCTTTAATAGCATTTCCCATTTTCCCCAAGAACGATTTATATAATTTTAACAATTACATTTGTTTATTATGGTCAACTTATTTTTAAGTTCATAAGCTGCTGCTAGCCTACTTTGATTATAAAACCCTAAAACTTGCGTTTTCTGGATAAATTGTACATTTGCAATATAGTACGCATTTTATACTTCATATCCCTTTATTGATATTTATTGATATTGATATATTTATATGTTGATATTTATTGATTTGATTGATTTTATTGATTATTTATTGATATTTATTCATTTTATTTATATATTTATATATTGATATTTATATTGATCCCTTTATAACTTTAGTGAGTTTAAAATATTGCGCCTTGGCGTTAGCAGGTAACGATAATGGGTAATATCGACTGTAACAAAATGCTGGCTTGAAGCTTGCTACCTCTCTTCTTCCAGTAGCTGTTGCCTTAAATTGCCTATATTTGTCAAAATCAGAACGGGCGATGAGAGATGAATGGAGCCACATGTTGCTGCTTCTCTGGATGTATTCCAGTGAAATAAAGATTAATGAAGCCGCTAGCCAGTTCCTGAACTCCCCAATGTGTTTCACACCCTAACATAAGCCGAAGTGTATCTGTTATAGATTGGAGTTGGAAGGTTTTTCGGAATCGTTCATCTTTTATACTGTCACGTTGACAGCATTCTCTCCTGCCGAGAATTTGAGTGGGAATAAAGTTGATCTTTATTGCCCGAGGGAAGGCCAGGAAAGAGACAGTTTCTATAGACAGACACTGGCTAGCATCATGAAGCCAAAAGCGACGGGTGTTACTGTTGTATAAGTACAGTTCGAGATTGCTTCTGGAATGTCTAGCACATAGCAGGACTAAATAAGAGCAGAGTTTAGTGCTTACGAGTTTTAGTGTGTTTCGAGAGTCAATTGAGTTAAATCGATGAGTAGGGCTCCGTGGCAACATGCTGGTGCAGTTTAGCAATCAGTCTGTCAATTGAGTTACGCGAGTAAATAGCCCAATGCTGAGAAGCACGTACATTCCAAACTCCGTGGCGAGAAGCTGGCAGGCCGTGGAACAGTGCAGTGAAGCAGTTCACGAATCAGTGAGTGCGGCTCTGTGGTGAGGAATCAGCGGGCAGCGGAACAGGTGGTGGAGCAGTTTAAGAATGAATATCCCAGTAGTTATGTTCAGAGTCGGCGTACAGCTCCGTGTAATGGGTGAACTTGTGTATGTGTCAGAGAGATTAGCTGGAAGACAAGTTTGTGCCTGCAACAAAGACTTAAAAGACACTAAAGAGATACGTTGAAGCTGTGTATCCGTGTAAAAACAGAAAGTGATTTTAAGTTAGCATTGAGCTAACGACTTTTGTGATGAATAAAGGCGTTTGAATTGAGCTTCGTCGTTTGTTTCTTGTTTTGTGTCCTTGTCAGAATAGTCTGACAGACACTAACTTTACCGCTGTGAATTGTAGTGGTTTTCATATTGGCCACTGTATTTGGCGTATTTTGAAAATAAGATAAGATTTCTTCATTCTCTCTGGCAGAACATTACGAATTAAAGTTACTTCTGTCTCCTTCTAATATTAATGATCTCACTCCTCCATTTTACTCTTTATTGTCACCCCTGCATCCCAGTCTCTTTAACTTTCTCCTTGTGAGAGCGCTTTGTCACGTACCATGTTTGTTTCGAACGCTAGTACCTTCTGTGTAAGCCTGCTACCTCTACCAGTTTTACTTAACCATATTCATATATGCATATTCATATATTGCACAATTTTACATACTTATTTACTATATATTCTCATTTTCTAAAATTCCTGCTTTCCAAAATTCTTGCTCTATCAGTATTTCTTACTTCGTAAGTCTTTTTACGTGAGCCTTCCAATAACAAGCGTTCAGCCACCCAGCAGGTGCGAAAGGTCTACTGGTGTTGAAAATCTTCTGTTCTTCTGATTTTCATGTATTGGAACATATTTATGGAACTTAAAATTATTAGATATTGTTATGATAATAGGAAGGATACATAGCTCATTTTTATTACAATTTGCTTAAAAGTGGTATATTTTACACCATTTCATCGGTGGAGGAAAATCCCGACAGTGAATTGCAGCAATAGTGAAGTGGTGACTCTCAGTACATCTTAAGGTAGTTCATTCTTTAATAAATTACCACATGAAGCTCATAATTATCGGTAAAAGTAGGCATTGGTCAATGTATTATCCTTTTTATGAAAGACTAATTTACATCATCTGTAAACATCTCGCTTTATTGGTTTTCCGTTGTGTATTTTCTTTTCTGACACCACGACTACATAAACTCTAAAAACTCAAGACTCTTACCTACTGATAGTGTAGAAGTAGATTAGGTAACTGAAGGGACAATCAACACTTCAACCCATAATTGTATCTTTTGTGTATACACCCCTGGGTAGATTGACGAGAACGAAGAAGCAATGTAAGCGGCAGAGTTCCCTAAGAGTTACTATTTAAACCACCCGACTAAAAACTTTTTGGTTATAACCCGTCCAAACCACTGGAGGGTGGCTCAAGTCCCCTCCAGTCGCCGAAGGCTCTACCCAAACTTTGAGAGTCGAGCGGTCCGGCTCAAATCACAAGCCTCTGCACCATCTGCACGCAATCGACCGACAAAGAGCACCGGAAACAGCTTATAATACGAAAAAGGAAGTCGACATTAGAGGAAATGAGAAAGAGCAGAAGCATAACAGAAGACACACGACACCAGCATTCGCCTTGCCGACCGAGAAGCGATTACGGAAAAACCCATGTCGGTGGTCACCATAGTTTGAAATCGAGACCTGCCAAATGCAAGCTTGGCACGTTTTACGCGGAGTCACCTTGCGCTTCTGTGGTAACAGACCTGTATTAAAAAGCAAAATTTGCAGTTTTTATCAATTATTGGTTTAAAGTCCTCCAATATAAGTCATATTAGCCGATGGATAAATTAAATTTGTGAAATGATGCTCAAGTGAACCTAGCGTCCGTATAGCTTAGAGTTACCCGGATATTCATCTTTCAGAACGATGGAAACCCCCTCCCAAAATAAACCTTATCCAGATAATTCACCTTAACCGATATTGGAAATGGGGATCTCTTGAACGTGAGCCAGTCACATAACCTACACACCACAGAGGTGGGCTGAGAAGGACATTTTTGCTTAGAGAGTCACGCAGGTAAACAGACGCACTTCCACAGGACATTGGAAGGGACACTGCTTACGTTTTGGCAGCTTTAGCACCACAATTGTACTTAAAATATAAGGTATATATCTTATGGGACACTATTACTCTAATTTAATGATTATGATGTTTTAAATTATGGTGAAGATAAGACCTCACGTTAAAGTTATCTCAACTAATTCACAAGGCACAAGTAAGTATTTCTGAGCTGTAGGAATCGACGAATACTATTGGCTGACTTACAACTTTAAGCAACTTTAAGCAGCTAACCCTATATTAATAATCCGTACAAAGGTTGAAGAGTTAGGCTCTAATTACCAATTACGCGACTGAGCACTTCAGAAAACCCTTACTTCCGGATATTTACCTGTATGGACAACTCACGCTTTACAACACTGCAATAATTGTACAGTACCTTAAGACTTCTCAGAAATTAAATATTTTTGCATTCTTCATATTTCATTCTTTGACATTTTCTGTATGAAAATGCAATATATGTATCACATAAAAGCACTCCAGCTTCAAAGTGTTTTCAAATTTAAATTCTAAACCTGTGAATTTTGATTTCTAAGTTTAGTTCTCTGTATTATTTTCACAAAAGATAACAAATTTTGTATTACAAGAATTTGTTTTGAAGTCTGTTTCTGAACACCGTAGCTGAAGCGAGACTAGCAAACAAATCGTAGTTCTGAGCTGTCGTGACTCCTAATTTGCAATAGGTAATTATATCATCTCCTAATAAGCTAGCCTTAATTGACATATTTACCACTAATGTAATATAATTTATGGTTATTGAATGCACAGTTACACGTATTATAAAGCCTTGTGGTGTACCATTGGTCACAGATTTTCTTGGAGAGAACATTATCAACATTTAAATCCTCTGGGACCCTGAAAACTGATCACGTTTCCTGAAATTTCTTGTTCAATTGACATTTTTTAAAATATACTCACGCCATATGGACACCAAAGCTAAATATAATTTAGATTGTTTTGGAAAACATCTAGTATATCTAACTGTAGGGTTATTATTCATTACTGAATGGAAATATCACTTTGGGATTCTGCAAAGAAATTTTCCTTTTTAAGATACTATCCGAGTTATTTATTCATATTTTCCATGAATTTGAACAACGTAGGTGTACAGAAGTAAGTACGTAATTTTCAGGAAGGGAAGGATAAGTATTAAGCTTAAGAATTGGAATTATTTTATCGTAATACTAGCGGTTGGGGAAGGTCTTCGTGTTCATTAGTGGTTATGAGTGCATAACTCTAGGAACTTATAAGAGAGTTGTTGCAGGACTGAATTAAGGATGTTATCTGCTTTCGGACAGTAGTTTTAGTATTGATAAACAGCATGAATTTTACCTAAATCGAATTCATCCTATTTTAGGGTTTTCTCTACAGAGATGAATTTCAAAGCTTGGGATATTATCGTAGTAGTTTTAAAATGTTGATCATAATTAGTTAGCATCACAAGATATTTCTACGAATTCCTTTGCTAAGGCGTCAACAAAGCCTTATGGGCAGATTAGGTTTGTGAATAGTAGCTTGTGCTGTCAGCCCAGCTTAGCTAAAGCTGTAGCTGGTGCCTGTTTTGAGGTCCTTCCTTAAAATAGCAGGAAATCGTCTATATAGGAATTATTATCACAACTGTCAGAGATACAAGGTCAATGGTCAGATAGTTCGAATCACACGCCGGAGTATATTTATCCAACGTAATTTATTCTAGACCATACAAAGTAAAATTCGCACCATATTTATGTCCTCGATTTACAGATGTAAAACAAAGAGATATCTGCGGTTTACATCCCTTCCATTCTTGTAAAGTATTTTTTTATTTTTCACAGATAGCATCTCGTGCACGTGTATATTTACCAGTTTTCCTGCCTCGCATATGTCATCCGAAGTTATTTTTGGTATTATTTGACTACACTTTATATTTTCAACCGCGACCGACTTTGTATCGGCAAATAACTTTGGCACGCTAATTCTGATCACACGTGGCACTACATTTCTAGGCTGGGGACTAATAGACGTTTTAATCTCTTTCTATACAAAATGTAGCATCCTGATGGCTACAACTCATCTGCACTCTCATTGCCTTACTTTAATGTGGATGTCGTCATGCCTTCGGATAGGCCAATATAACTTCTACTGTTTGAATTTTCTTGGCATCCCTTTGGAAGTTGCCATCAAAACTACAGTTGGTCAAAACTTGGAACCCTGTTTAACCCATAGCCACGTCGTGGTCGAGTGGTTAGACCACTCAACTCTAACCAAAGCCATCCGGTTTCGATCTCAGGCGACCGTAAGTGAGATTTCTGGTGGACAAAACGGCGTCGAGGTGGGTTTCCTTCAGGTGCTCCGATTTCCTCTGCCGTCTCATTTCAGCGGTGCTACACCTTCATTTCATGTATCATCAGTGTCACATCAGGGGCGCTGCGTACCCTAGCACTCGTGGTACCTCTGACGTTACTAGAGGAATCTCGGGCCGAACATTCGAGCCCCTCTCTGAAAGTGATACGAAAGTGGTGAAACTATGCCAGTGCATGATGCGGGTGAACCAACACACTTCCAACTTGCAATGCAGGTTAACAAACACACAGGCGTTTAAACGCTTCACTTCCAAAATTGATTTTTACACGACACTCTCTGTGGCCTACTCTTGGATATGTGAACTGATAGGGAGTTGTTCGGATTGGGTTGGACTCGAGGGGGAAGTGGTTCCCGATACCCGTGGGAGATCGGGTACGTCTCCGGACGGGGTTGAGGGAAGCCATTAATATTCTCGCGTACTAGCCAGCATAGCTAGTAGAAGGTGTGCTAGATCACCAGGCCGCCCCACCTAGGTCATATCGGTAGCCTTCCCATTTTGGAGTTGGCGCGCGTAAGTGGCGTATGCACTTCCATCCCGTCTTGAGTCCATAGGACCAGATAAGGGGGGCTTGTTAGTCTCTAGGTCTTGCCCTATGGAATGAGCCTCGGAGGCACTGGGCGTCCTTTCGGGACAGCTCGGTAACTCCCTGGTAGAAGGAGACCCGAGTCCTTGGTCCTACGTGTCCAGGACTAATGAGAGTAGATCCTCTGGCATGAATTGAATTGTCACCGCATATAGTTAAAGTGCGCGTTAAACACTACAAAATATCTGTTTGACACAAAAGACTTTCCACTTAGTACTCTTGAACAATTTACCCGAGTGAAAAGCAGTAATAAACGCCCAAGTTTTGATAGAAATGTGAGGCATTCTTATTTTTCAGTACCATTAAGCCAAGAAATTTTATACATATAAATGAAGTTGCTACTTAATTTACAGCTCATCACTTCGCCCTGCACACGTACACCAAAAGTTAACTCAATTTCTCCATAAACTAAGTTATTTTAGGCGAACTGATGTCTCTATCACATGTTGTTACTATTTTTGTTACACAAAATATTAAGTCCTGTAGCTATTTTTATACGTACCTACACAGTGTGGATTGGAGTTCGGTGAGATTGCTGCGATTGAAATGACTTCCAAAAGGAGTTTTTCCTTCATACGTAATACATCGAGCTACAAAATTCAGCATTTGAAAAAAAAAATATGTTCTGAATTTGGGTGACTTTTATACTCATACTATGCTCTTCTTTCTGCGTTATTCCTTAGAACAGTTACTCTGTTATCAAATCCTAGTTCTATTATGATAGATGTTTATAACAGAAACACTTATGCCCGATTTCACCAACAGATGTTAAAATCGATATTAACAAATGTAACGTAACAATTGTCACAGTGCTAGTACTACTGTTAAATTTCTTGCACTTCACCAACCTGTTTTCTGAAAATATTAACAAACACGTATTAAAGCCAAGAGACTTGTAAATACTACAGCTATAGAAGGCTATGGATGAGTTGTATTATTTTCTGAACGTACTGCGAAGCGCTTTTGTTTTCATTTTCGTCTGCATACAACTGAAGAAATGGCGGATGAACAAAATCATTAACAAAAGTCGTGAGATAAATTTCTCATCGATGGAGAAAGAATTTTTAATTGAACTGGTGACAAGGTGTAAGGATATCGTGGAAAATAAGAGGATGGATGCTGTGAATGTAACAGAGGAAGTTGTCACGTGGGAAAATATTGTAAACTAATTTAATTCAAATGCATCTGTCACTACTACAAACATGAAACAACTTCGTCGGTGTTACGTCAATTTAAAACGAGATGCGATGAAGGACATGTGACTTGAACGTTTCAAGACGGAAGTTGGACAATGTAGTATCCACATAATTCAGTGAATTATAAAATCGCAAAGTTATTAATACCTGAAGCAAAGGCGAGATCGGCATACTCCTTTTGATGCATGTTCTCAGTATTACGTAAATTTCAAACTACGAGCGAAGAAGGACGAGTGACTTGAACGTTGCAAGACGGAAGTTGGACAGTGTATTATCCACATACTTTAGTGAATTATAAAATAGCAAAGTTATTAATACTTGAAGCAAAGACGAGATATGCATATTCCTTTCGATGCATGCTCTAACATCTCTTGTACTTCCGCAGTAACCTTCACAGCAACGTGCTTCGACAGACTATACCTCTGTAGGAAATTTTCTTCTGATAACTCCTCAAAATCATTTCTCCTCATAGACCTTACTCTATTACGAATGCCATTTAGATGGTCTTAAATGTAGCAAATCGACATCTACAGCTGAGTTCACGCCCGCTTTCTTGACTATTTACAATTGTTAAAGACTTAACAACATAAATTGGGCTTGTTAGTTTAACAAGAGATTTGACACGAGTGTTAAGCCAACACTTGTTTGTGAAATGCAATTTTTTTAACTACTGCTAAACTCGTGTTAAGACTTAACTTCTGTTGGTGAAATCAGGCATTATAATTGCAAAAGTTAACACGGCAGTAGTCAAATTAGCTTCTATACTATTGATTGTATATTCAGAAAATCTTGCGGCAGGAATTAGGTATTGGTGGCTTTGTTTTAAGGATTATTATACCTTTTCCACTCCGCACTACGATGATTCTATTTCAATGCGTGTTTGTTCTTTTGGTGCCTGGTTAGTGCACCAAATAATTGAACATTGGACGCTGCCTAAGTGTGCATCATAAGCAGACCAAAGAACTAGAGTAACATTTATGTTACTGAATGTTTCAGAGGCAATATTACAATGCACGTACTGTTGGAATTGAGCAATATCAAATAGTTGTTTTCCATCAAATATCGCAGTATTCTTTCTCAGTGATCTGTCTGGGAACTATCCCACAGTGCAACATGTGCGTTAAAGCCTACAAGTACCTTAAAAGGCTTTGCTAGCTGTAGTATTCATCCAGTAGGTTCTGGAATGTTATGCTTTCACCCTTAGGTAGATAAACATTATATGTACATATAGTAACAGGTGCTAAAACTGTGACAGCTACTGCTACTGATGCAATTAGGTAGACGTTAAGGGAAACGTCAATATTATAATGGATATAGGCGAGTAGGCCACCACCTGCATGCATCGCTGAAATATTATTTTTGTGTAAATGGGTTAATATTGGTCTAAATTGATAAAAACTAACCCCTTATAAGTAAATAACTGTGGTTCATAATTGCGATAATCAGTGAATGCTGACGAAGTCTATAAGGTTGTTTATCCGTAATAAACAACCTTTTATGCTTCTTAAGCATAACAATGATTGCCTGCAGTGTAACTTATTGAAATCATTATAGATCCATAAATAGGGTGACTCCTGCACTCAGAAACCACATATACAGAGGAAAATAAAACAGTTTATTATGTTCATCAATTATCCAGAACAGTACATTAAAGTTAGCAGGTACTAAATCAGTGAAGCAGATATTTACACAAAATACTCAGTGTTTATGGCCTCTCAAAATAGAAATTTTCATTAGTTAATGACAGAACAAAACTTTAGAGTATTTGTGAAGAATAAACGTCGTTTTATTCAACATTTACTCGCCCTCTAAATGTATATTGTTTGTATATTAAAACTACCATGCTATTATCAACACATATATTTTTGAAGGAAACTATTGGCAGCACATGAAAGGTCCATGTTTCTCTTCTGCTGTTTGGGTTTGTTCTAAAAACACTTCTAATTATATAATAAAAGAGTGTAAGACTTAACAAGAGACGCGCTCTGGCTGAGTGGTTACACCGCTTGGCTCTCACCAAGGTGGCCCAGGTTCAATCCCAGGTGACCGCAAAGTGAGATTTGTGATGGACAACACGGCGCTGGGGCGGGTTTTCTCCAGGATATCCGGTTTCCCCGTCATCTCTATCGACAGGTACTCCATCTTCCTCTCATGTATCATCAGTGTCACCAACTGCGATGCAGCATATAGTAAAAGCAGGCGTTAACACTACACACATATCGGATAATAATCATAGGAACTATTTCGTGTGAGAAAAGCAAGGTATATGTATGAACATTTAGAGCAGTTGCTCCAAAAAAGGTGAAGTTTCCAAATATGGATTTAAAGCACCCAAAACCGCTCACCCACATTCAAGCTGACATTAATTCTTAATCCATCACTGTTTCGCCCATTAGAATAATTGTCACGTACATTATGTTTTCTTTAGCCAATAGCTTACTTGCGTATACGACTAGAAATACTTGTCCTAAAATTTGGAATAGCTGACAGTTTGTTTCTCACATTCGTTAAAAATCGGGCCTATTCCCTTAAACTAAGAATAACACGATCTCTAACTACGTCACTACCTGTGTGACTACGTCACCTCTTAAGAGTGAAGAGAGTAACGACACTTTTCAACCACATTTCAGTTAACGAGAGCGTGGCTAATACGATTAGAGCCAAACCGCTGGAGGTGCCTTGCGCCACCAGAGATCAATACCATATCGCACACCACTAGCAGGCCCTTTGTGTTCTACGTGATCTCTGGAAGAGATGAGAAATGAACAATTTAGAACGACGTTACGTGCTAGTAAAATGGATTTTCCAACGCTCCGAGACACGGGTGCATTTCTTCCTGCGCCAGCTTCAACCCTGTGCACCCAGAATAGAGGAATCACGCCGCCTACCACCAGCGTGCACCAGCGGACCTTCTCCACCACACTGCGCAACGCAAAATTCGCAGTCACCTCAACAACCCTGAAACTTATGAAGCCGAGATAGAAGAAAGAAAATGGACAAAGAATTCGTGCTGGAGTTTCAACTAACCCAGTATTAGCCTGCTGACATAAAATCCGTAAACATACAAGGTCAGAGTGGCCGACTGGAATAGCTCCTGAATGGAAGCCTGACAAGTTGCAGTTCAGTCATCCCGTTCGGCAACGATTCTAATAATAACTCGTTTCGTTGTACATTCATAATTAATTAACTATTTTTAAAGTTCATACATATTGACACTTTTTGGGTTCGTAGAATTAAAAGGCCGAGTTGCAGACATTAAAAATCTCCTTTATTTTCGTAGAAGTACTCTTACAGATTACAGCAGCATTACGTTACATACACCTTCAGTCTACAAAGGTCAATCACAATAACAAACAGTGACATACTCACCGAGGTCTACTTCCCATAAGCCCCAGCCCCGTAGGACCGGGAACCCGGGCCTCGTCTGTTATTTCCATTAGGACAGCACCTATTTTATAAGCTGCCCCCCATCTGCACACGGCAAACAGGACGGATGTGGATACGCCACATACGCGCCAGTCCTTAATGAACCAGCTACCAAATAACCTTGGTAGGGCCGCCAGTGTCTAGCTCACCAGCTACTAGCTCTGCAGGCTAGTCCCCGGGACTTATAAGACAACCCTCTGCCCCCTCCGGGCGGCCCTTGGCGGCCTGGCCGGAGGTACCCAATTGCCCGTGGGTGACGGGAACCATCTGCCCCCTCGAGACCAAGCCAATCCGAACAACTCCCATGCGGGAGGGGCTCGTTATGTTCGGCCCGAGGTTCCTCTAGTAACGTCAGAGGTACCATGAGTGCTAGGGGTCCGTAGCGCCCGCACTTTGGCAGCTAAAAGGGATGGATCCCTTCCCCTACGGGGAACAAACAGTGACAGAAGATAACATCCTTAGCTCTCGTTACAACAACACAGCTGGCTGTCTCTCATTTCACAACACTGTTTCGCAACTACTTGCTCTAGGCCAATCGTCGCCCCTTTAAACACATACTTCACAGAAAATTTCTAGATGATTCGCAAATAAACCAGAACAATCTCTATCAGTCCAGAAGTAACTAGAAATTTCCGTTTATCTCAGTTTGTTTGCCTCGGCAGATCTCTATCTGCCTGTTATCTTTGTCCGCGGGCTCTTGGTTTTCACATTGCCCTCCTATCAGTTTCTTTTGTGTAAACAAACCACGCGATCGTAAATACGGGTTCGCGACAATATATACACTTTAATTTTTGGGTAAGTCGGATAGCCGCAAGTAGTTTATAGATGTTCTAGGAAAAAATAATAATTGCTGTCAGATGTACCAGACGATCTTTTATATCCTGTACTGCAGCTATAACCAATATGTAGGTTTTGAATGTTGTATTCATTGAATTTACTCCAATTAAACCTTCTCCCTTCCCGGTAAAGTATATTTTTACTTTTAATTAGCTCAGTAAACGACATTCCATTGAATACCAGTAACTATTAGGAGAGCTATAAATGTCATTCTGTAAACTAGAGTTCGATTTCCAGAGAACATTGAAAAGGATAAAGCAAGTTAGCATTACGCCCCACATTGTTGTGGAAACTAGTGACGATCTGACAAGAAAAGACATCACAGAATATTGTGACTTTGTGGGTTCGTGAAATTAAAAGTCCAATTGCACCACTCAAAAGTGTTCTTTATTTCCACCAAATTACAATCGTAACACTTGCCGATTACACAGAATTACGTAATGCACACAATTACAATTCACCAGTTCGTTTATCACAGGTCCACTGCACGCAGTTACGTACACTTCTCCGATGCATGTACACAGTCCGTTCTCTCATTGGGCGCTGCTCGACTGCTCGCAAGAACTGAACTGAACTCGCCAACTGCAGTCCCCTTTTATAGGGATATCACTGTTTCTCGAAGTCTCTCGTTTCAGTGAATCACCGCGAAGGTTCCAGACGGTAGGGGAAGGGGGAAGAGGCGGCCAGCGACCAGTGACACTTCCCTAATCATCCCCTCAGTTAGTAACCGAGATAAATAGGTAGGCGTGGGCCAAAGCATCCGCTCCCCTACTCAGCTGTCAGTTGGTCGTGCTTTCCGATAATTGGGTGACAACATACACTCTAATTAACATCCTTAGTGCCTCAGTTGTAACCACGACACACATGTTTTTTTTCTATCACTTTAAATGATGCATCGGTGAAATATTCAGGTTTTACATAAACAATTTCTGTAGAAAATTCATATAAAATTATCTTGTAAATACCATACACGAAAAACTAATGCAATTTTAAATAAATTCTAGAACTAATGAATCCACTCTGAAAAATTTACCAAAACACGTAATCCATATTTTCGTTATTTTTACCTACGCATCGTATAAAATAATGTTGTAAATGCCACAGAAGGAAACTTAATGGCATTTTAAATAAATTCTAGAACTAATGTAACTAAACTCTGGAAACTACACCAAAACACGTAATCTGCATTTTCGTTATTTTTAACACCGCATCGTATAAAACTGTTTATGTCTACCTTGCATACCAATTAGGCGGAGTCACTTGGGTCACTTTAGAGCAAGGGAGTCGAAACATGTTGACCTGATAGATGTGATCAGGGTTGGAGGGTCGGCCCAACTCTTGGGATGAATGAATGATGGAGCAATTGTTGGAATGGTGGTTGGGGAAACCGGAGGACCCGTAGGAAACCCACCCCAGCATTATGCTGTCCAAAAAAAGTCCCAATTTGCGGTCGCCTGGGATGGAACCCGGGCCAACTAGGTTAGAGTTAAGCGGTCTAACCACTCAGCGCATCGTATAAAATAATGTTGCAAATACCACACACGAAAAATTAACTTAATTCTAGAGCTAATGGATCCACTCTGGAAAATACAGCAAAACACGTAATCTGCATTTTCGTTATTTTCGACACCGCACACCAGAAAATCTCACGTGTTGCACTCATATGACCTTCTATACTCACTAGCGTACCAACATATTTTTAGAAATGGCTTATTAGTCACTTCATTTAATCGAGATAAACATTTCCAGAATTAGGCTCCATATTCCATTTAGGTATATTGGAAATAGGTTAATTAAGCAGATTCAAGCGATATTATAACCCTTTAAGTGTTGGTCACTGTATAATAACTTTGATATTGATATATATAAAGTAAAAATAAAGCACATCTCACTTCCAATTTAGCAGCTGCAATCTTTTAAAGCACAGGCGAATTCTGGCTGGTGTAATTTTCTGCAATATAAGGCTAATGGGGTACATACTGAGTGAAATAAAGGCCCTATTCGTTCTGTACAGTAAAAACAAGCATAACTTCTAAAATAATTTTCATTAACATATGCTTATATCACAGTTTCAAAATCAGGAACTATACAAGTTATTGGAAATCGTATTTAACACATTTGCAATATTTCAATTGCTTCAACTTCTTAACTACTTTCACTGCAGAAAATCTCTAAGTTTATTATGATAACACTATTTGACAAAAATGAACCTCTTTTCTTTCACAAGAATTAAAACAACATTTTCTAGAAGTACTTTTTGTGCTGAATTCAAAAATAATTTTAGTTTTTCCCCATCAGGCAGGAGTTTTGTGTGATATTGATTTGAATTTTTATAATATTCTAAAAGAAATCTGTAACTAGCTATCTAACTCAAAATTATAACTACTCATTCCAACTTACCTAGGAAGTAGTAGGTAGTGATTTTCGGGCACATTTTGTATCTGGAATGTCCCTCTTCTTGGCCCAACAGTAGTCAGCCAGCATATTGGAACTCCACTCTTTTCCATAGTAGAAATTTGTTGATGAAAACGCCCACCTTGCTCATCGCTGACAGCTCCAAGATTTTCGGGGAAGAAGTGTAAGTGAGAGTCCGAGAAGTGAATTCTTAAAGACGTGTTGCATCCCATAGCTTTATACCATTTTCTTCAGAGAAGCAGTCCTTGAAATCACTATGGCGGCCACGATAACTACATATTCCTACTTCTTTTTGGAGTAGATTCCACCCTTTTAGTCTGGAAGTTAAACCTTCAGCTTGCTGTTTAGACAGATTTAAATCCCGAATCAGGTCATTAAGGTCTTTCTGATTGCAAAAGTATGTTCTGATGATCAGGTATTGGCTTCATATATAAGATAATTTTTATTTTCATCTGAAGCATTTTCAGTTTCAGCTAGGTCAGAATCAGTTATCACCTAAGGTCCTATCTGCATATACTGCTACAGGGAACTGTTCATTGTGTAAGACTGGTCTTATTGAAGGTTGCAAATTCGGATACTTAATTGTATGTTTTGTTTAAGACGTGATTCCTTTTATATTTGTCAAACAGAAATAACAATCACTTAAATGATCCTTCGATTCCCTCCAAATCATAGGAATTGCAAATGGCATACAATGTGCACCATTTTTCCACCCAGCCAGCAATCCAACACACGAAACACAGCATGTATTTGGTGCCCAGCTCTTATCAAAATCACCAGTCTGACAGTCAAGTAAAGTTGACAACACTTCCTTTCTTGGAAGTGTTGAAAACAGTGTTATAATAAATTAAATTTAAAGGGAGTCGATTAATGACACTAAATAACACTTACTTTTAAATTTTTCTGGAACGTTTCAGAGACTTTGCCTCCGTCCTCAACCGGCCATCGACTGGTTCTCATTGGTGTAGTTGACAGAGGAGACCTATGACAAAATATTGTGGATGGCCGGTCGAGGATGGAGGCAAAGTCTCAAACATGTTCCGGAAAAATTTAAAAGTAAGTGTTGTTTAGTGTCATTAATCGACTCCCTTTAAATTTAATTTGACAACACTTCTTTACAAGTGGGGTCAAATTTTGCCTCTGAGACTTGAAGGTCAGCTCATCACAAATATAGCAGAAACGGTCTACATGATTTACACACTTTCTTGGCATGATGAAAAAACAAAGCACTAAAACACTGCATACGCAATACATTTTCGAAAAGAAAGGAAGGAAATATTCACTACTGAACAAACTCACAGTCAGCTCAATATTGACACATCACACAGCCAGATGAACAGGTCGGTACATATCCAAACATGAATGAACCTGCACAGCCTTGTTTTATGGTTCTTCAGCATATTACAAATCATTCCCTTATATAAAGCTTGAATAAAATCACTAAATATGAGGTAAGGTTTCCTATAACAGGTCAAAGAAAACTCTAAAATCCATTTTAAAAAGTAGCGGTCACAAAAAACTGTGCCTGATGGAAAACTTCTGACTACATATCTGAATTCAGTATGAAAAGATACACTAGATTCACTAATCATATTTCTTGTGAAGAGCACCTTGTCGACTAGTGTAATTGGTTTTTCTATCTGGAACAATTACTGAATTGAAACCTAACTTGGGGTCAGCAACAGCAGAAATATAATTTTGTATTTACTATTTTGGGTGGCATGTTTATTAATTCTGTTGTTGTGTTGCAAATTAAACCATACCTTTGCAGGAAAACTGGATGCTCCCTGCCATATTACTTTGGAATTTTAATCTCTTAAAGCTACGGATTCGAGAGACATGGTTCTACCGATACATTACTAGCAATAAGTCACAAGTATATGAAAATGGCATCAGACAGCCATTCAGAAAAGAGAAGATGTGAAATAAAATAAAAAAAAGATATAAAACAGGCAAGGATACTGTCGCCATAGAATCTTGAGACCTTCTCTGCCGCCCTGGCCTAAGATATCACGACAAAGATTTAAAGTTAGGTATTCAGATAAGTAAATATGGTTTAAAATACTTTTGGGGATATGACTATATTTCTTCGTCAACTAAGTGAGGTGTCATCAAGTTAATGTATACAACTCGCACTCCGGGCCGCGCAGTGATCTAGTAGTTAGACCGCTCGACTCCCACCAAGGCGGCCGGGATTCGATTACAGGCGACCTCAAAGTGAAATTTGTGATGGACAACATGACGCTGACGTGAGTTCTTTCCGGGATCTCCGGTTTCCCCCGCCATCTCTTTCCACCGGTGTTCCATTTTAATTTCATACGCAATCAGTTTTACCACCTGCGGTGCCGGATGTAGTAAAAGCGAGCGTCAAGCAATACACATTCATTCATTCATTCTCTTATTCGGGAGGTCACAGGTTTGATCCCTGTCGATTCGAACACTTAACTTGGGGTTTTTCGTGGTTTCCTTTTGTAACTTAGGTGAATGTTGGGATGCGTACCTACATACCACGGTTTCCTTTCCTTATCTTTCAGATTGCGGACAGATGACACGGATTCTTGCGCATTGTAAATGCTCTTCTGCGTACTGGGCGGAAACTTATGGCCTATGTCCTCAAGTGGAGAAGACGGCGCTTGCCCGTATTATTGGTGATAGCGCAACGATTCCTTGTGCCGAGACGAACTTGCAGCATCTGTGTTAAGTACGCGCGTCGCCCTACCTGCCTATCTGTGACCCTACAGTCTTCTGCGTTCCACCCGCTTCATTTCTTCCAACCGGGAGAAACTTAATCACAACAAATTGGTGTGCAGCTCGTTGTGTATGAGGTGTCCCCTTTAGTGTGTATCTTTTATCCTTTATATTTACTATATTCTGTCTCGTGCTAGTTTAATCCTGCTGTAAACAACAAGGCGGAGCTAACTTAACGCGCCAAGTGTTAGACGCTACATGGACGCACATAAGTTTTGCAACAGATATATATAGCAGCGCTAAGTTCTAGACAGTAAATAAATAAATAAATAGAATTGGGTTACACATTATTATAATTAAATCTGTGAGTTGGAATATTAATAGAATAATGCAGTAACATAATGGTTACCTTTATTCTGATTCCTACGAAACTTCTGATTTGGCGCAGATATTTACGTCCTCACATCACAATATCTTCTCTGTCCACTTTAACTGATTTCTGCCCTCGCTTTTGAAATTTCAATCTAATATCTATCAACAATCGATGGAGAGTACTTCATGAATAATTTGGCAAGTCTGTACCAGAGTTTACCTCATGTAAAACCTTAATTAGAGTCGGCGGTTCATTTCTGAAAAAATAATCATGCATATAACACTTTTCGTAAAATCGTCATATTTCTCCACCCTTTTTTGCATTTACGCTATTTTCTCGGTGTTCTTAGAGTTCCGGATGCTTGCTGTTCCATTCTAACACTATGTACACTACTTGCGGAAAAACCAAGGAGATCATCAGTTTATTTCTCAATGTCTTTATAGATGATTCAGGGTTTCTTCCTTTAAGCACCGCGAAACAATGCACGATCGATTAGCATCTCGCCATCTTTTAAAGGTTTGCCTCAATTATGTTTTATTTCAGCTGAAGCATCGGCCTGCTCCATTATGAAAAGCTTACTGATTTTAAATTGCATATACATAAGTGTTCTTGGGTTTGCGAGGTACGCGAGATGTACAGGGAAATACAGTGTTAAATATTAGAAGTAACTCCACACTATAAACAATATCTTAATCAGCATTCAAATCGATACAGACCTTGTTGCGAGAGAGCTGCCTGGTACAGTAACGCAAAAATATTATAAAAGTGTCCTTTAGTAATTGTTAAATAAAATGCAGCCTAATTTAACATAATAAGTTAAATGTGTGTAAAATTTTACCTGTCTTCTGTCTGATCTATATATCACACTATTATGTATACATCTGTTGTAAACATTCCTTTCAGGACTCACGAGCACAGAACACATCTTTGTCGTATGTGAAGCAGAAAGATAATATGTGAGGCCATTACGTTTATACGAATCGAAATTATCTCGCGCAGAGCAGTGATCAGAAAACTAGTTACAGTACTGTACTTAAAGATGGGGTTTATCGTACGCATGCAAATAAAAGAAAACGCCCATTATCTTCGTTAAGCCAAACAACGGCTTAACAGCTTTCTGACCCCATATCTCTGTCTTTGTCTCTCTTCCCACCCAGATGTTTACAGCAGGATTAAACTTTCTTGAGACAGATTATAATCAGTATATCTACGGTCAGATCAGGTTTAGGAATATAACGCTACATGTATTGGTTTACCAGGTTTGTGCTAGCGTACCAGGTACTCTACTGCTTCATGAATTATATCTGAGGTATATTTGTTTTTTGCGAGGTTACTCCAATTTAATTACCTCTGACGTAACAATTGGTCCGAATAAGCCTAGATGGTGTGCGGAAGGAATGAAAAGAAAGGTTCGTTAAACAACAGAGGTAAACAGTACAGAATGCGTTCCCCTTGCCAGCTAATACGTGTAAGAGAATCTAAAAATAAGCGCGGCACAGTGATTTAATGGAGAATGTAAACCTCTAATGTGGCTTCGAGTCTTACGACGAGTTTTATTGGTGCTAATTCAGTACAACTCAACTTCCTGTTCCACGATCCGTCCTCTGAGTTACAGCATTACGTCGAATGATGTATTGAGCTGCATCGTCCAATAAAACGTTGTGGTCTCCTTCCCCGACTTTAACTTTATTAAGCGAGTGTTATAAAATCCCATTACTTAGTCACCTGATACTGTGCACTTAGTTAACATTTCTACGCTTAGGCCATTTTCCTTTTATATCGAAACCCTCAGACATTGTTCTCCATAAGCCAGGTAAACCTGCTAACCTTCTTCCTGGATACCACCCAATAAAATCAATGCCTTCTGTAGCCAAAATCGTTTAACTGTTTCATAAGTGTATCAATAAATACCTCTCCGATGTCTCTGCTTTGTCTCCTTCTCAAATCGGATTATGGATCTGCATTCTACTACCTACTTCATCAGTTATTAAGTGTCACCAAACACACTCTACCTGTTGTTTGAGACCAATAGCTTCTTTGGTCAAGATTGGCAAGAAAAAGTATTGTGACTTTGTAGGTTCATAGAATTAAAAGTCTAAATTTGCCGAAGTTCTTTATTTTCGTAGAAACGCTCTTATAGATTACAGCAGCATTACGTTACTTACGCCATCAGTCTACCAAGATCGATCACAATAACAAACAGTGACGGCAGATTACATCCTTAGCTCTCGTTACAACAACACAGCTGGCTGTCTCTCATTTCGCAACACTGTTTCACACTCGCAACTCCCTCTTGGCCAATCGTTGCCTCTTTAAATACTTCACAGATAATTTCTAAATGATTCGCAAATAAGCCAAAACGCGAACAACCTCTATCAGTCCAGAAGTAACTAGAAATGTCCATTAATATCAGTTTGTTTGTTTCGGCAGACCCTTATCTGCCTCTTTACTTTGTCCACGGGTTCTTGGTTTTCACATTGCCATCCTAACAGTTTCTTTTGTGTAAACAAGCCACGCGATCGTAGGTACGGGTTCGCGACAGTATTTACAAATCAATAATATGTAATTTATTGCGTATATAGGTGTTTAAAATGTATTAAACGACAAAACCTGCAAGTTTTATCTCATTTACTTTTGCCCCCTTTCTTGGAGGTACCCTTCACTAAAAAATAAATGAAACATAGCTACGAGCGATTTTCTCTACGCTACCTGCAATCTTGATTAAAAGTAATTTTTGGTGCAGTCTTCCACACAGATACCTTTGGCTTGGAATCCCATGCAAGTGAACGTTGGAAGGGTGACTGGCCTCAGTTAATTATTACACCTAAAACCTTATAGATCCCTTTCCATGGATACTAAAAATGACACAAGGGTATTGTAATTGCGTGAGTTACGTAGTTTCGGAAATCTGGTTTGCAGAAATTTAGAACTTTTTATGCAGTAAAAAGACGTGAAATTGACAATCAGCTGTCCTCAAGGATGACTCAGTGTTTTGCTGCACGGAAACAAATGAAAGAAATCACTGCGGTACACTTCAATCGTCGACTGTTGCATCAACCACCAACAACTGCCACTCTAACACATTGTGGGGTATTTATACCCCCAGTCATTGCTTCTAGAAAGTCGCAGACCTTCCGAGAAATTTCGCGGAGTCTTTCTCTGCCTCTCTCCTATCCAAGCGCTCGGCTCCGTCTTGTGGCAGCAGCACAACAATGCCACGCGTTGACAGTATGCTTGTGTTCGATATACTTTTACTATGAAAGCTGCAACTCAATATGCGACATCAGCATTACAATGCATTCATACCTATTACTGTGCAACATGTAATAGGTAGGCTATGCTTAAAAATATAATTATTGTGTTAAGCCCTATATTATATAACGCAAATTAGTATTTGTTTATTATAACGTTTTTATTTCTTCCTATATTGCAAGTTAAGTATCCTTCAGCCAGGGGAGTCTTATCACACGATGAATTAAACAATTAAAATAGCTTAAAACCCTAAGGTTACCTAGCATTAGATTAGAGATTAAGAGAAAATAAGGCGTCAAACATCATCTCACAAAGAGCTCAACTGCATATAAATTCGAACTTTCACACCCAATCTAAGATGCAAGAATATTATAAAAACAGCAGAATATTTGGAATTAAATATTTGATGTATAATTGTACAACAATAACAATAACAAAAATATGACAAGTGTCTATGTTAAAAAGAAATAAGCGACAAAACACTTCGGAAAAGTTGAGTGACACTAGATAATTATATATGTCTTGATAGACTCGACATGAAAAATCACTACCACGGCCGGGTTTTGAACCACGGATCTACCGGTTCAAATCCCGGCGGTGACATGAATTTTTCATGTCGACTCTGTCAATCCAAAATCTTAGCCTATATACGACTACTGTGAAGAAATGATTAATTTCCATCAGTTAACTTAAACATAACTGTCTGTTGCTGCAACACTCAGGAAGTTAGATCTATCTTCATTGAATTTACATCGTGCCAGTTTAGAAACTCTTGCCTGTGAGAAACTAAACAGTCTATATACTCTGTCAATATATATTGCTTTCACTCTAGCCAATTCTATTCGTCATAAGGAAACTGCAGGAAGAAATCAGCACGTCTTTTCTGGGCACACTGTATTTGTTACCATTTCTAAGTATTTCATCACCGTATGACTTGGCTTGTTCCTTCACCATGAGAAACTCACGCCTTGTGTTGTGCATCACACTAATAAGCATATCTTTACTAATTCTAGGTGGGGATTTTAGGTCCCGGGTATAGGACCGGTGCCCACTCAGCATTGTGAGGAAAGTGAGGAACTTACGCTAGGTAAGCGGCCCTGGTCACGGAAACCAATATTCTGGCTGGGGGATGCCGAGATGCTGACCACATCTCCCCGTATCGGTTGGATGATCGTCCACCTCTGTCGTGCGTAAGTGGGCATGAGGCCGGCAGTCGGGTTGATAGGCCTTGGCCCTCATTGGTTATTATTATTATTTACTAATTCTATAAACTCTCTGGATAATTTCGAATAACTGGCCACCTCAACTGAAAATATAGGGTGAAATATCTGACTTTAATATGGTAGATACAAATTTTTCTCAATATTTACTAAGTTAACCCGAATATACAGCAAATGATAGTTTAGAAATTCTTTTGAACATGAGTAGGTTATCCATATGACAGAATTTTACTCCTCAAAAATCGGTAACAAATTCTTATATATATTAGCTTTTCCTAGCTAATTGGTCAAGACGCTGGTATTGAAACGAAAGGTTCCCTTAGCCCATACCGGTCAACTTACCTTCAATTTACTTTCTTCCCCTATTTATCATTTATTTCAAATATATTCCTATATTTAGCATTTGTTCTGCTCTTTTTATATTACAAGGCTGAAGGAGGAACGGTGTTTTTGTTTTTCATAAAAGTTACCGTTATAAGACGGTCAGAATACATCGTTGCCTACATAAATGAAGCTTAGTCGGAAAATGCATCTTTATGAGGAATATGATTATCTTATTTGAAATATTGAGACATTAGTAATAATAAATGTGGAATCATATGCTCGTAAGAGGAAAACTATACCCATTCCTTCATCACGCTAAGGATGAAGTATCTAAGACACGTCCTTTTATCACCCACACAGAGATGAGCACGAAAATGTTGCACACAAGTATATATACTGTTTCAAATACATGTTTGGTTTTAAATTTTTTATCCATTCAAAACACCAACGTTCCTAAATAGCTCTTTTATAGTTGTATGCAGTTAAAGATGTTTATCTGTGTGTAAGAGAGAGAGAGAGGGGGGGGGGAGAGAGAGAAGGCAATATAAAAAATAAAGCTTCTTTAGTAATTCTGGCAACCAGTAATACTAAACCTGAATAGGGAACCCTTGTAGTGAAATACTTTGTGTCATATACAAACAGTTATAAACAACTGTTTACCATAAAAATAAATGTGAAAATATTTTCGATGGAAAGAGTCAATTTGAGAAATTCAATGCAATGGCCGGGATTTGAGCGATGGATCTGGTTTCTGTTTAATCGCTCTTACCCATTGAGCTACCATGGCCAACGTGCCCTCCTCACATTTAATTCTCCAAATGACTCATATATTTTCCCGGTAAACCACTAAGGGGCTCTCGTATTCGAGATTCACCGCTTGTGGCGACTTACTATTGTAAGTACTTAAATCTCAGGCTTCACCATTTAACTCTTATGCTTTAAGTTAATTGGTAGAAATTAATCATTTCTTCACACTAGCCGTATATAGGCGAAATTTTCGATGGAACGAGCCAATCTGATAAATTCAATGCCGTGGTTCAAATCCCGGCCATGGCATTGAATTTTTCAAGTTGACTCTTTCCATTGAAAACCTTAGCCTAGAGTGAAAAAACGATTAATTTCCAGAAATTAACCTAAATGAAAGTACTTTTTAATTATAGGCTAAAATATTAACATAATTATGTTATTTTTGTTTAAAAAGTATTTTTCTCTTAACTGCTGCTTATCATAACATTTATCAGTAGAAGGCATGACTAGAACTTTCATTTTAATTATAAATCATTTGACCATTCCGTTTACCTTTTTCTTCATGAACCGATTTCTTTGTTATTTATTTTAATTAATGTATACTTTCCAGAATATTTTATTCTTGTAGTAATCTACATTCGCAATGCCTTTTTATATAAATAAAATGTACTATGTAGGCATCCTAGAATTATATGCCATTTACATAAATGTGTATTGATTAGTGTACATTGAGTGATAACCAGAAAAAGCCTAATAAAAAGCTTCATACGTATGATTGATGTTTTACTTTTGTTGCCTTGGTTCATACCGTTGATTACTGGACCCATAGTCTCTCGACAGGATTTAGGCTCAGGCTTCATACCTGGTTGGTCAGTTTACTTACCTGAACGTCGCTAAAGCTGTAACCAGTTTGCAATTCCGCAGACAACTATTTTGTATACAAAATGTATCCCAAGGGACTTACCTCCGGCGCCTTAACTATCAATCCAATTTACTTCAACGTCGCTTATACGAGACTTCCGTCTCATTCTACAGACAACTGTTTGTGTAAACAAAATTTATCACACCGTTTTAACTCCGGCGACTTAACTGGTCAATCAATTTACTTACTTCAAGTTCCCTAGAGCCAAACTTCTGTTTACATGCCAATATGTAGACAACTATTTTTGTAAACAAAATATATCGCACGATTTAGCTCCGACGTCATGGATGGCCAATCCAATTTACTTACTTCAACGTCGCCGAGGAGAAACTTCGGTTTCTGTAGAGTTCTGCAGACAACTACACTATTTTAGAAAAGAAAGTCTACCACAGGGGTTTAATCTCCAAGATATAAGCCTCTTATAGAATGACCATAGTTTTCTTAAAGGTCTTGTTTGGTATGCGATATACTGCACAGAGAAATCAAGCGAGAGAGGCAATGCTCTTAGATCAAATGAAATTACCTTACTGCACTTCATTGTTGAAATCCAGCCTCATGATTAACATTCGTCTAATAATTTAAAAGGCCTATAATTGTACTTCTCTTAAAATTAGTGCAGTTGTATTAAAGTTTTCTGCCTCCTTAAGTAGCATTTTCCTGCTGTAGCAGAGGTCTTCTTGGACTGGGCTGCTTTTACCCTTGTTTTTTGAACTCCTGAAAACGTCTTATGTAAGAACCAATGACGTACTTTTTATTTACGGCGTTTTATAATTTCCATAATTTGTACGAATGTAACACGCAACCTCTGTGTAATATTTTCATTACACGTAATTATACTAGTTATAATATTTAGCAAAATTACTTGTTATGCGATACTTAAAACGGTATAGTTTACTGCCATATAAATTTTAATACAATGCATACAGAAATAAAAAGGTTAAAATTTTGTTTCACATAAAGAAAATTTATCCAGATATGACGATACACACCTCGCCGTTGTTATGGAAAACTGCTTCCTGCTAATACGTGTGTGTGCAACTGCTACAGGTAAAGGGGGGAAAGACTCAGTTCACACCTTCGTCCCCTTTATGTATATCACATCAAATGCACACTCCAGAGTTGGAATATATACGAAACACTTCCATTATTATATTCTCTTGAATCACGGATTGTTCTAAATCCATTATAACTTATGCTCACTGTTACCGGATTAGAACAAGTAATAGTTGCTCCCTGTGATGTACATGGCTTCTCAGAAACTAGTTGTAGACTAGTATTGTTTCATCTAGCTTCAGCACGTTGATTGTTCATACTGATTACTAAGTAAGGTGTATGCTCACAGAAATATTAGTATTCCTTCTTGTAGCTAATAGACAACTTATCTGAATAACCTATTCACTAATAAATACCGACAGTTATCCGAAATCTAAACAAATAGAACCTGCAATGGCCAAACGACGTTTTTATGTAAAGGAAACTATTTGGAAGTAAAAATAAGTTCCTGTAAGTAATCGCTATTTCATAAAAAATAAAAGTGAACGAAACTCAATAACAACTCTGCCTATGGTCAAAGTGATTTGAAAATCTATCTTTGAAGAAAAAGTTTTAACTGAAGTATAATGATGTGATAGTGTTCCTCAATTGCAATATTAATATTATTTGTTTAATTATAGGTCAAACCACAATTAGTGTATGAGGACATACATGACACACCCCTCCCCCATAAATTTATATGCCTAGACGAATTGCAGCAGCTAGATGGGAATTCAGATATTCTAATAACTTAGAATTAAGAAATTATAGTGAAAACTTCACTGAATAATTCCTCGTTAAATTGTAGGTTTTCTGGTGCAAAAACCAAAAAATTACCAAAATGATTATATTCCTGTGGTGCCTTGCATTATTAAATGCAGGTTTTCTTTTGTCCGTACGTTTTAGAAAAGAACTACATCTTCCAACGTTAAGTCAAATCGGACGATGAATGGAAAATGAGTGAAATGATGTTCAAATGAGCCCAGGATACATAGAGATTAGAGTATCTCCCGGGAAAGAACCTTATTCGGATAACTTTCCCTGACCGACGTACGAACTCGGGACCTGTTGAATCTGAAGAAGACATGCTACAACGTATGCTATAGAGGCGGGCATTTCTTTCTTGACGTACTTTGGCATTAAATCCGTCTTCTCTCAAAAGGATGAAGTAAAACAATTCAGTCTAATTTAACAGTTTCCAGACTATATTCTGCGTAGCCCTGCCCGGATCATGTGTTCGGTGTGGCTATAAAGGAATGTATTTTCAGTTTTTCCCCATACAGTATCTTTCGCTATATAAAAAGCGCTGTTTTGTAAAGAGTGATTATACTGAAGTGGCAATTTCCAACATGTGTTATATTAGTTTGAAATCTCCTGTCATAAATGTTATTGTGAACGTGTATTGTCTGATTATAAATGAATGATTCTGTTCTTGGAGTCCAACTGAGGATTATGTTTGAAGAGAAAATCCATGTCTATCAGGAAATTTATGTTCAAATTTAGTGCAATGAGTCACGCAACTTAGCTGCTGACTTCTCCCACGTGTACTTTAAATAATGCTTGCTACTTTATTCCCTGTTCCTGTTTTCCGAACATTACGTACAAAAACATTCGAAACAGGTATATTCTTGTTTTATCTCACTTGCCACTATATCTTGGCGAACGTTTCCGAACAAAGGGATGTGTTCCGCTAATCTACAATAAGCCTCATGTAGATAAAATGTTTCTTTTTATTCTCGGAAAATTCTGGAAAGTTCTTTACCTGAAATATGTGCTTGCCTTTCTAAGACATTGTTTTCTAGTACTTTACACAAAAGTCTACATTTGCGCTGGGTTAGTTGACCTCCTTAGTTATAACATATACAGAAATCTATACCCGGATTCCTGTTAATTCTCCTTATAAACCCAGAAGAGTTTTCCGCTGGAAATTCGCTCTCTGTCCTGACTTTGCCTACGTTGTAGCTAACGATGCTTTACAGAATAACGGTGCATTTTTGGCAGATCGCTATTCTCGGGAGTCTGTTTAACCAATGGCCTGTGCGTCTCCCGTTTGGTCATTGGTTTGCAGTAGGGTTTTCATTCTGGGTTAAAATCTCGTTGAAATTATAGAATATTTACTCAGAGTCCGCGCTTGTCGTGGAATGAAGGACGAAAACATTGCCTTCTTCTGTCCCTATCGCTGTCATTAGGGCTTCTCTAGATCACTCACGAAGAAGTGTGATACCGCTGGATCACTAGAAGACACAGCTGCCTCTTGCCCTAATAGGACATTGCTGATATAATTTTCAGGATATCTACGGTGGTATCCGTTATGGTTACGTAACCTCGGGCTATCATTTCCTTAACTCGGGGAATAGCTCTCTAAGCTCTCTAAGCCCAATTAGCTGGGAGATCACTCCTGCTACATGGATAATTTGGGGGATGCGAATGTGATTGGTCATTAATTGGATTATATCATGCAGAATAATTTGGGATTCTATTAGGCTGAGTTTATTAATTATCCTAGGAAATAGTCTTGCATAGACAATACTGTTCTTCGTGCCATACCATCCCGATAAAATTTCTTGACGGAGAGCAATCGGCCTATACGCTTCAAAAAAGGGGAAAAACTGTTGAGCATGATATATGTAGTTTAACTATTTAATGATATTTCTGCCTTTTCGGATGCTCACCCTGGAGTTATTTGGGTACTCTTGGCATCCTAAGGACTTCAGGCACCTGTTTTAATTGAAAGTATTTGCCCAGATCTCTAATGATCGGTAACAGACGTTCGTCTCTATTCTCCTGAAATACAAGTGCTACTATTTCATTTACAGTGATTGAAAGGACACGCCTGAGTTTCCTTAACTTTATATAATCCATGACACCATACCCAAATCATTTAACTAAGTCAAGGACAAATCTATCCTAATTGCTGGTTTTCCTTTCCGGTATGCACGCTTTTCCTTCGAGAGTTCAAAACTCAAACGCAATTTTCGTGTTCGTTGGAGACAGGCTACTGTACACTGAGAACTACACAATTATCCTATCGAAAACAGAAGGTTCATGTGGGCTGGTTGCCTCTGCCCCGCTTTGAGTATCCTAACTGCAATGAAATTTTGCAGAAACTTAATTTTTTTTTTTCGTATTTGGTGTTATTGTCCTTCAATAACAAGACATGTAAAACGACTATTTATTTCTTCTAGAGCTTTCCAGGTATATAATTTGCATAGGTGGTCTGAAGAGCTGCCGACCTAATAAAGCTACAACACTTTTTTTTTCAGAAATTTTGTTTTATTTTTCAACATAGTCTCCTAGTAACTCTACACACTTCTCCCAGTGATGCGCCTATCTTTGTAACCCGTCCAAATAGTACTCGGCGTTTTTCTCTGCAAAATAATTGTTCATGAAGGTGATTGCCTCTTCATTTGACGAAACTCTCTGTCCTCCAAACGCAATAATTTTCAGACGAGGGAACAAAAAGAAATCGCTTGGGGCTAGATCTGGTGAGTAAGACGGATGATCAAGCAGTTCGAACAGCAATTCGTGGATTTTCGCCATTGCAACCGCTGAGGTGTGAGATGGTACGTTTTCTTGGTGAAACAGGATTTTATTTTTCTGCAAATGTAGCCGTTTTTCCGCAAGTTCTGCCTTCAGCTTTTCAAGTAATGATGCATAGTATGCTCCTTTAATGGTTTTTCCTTTTTAAGATAATCGATTAAAATAACTCCATGACTATCTCAGAAAATCGTCGCTATCACTTTACCAGTAAAATAAAAAGTTTTTGCTTTTCGGAACCGTTTCCCCATTTGCAATCCAGTGTTTGGACTGTATTTTTGTTTCGGGCGTATAATGATGTATCCATGTTTCATCTACAGTACTTAATCATCGCCAACACTCGGATTTATTGCGCCTAAACTGCGCCAACAGAGCGTTGGAAATGTTCATTCGAACACGTTTTTGGTCTACTGTGAGCAAACGCGGCACCCAACGCGCGGACAGCTTTCTCATGACTAAATGGTGATTTAATATGTGACAAAGACGTTTTTTTGACATTTTCATAGCCTTCGCTATCTCTCCCACTTTAATGCGGTGGTTGTCTATCACCATTTGGTGAACTTTGGCGATGTTTTCGCCGGTAGTTGCAGTTTTTAGATTCCTGAACGTTCATCGTCTCCCAAGCTCTTACGACCACGTTTAAATTTAGCTGCTTAAAATTTCACTGCGGTAAATGATGGTGCACAGTCCCCATACATACAATCCAATTCACCTTTGATTTGCGTAGGCATATTGCCTTTCAAAATCAAATATGTAGTCGCAGCACGATACTCGATTTTGTCCACTTTCATAAAAGCACTCACATCAACTCACTCAAACGACTGTTACATAACAACTGGGCGTCCGAAATGGCTGAACCTTTGGTGAGTAATTGTCAACAGATAAGCAACGAAATGCACTAGCTTTTAATTACGACTGCCATCCTTACGTTGAGGTCGGAAACTTTTCAGACCACTCTCGTATATTCATCTGTGTCCAACATTAATGAATTTTATTATACTCCTACTTATTTAATTTACAATAACTTATTAATTATTCAGAGAGTTGTTCTTAGGCAATCGGAATTATCGCTTCACTCCTAAGAAATATATGTTCTTTAAAGTGCTTCACCTTCAGTGTAAAGCATTGTTTAAGCATTTAATGTTCGAGAAAAAATCTTAAGGTACATCTGTTCAGAGAATTGCATAAACTCAAAATAGGTATCCTTAGTGCGGATTGTTAAAATAGTAATTTATTGATGTGTAGGACTATAGGCTAATAACGTAGATCATAGAAAATCAAGAGCAAAAAATACATTCCGAATATGTTACCATTATGAAAACCCAAGGATCACCAGGCAATTTATTGAGAGTCAGGGACACAAGTACAGTTTAGAAGCACCCCACGCTTTCCTTTTTGTACATACTTTCAGGTCCAAGCAAATTTTTAAAATACTGGTGTGTTCTGTTTAAAAGATACTTTTTAAAATAGACAGGTAACGAATTGAGGTTTATGCTTTTAAAACTAACCTACTTTTTTGTAATTTACGTCCTCTAACGTTAAATCATATTGGACGATGAACGGCGTAGGTGTCCGGAGTCCATGGAGCTTTAAGTTACCCGACATTCGTCTTTCAAGATAAGGGAAAACCCCGGAAAAGCCTTATCCAGGTAACTTACCCTGACCGAGATTCGAACTCGGGAGCTCTTGAACGTGAGGCAGACATGCTAACATCTACGCTACTGAGGCTGGTTAACCTACTTTGTACTTTTCTTTTGCTCCTCCCCAAGACGAAAATTCTCTTCCTCTTGTTTTCCGATGCAATTCTCTTCCTTGGACAGGCATTCTTGACATCGTTGAGTTACCCCTCGCTTCCCTTAGTGAAAGATCTGTATCCTCTATCCCACCAGCAATAATTATTCCAAACATTCCTAGCTTCATATATCCGCAGACTACGCCATTCCTTAATTACAGGATGTTTCGAGTGCTATGAACGGTTGAATAATTATTTTAACGCAAATAAGTAAACAATATGTGGATTTTGTCCTTTCAAACGTTTTGAGGTGTGATGCGAATAAAAATACAGGACGTATTTTAATTTTTGCGGCCTTTTGAATCCAATTTTAAATCCTGCTGTAAATGTCGGTACACATTTTTCTGGCGTGTGTTGGCATTTTCAGCTGTTTTTGAATATTCAGTTCAATGTTGACAGGCGAAAAATTTATGCGTTCTTTTTGTTCTTAGGGATATTTTATTTTCTAAAAATATGAATAAAACTATTTATTAAATGTTGCTTGAAAAATAGAAAGAAGGGTAGCACGCATATAAAATGTTTATCGCGACTTTGGACGAATTTACTATGTGTGAGCATAGAATATAGGAAGTGTGCGCTGGTTTCAAAGAGGACTGTGAAAACTGAAAGTGGTCACCACCATAGATCGTTAATAATCGATATAAATGTTAAACAGGTGAAGAATATGTCTCTGGGAAGTCACCAAATCCCTATCAGAGAGATTGCTTACGACGTTAATATATCATTTGGCTCATGCCAAGCAATTCTATGAATGATCACAGCATGAAACGTGTTGCAGATTTCCTTGTAAAACGGCCTCGCATTGACACCGCTCAAGAATTGTTGATTAAGTTTGCAAAGGTGACAAAATATGGACATATGTGTGGGAATCGAAACCAAGAAATTGACCAAATGAAAGCTGCCTAAAGATCCAAAAGCGAAATAATTTTTCTAAGCTCCATCAAATGTTAAATATTATCTCACTTTTGCCTTCTCTTTTATGGCTTAATATGGCATGAATTTGTACCATATGATTATACGGTGCATACGGAATGCTTACTGGAAGTTTGTGTTAAGTAATCCGACGAATATAACCAGGGTTATGAAACAACCACTTGTGGAATTTGCATCATCATAATATCACACCTCACTGCTTTATATTGACTTTAACAACAACAAAAAGTACAAGACATTATACTAAATCAGCATAACACACGTGGATTTCCTTCTGTTCCCGAGGCTGAAAAGAACTATGAAATAATGAAATTTGGGCACACACGGAGTTCCTGAATAAGCCTAAGTTATTTCGACAAGCGCTTCCAGGATTGTATAAAAGCACTGGCACAAATGTATTTTATCTTAGGGCAATTACTTAAAAGCGAAACGACTGATAAATGAAGATAGTTTTTGAACAAAACAGAAAATGCCCATTAACTTCTATCACAGACTATGGGATACATTGTTTTGTTGTAATATTATGTGAATTTGAAATAAAACGTTTCCCTTAGCTTAGCATTGGCAAAGGAGGGTACAGGAGGTATAATCTATTCCCCTGTTTGATACATCGTTTTTCCTGCCCTCCAAGGAGCTTCCAATCTATTAACACTGTGTCGCAAAGTGCTCTAAGTGATTCCGTAAATATTTCACGTCTGACAAAAATAGGCAGTAAAATGATATGGATTATAATGTAAATAAAACGTTAAATCATGTGTTTAGGTAAGGTAACGTAAGAATTACGAAAAAAGAAAGCTATTAAAGTTTTACGGTTTAGGATTGTCTCTATTTAACCAAAAAATGAGTGATCTCTCATTGGCAGAAAACATCATTTAGAAGAGAGACAACCCAGTTACAAGCTTATGCTTTTTTTAATCCTGTACACAGGCAAGGAGCTGAATTATCTAACAGCATCAGCTACACTTCACAACCCCTAACTAACCGAAAGCAGCTTCCAAGCATTACGATATAAGAAGCTTACGGGCACAAGAGGAATCTAATTTGCAGATGAAAACACTCCGTTGATCCTTGGGGTAAGTATTTCCAAACCAAGCTAGGTTCAAATAATATTTTAACATGGTTAAAACAGAGAATGAGTAATGCTTGATTTTCTGAGAGTAATAAAAACATCTTAGTCTCACCAGAGGGCAAATAGTTTGTTTATCGCAAAATAACAATTATGCTCTTCGGCAGAGCGTATAGCTGAATAAAGCTTAAGAATTGTTACTGTAAAGTATAGCAAGATAATGTTTAAAATAGGAGCTGAGTAAAAGCTAACCCAGTAATCAGATACTTAGAGCCTTAGAAAGCCTCATTTCGTTTAATTGTTATTCTGGTAATAGAAAAATTTACAGTTTCGTCTGCAGAGTAATCCGTAGAATTTGTGCACAATCAACAATAAAATAACAACAATGATGATAGAGATGATGATGACGATGTAAACTTACGTGGTTTCAGAGTACTGTGTTCGATTCCTAATCTAAGGGACATCGAGTACGAATTTAGGTTGGGATGAATTGTCTGGATGTCTATTTCCGGAACTATGCTTTATACCATAAGATAGACGAAGTAACAAACTTCAGTGAGCCAATGCTTATTTGTTCACCATTCCGCCAGTTTACTCAATCGACTATGCATAGCTGACAAGGGAACTATGACTATGCTCACACCAGTACGCGATTTAGAGTTTGATGACATCATCTCAGCACTATGTGGGGCCAGTGTACCAAAATTCGGATACGGAGTATAACTGGAAGGACCCGAAAATGAGTCCAAATTACAAGGAACATATAGGTATAAAACAACATTCTACGGGATTGTTTACTCCTGAAGGGCAGAGGTTCACACAGGCATGCATATGTAAGGAGCGCCGACAGAGAACTGACGGGGGATGTCCAGCAGCTACATTTAAGTGGTCGTATGCGGCAATTTCCAGCTTCTGTTTTTGGGTTTTGCGGTTCCGCTCCGTAGAGGGTTTTTGGTGGATATGGTTTATATACAGCAGGCATTATACTATCAAATTTTAAGGTGCGTAGCGGTGTGAGTACAGTGATAGTTTTCTTGTGACGCTTTAAACCTGAAGTAAACAGCGCTGAAGCTGAACTAACCAATTTATTTAATTTTGAAGTTATTTAATTTACAATTTTTACACGTATTTAGTTTATTTAAAATGACTGGGGTGCAACATTTTAACTATTTTAACTATTTCCAATATATTAACATTTTTAAAAGTTTAGAAGGTAAATCTAGAATCTGAAAGCCCCTTACAATTCATACTTTAAATTACAGGAATTTTTAAACATAAAAGAAAATATTATCAATTATGAATTTTTAAATAAATTTTAGAATTATAATATTGATGATTGATACATTTTACAGCACATTCTTTTCCCTCGTGGATAAAGTGGTGTAGTTCCATTTTCCAGTGGACCTATGAATTCATTTTTGAACTTTCATTTTTCGATTCGCTTCAAATTTGAGCCCTGATATTGTTTACATCGCATCTCGTTTGTTGTTAGAAGGGCTCATTACCACGCAATGCTTAATATTGTTGCTTTGTTTCTTAAAAAGTTGAAGTGATTCGTTAATGGATCAAGCTAAGAAATTGAACTTTTAAATTTAGCAGTTTAGAGAAAATATATTCCCATATATAATTCCTAACTACGAGAATCATTGACAACCTTTTGGGAAACCGCTGTCACCCGGGTTGAATTTTATATAGGATAAATTGGGGAAAAAGTATAATTCGACACGCTGATATTTGCCAAAATGTATATAATAGAGTTGATATGCGGAGACTACTTAAAATACCCGATTATTACTTTTTTCTCTCAATACATCTGGTAGAAATTTAATTTTAAGCAATTTCTTTTTAAAATTTGGCACTTAAAAGTGTATTCAGATAAATGTTGCGATATTCCGAGACTACAGCTATTGGGCAGAGGCAGTTGCCAAGGGCCTGAGACTAATTTAGGGTTAGGGACGTCTGACAATCTTCTTATTAGGTTAACTGCCTTTGACGTTCAGTAGCTGGAGCACCTATAAACCTGTGGAGAACCAAATGGGAGATATAAAAGCATCCAAAGATCGTAAATTGCACGTGTCTCCGTCGTATTTCAGTTAGTTAAGCGCTAACACAAGTACACAAAGTCTCATTCCCAACTCCGTGTTCGCTTAATTTGAGAAGCGTTCTCTTATAGATATATAGTATCTACATTTCCAATGATTATTCATTCTCTTTAGTCGTATATGATATCAGTTTGTGATGTTTGCAGAAGTCGTTCAATTAATGACCAAGAACAAAATGTGGCCGCACCGTGGCTCAGTGGTTAGATCGCTTGGCTCTCACCAAGATGGCTCGGGTTCTATTCCAGGCGACCACAAAGTGAGATTTGTGGTGGACAACATGGGGCTGGGGCGAGTTTTCTCCGGGATCTCCGGTTTCCCCCGCCATCTCATTCCACTGGTGCTCCATCTTCTCATGTATCATCAGTGTCACCGCCTGCGGTGCCATATGTGGTAAAATTGGGCGTTAAACACTACACATTTCACACATTCAAGAACTAAATGTTCAAGAATATGTGCAGTTACTTGTAGGCACAGAAGCTGTTAAGCTGCACATTTTCAACATTCAGACATTTTCAGAGAAAACAGTACAAGGGCGTATCAAATATAAACGGGAATTATTTTTTAAAATTTATTAATTTTTTTTATTTTTTTAAATTTAAAATGCCATATCTTGATTAATTTTATACATAGTTCCTGCCCTCAGTACATATTTTCTCCATTGGATTGGCATCCTTATAGAAAGAAAGACGCGTTCGGAGCCAGTGGCTTTCAAAGTCTTCTACACATGCGTCATCATCAAACCGCTGTCCTTGGTCCTGTTTGAGTGGTCCAAACAACTGGTAGTCGTAAGGTGAAAAATCTGGACTGTACGGAAGAGGTTTCAGAGGTGCACAATTTATTTTATCCAGCTTTTTCCACGTGAAAGTGGCAAAATTTTGCCTCGCATTGTCATGGAGAATATTGGCGTTTCGGATTGGTTGCCGGCGTCGCTTGTTGCTATACGCAGCGTTTGCTGAATCCAAAATGCGACAGTAATAGGCTGCATTGATTTTCCTTCGTTCGTGAAGAAACTTCAGCATCAAAACTCCTGCGGAGTCCCAAAAAACGGTTGCAAGCATGTTTCCAGCAGATGGGCGTGTTTTGATCTTGACCGGACCTGCTTCGTTTCCTCGCTGCCACTCCATGCTTGCTTTGACTCTGGAGTATAATGAGGCATCCATGTTTCATCACAAAACACAATGCGATTCAAAAGGTCTTCTCCCTCCTCCTCGGAGCTATGCAGGAGTCTCTGACAAACATCCTGGCCTAATGTATTTTGTTCCTGGTTGAGGGACAAGAAACCTAACTGGCAGACAATTTTCTGTAATGGAGTTCATCTCGGATGGTTGTTTGAAAACTTCCGTAAGTTATTCTTAGGGAAAAATAATTTTGGATAATTTTATGCCCCGATCTTCTTCAATAGCTAATGTCAGGAGTGGCAACAATGTTGTCTGTAGTAATGCTTGTCCGCGGTCTCCTCCTATGAGGTTAATTTTCTACAGCTTCTTTGCTCATCACAACATTTTTAGCCTACTCATACGCTCAATTCTTCGAAAGTGTTTCTTTCCCAAAATGTGCCCAGAGCTGTCTCGAATTTTCCGAAAGTTTGGTGCCCCTTTTAGCAAGAAATCTGACGATGAAACCAAACCAAAAATCCATGAGGTGCTGGCTGACTGTATATAGCCAGGAGGTTTTTGCTGCGTGCCCACCCGTTTAGGGTTTTACCGCAGGTAACGTAGTCGATACGGGATTTTGTAGGATGGATATGGTGTAGGTTTTGAGGTTGATGAATTTTGTGAGGTTACAACTATTGTCCCTTCAGGGTGAAAGGACAGGATGCAATACACAGCACCCTGGTGTTTTTTCATTTAGTTTGAGTTGAGGAGAATTTTGTGGCCAAACAACTTAGGAGATTATGTGGAGCTCAGCTTTAGCTGCTGTTAGGATTAGCTCCTGGGTTATCTTGGGTACCCGCATACCATGCGGGGGACCCGATGTTGTCTAGAACGGCGTCTAGTGGGGTCATAATCTCCCAGTGATCTAACGAGGGCGCTTCTATGAGTTGGTAGAGTTGCGTAGAATTTTGTTGCCCGGTGCCTAACTTCGTCCTCCACATATGGAAGTTCCGAGGCTTCGTGACGCAACCTTGTAGGAAAATTGCGACCCACAGAATAGATGGACCATAGCCCTCTATTCTGTGCACGTTGAAGCCATGCCAACCATCTATCTGCGGCCATGCCCCAGATCTCGCAGGCATATAGCATCACGGGGATAACCAGCGCTCGGAAAAGGTATAACCTCAGGCCAAGCGGCATCGATCTCGATCCCAGCATAGGACACAGGGAAGCGATTGCTCCCTGTACCCTTGCTGCTAGGTCTCTGATGTGTTAGCGAAAGGTTAGGCCTCTATCCAATGTTACTCCAAGGTATCGGACAGAGTTAGTCCACTCTATACTTCGACCTCGTAAGCTGAATTTGGGGCAGTCTGTGGAAGTGTGGCACTTTGTGAAAAGTATGGCGTGGCTTTTGTCCGGATTTACGGACACCCGTCAACGCCGGCACCACTGTTGTGTGAGACGGAGGTGTCTCTGTATGGGGTTCAGGCTCTGAGTATGTGTCTGTCTTTGCAGAACAGAAGCACGTCGTCAGCGTATTGTGCCATTACGACTCGTGGTTCTGTGGGGAAATCTGGGATAAATACGTTGAATAAGGTGGGAGATAGTACAGAGCCTTCGGGGACTCCGCCTCTCACTGGTTGAAGTGTTAATGTTTCCCCTGTAACTGTGGCTTTAAAAGTGCGGTGTCGCAAGAAGCTGTGTAGAATATGGATCATCTGTGTTGGGAGCCCCAGTTGGATCAATTTATACAGGAGTCCGGCATGCCATATCGTAGAGAAGGCCTTCTCGACATCCAACGAAACCGCAGCCGTGAAGGCGCCTTCCTGGAAACCCAGGGCGGCGGTCTCCACCACACGCAGTAACTGCTGAACTGTCGAATGCCCAGGACGAAATCCAAACTAATGGTCGGGAATGGCTTGAATGTCTCCCAGAATGGGGAACAAGCGGGAGAGAATCAACCTCTCGAGCACTTTCGAGAGGGTGGAAAGGAGACTGATGGAACGGTAGTTGGAAGGGTGTACCGGATTCTTCCCAGGTTTCAATACGTATATCACCCGGGCCTCCCTCCACTCTCGTGGAAAGTACCCAAAGGTGAAGCACATATTGAAGACTCTTGTTAAGAAGAGAACCGCGTTGAAAGGAAGATGGTGGAGCATGAGGGGTGTCAGTCCGTCAGGCCCCCCGCCCTTTTCGGTTTGAGAAGCTGGAGGGCGCCTTGGACTTCACTGGGTTAGATGGTGGGGAGTCTTTCCGCATACTCAGGAGGACGACGAAAGAAGCGTCGCAACTCTCGACGGACACATTCGGAAAAGATGTCGTCCTGGGGGTCGTCTCTTGGACACAAGGTACGTTAAAGGTAGTCAGCGAACGCATTTGCTTTGGCATGAGGTTCATAGGCTAGGCCTTGGGTGCCGTGGATGGGAAATCTGATGATGATGCATTGCGCAGCAGACTTATACACCGCTTGCTCACTCATGGCCTACTGATACAGCCCCGTTCTCCGCGGTACGTGCGCGCGCAATACACCCTCTCGAGATACCCCCACCAACATACTGACAATGTCTCTCCTCAAAATTACTACCAACAGCAGCGTTATATTAAAATTCTCGTTTATATTTTATCCGCCCTCGTAAATAAAATTGGTTATGAGTCACTGGAGGTCAGGTAACCACTACCTAGAGAGCTCATCTGCAAACATACACGTACGAGGGATGGGGTGTTTTTAGCCTGCGATACCATTAGTAAATTCCAGTAACAGTTCATATTCATTTCCTTTTGTTTTGGATTTAATACTTAAGAAACCCTATGCCTCCTTATATAGAGGCACACCTAGGTAGAATGATCTTTCCCGCAACAAAGACGTGAAACTGAAAGCGATGAGAAAGTTTGAAATATGATCATGCTAACATATTCGGCGATTGATGTGCTATAAATTATCTACTAGTCATTATCGTCATTACCATTACTCATCATAGTTAAGGCAGATGCAAAATTTAATGGCTTTTTTTTTTGTAATTTTACGTCCTCCAACGTTAAGTCATATCGGACGATGAATGGAATGGGTGAAATGATGCTAAAATGAGCTTAGAGTTACCCGACATGCGTCTTTCAGGATAAGGGAAAACCCCATAAGAAACCTTATCCAGGTAACTCACCCTGACCGAGATTCGAACTCGGGACCTCTTGTTCGTGAAACACACTCGCTACCACCACGCTACCGAGGCGGGCTTTAATGGCGGTTGGCATCAGGTGCTGGTTATCACAACATCCAATGAAATGTTTGAATACGTTTACGTGACAGCTACAGTAATACCCTATAAAGTGTTTTCACTTCGTCTCGTTACCGCATATAGTTGCTCCCCGCCCTTTAACATTTGGCTACGTCGCACTTCGCTGCTAGTGGTCAACGTTCAGCCGCCATTAAATTTTGCGTCTGCCTTAATAGCAAACTGATAAATATCTGAAGGATTGTGAAACTACAAAAACATTAGAAATGAAATGATAATTATTTTTCCTTCTATCTGAATAAAAATTGTAATAGTCACAGACATTGTAGTGTTGCCTTTTTGCATTGTAATAAGACACATTTAACATGTGGCTGGAAGCAGGAATAATTACACTACACAAATATCTATAACTTTTTGCATTAAATTGGGTGTTTATTACCCGAATTTAATAATGAATTTTTTGGTATAATTGAAGCGTCTTTCTCTGGCATTTTCGCTTTCAAAAATAGGGTTTTTAATGTTACTCTATCTTTTATATATTGCCACTATAAAGGATGAGCTAATATTGGTAGTAAACTATATTTGTATTATTAATTTAACGTTTTAGTCAGACAATACAATGAAATATTTATTTTTGTTATATAACTTACTGTTTTACGTCTTATAAAATTTAAAGAGCATGGTATGGACGAAACAAATCAACCATATTGATAATTTTATACCGCTAACAAAGTGTTGAGATCAAAATACAAAAAGAAATATGGATATTAAAACGTTCAACCTCAGATCTGAAGTTCAATAATGAGTTATCCACTCTTGTTTACCTCCCAAATTTTAGAAATTAGAAGACAGCCCTCTAAAAGTGTTACCGGGACACCAACGAAAAGGTTTAGGTGCAACTATACCATAAATTGTCAGGAATATAGTGCAGAAGGGGGCGAGAGACCAGTTAAAACAAACCTATATGTATGCCATGCTACACTCGAATTATTATCTACTTCACTGTTTACGCTACGAAATGTTTAAATAATAAAGTCGGTAATTTTCATGGCGCATTTAACTTATAAATAATTTTGAATAATAAATACACACCTTAAAATTATGCACGTTATATTTAAGTCCAACTACTTCCACTTTATGTGATATGCTTACAACACATGTATATCATTAGCAGCTCGCGGTTTCATCGTACGTCGGGATTACATCCTCGTAATCGCTGGTAATCACCAGTGTCTTTGCTCCTTTGAGCACGACCAAGCTGCTTACTTGGAGATATACTACCGAGGTCAGACATTCTGCAGGCTTAAGAAAAGCATATGCACACACACAGACTGTACGGTGGTGTTTTAGGAATAACGACATTGTCAACTCCTTCAATATCAAAGAATGGAGGGTTCCAAAGAGGAGAAGAAATTTTTCCTAACAGAAGCAAACAATTAAGTGTTATATACGATCGAAAGCATATTAAGGAAAAAATATACAGCAACCGTATTCCTATTACTACTATTATCATCATTAAAATCACATTATCGCCACATCATCGTTATCAACATATACATTCAGATTACATGCTTGGCATTTATCGATCCACTATTTCAAGATTACAATGAGCCAAACAACTGACCTGAATATAAAGTACTGTGTACCCAACACAAGAAGACAAGCTAGAGGAATGTGTAACGTAAACGTAATCACCTTTCTGTATCGACGGTGTTTGTGCTCCCCTTCCAATTATAACAAGGGTGCTAGATTCGTTGAAAATATGCAAGTGTTTTCACGTAACTCACCCATGCATAATACCTATCACTAGAGTTACTGCAACAAACATTAGATCTGGCAGCATGGGTGACTCATATGCACTCTCATACACTCATATGCTAGTAAACAGATCTACTAACAGAGCAGATAAATAGTTAAAAGCCTCTCCCCTTCATTCGTCTTTTGCCTTCTTGTGTCGGGTATACAGTACGTATTCCTACTACTGCTACCAAAACACAAAATAACACAAAAAAGAAAAGCAATTACTAGCTAGTTACGCTGAGGTATGGTACATAGATGAACTCCTTAAATCTTTTCTAGGTTGGGACCTTGTTAAATCTGAAACGACAAAAATGCTTAAAGTGTTGGGCCCCCAGCAACTAAGTGTATATTGCAGTATATCAGCAGAACCATTAAAATTTGTGAAACATAAAGTTGTGTGTATTTAGTGGAAGTTTTACTTTGCAATTAAACACTAACACTGTATAATTCTATAAGTAATTCTGTTTTGTGAATGTGTAACATCACTTTGAATAATTATATGGTCCACCTTGAATTCCCAAGAAACAGTAAAGCCAGTGAGACTGCCTTGTGGGACGCACTTCCCTTAGAATTCGAACTAAGAGCCGTCGATCTCTAGTGAATTCATAACAGCTGTACCATATACTACATGAGAAGTATGCATTCATTGCTCTTAAGTTCCTATTGGTCCGTTACTTCTTCATAATATGCTCTTAGGGTGGTAGAATTAGACGTACAGTGCTAAAAATATATTTTATAAAAGCCTTAAAATTAAATTTCCTTATCACTTAAAACAGTGTAGCGAAAGGTGTGCTAGAGGTGGCATGATGTGGTGTGGGCAAAGCAAAAATGCTGGCGTAATTTATGTACTTTGTTATTCTCAGTTGCACTATTTCACTTCAACTGATTCACGCCAATTGGCCTAGGCAGGATTTTTATGTAAAAATTCAACGGGACATAAGCCACTCTGGTAGTGTATACATTACAGTAATTTTGGATACGGTTAACCGGAAGTCATCCGCATCTATCCCTAGGTGTCCAAGTTTCGCTTCTGGTGATAACCCTGTAGTTAAGTCAAACTCGCAGAATATGAACACCCAAACCTCAATACTTCCCAACTAAGGTGTAGCAGTAGAGCGAAACCAGGGAAACGTGATTAACTCCTCGTTGGAAAGTTTCTCTGAAGTCTCCGATTGGCTAAAAGAATGTATGCATGGAGTAATTCATATAGGTCGATGACTGCAGTGTTGGCTGAAGTTTTTGTTGATAAACCCGCTCCCATCGACAAGGAATCTAAAATATTTAAAAACATCTGCAGTTTTTACTACTTATGCAAACGTAATCAAGAGAGAACAGAAATTCTGAACACATACCTACAAAGTTCTAGATAAGTTACATTTGCCATGAAAATACAATCAATATATGACATTTTAATCAAAATTGTTTAAGCCAGTTTTGAAAGAAAAAAAGAAAAGAAATCAAAATATTGGTAAATATTCCATGTAATGTGTAGTCTGGTGTGGGAGATCTTGAAAATACTGTGTCGCATTTTGGAAAAATGTTGAACTTAAATGTCACGTTTCATATCCAACCGAATATCCAGTTTTATACGTTTACACACAATTTTCCTAAAAATATATTCTTTAGATTCAGCGGCCCTAGAACATGTTCCTCCTGTGAAATCATGGCATAAAATTTTTGGGTAGTATGCATAACTTCCCTTATTTACTGTACATAGTACAGCAAGCAGAGTATGGAGTGCCAAATAAAAACAAAACCACATTTATATACAGAATATGAAAATACATAATAACCAGCAAATTTTGTGTAAAACATGTTGAGCGTCAGTTCTGTTATGCAGTCCGGTGTACATAATAGGGCATTAGAAATCAGAAAACATGCCATTTTTGGGAGCACTACTTACTGAAGTTGTTAAATTCTACTATATTAAACAATTTACTGAAATTCTTATTTTAATTACTTTCACCAGAAAAACAGTTCTGCTGTTCCTTAGTAGTAATTTTCAGAACATATTCAAAAACTAAGATCTACTCAGTGAAATGTCCCTTATAATACAAAGCTCAACATTTTAAACTTTTCAGTTATAAATATTGTCACCCGAACATCGGAATTCCCAATAGAACCAGCTGGCAGGTAGGGCCAGACGGGAAGCATTTAGTCCTCGCCTACCCATTTATCTCGTGTCACTAACTGAGGGGATGTTAGAAGAGCAGTACCAGCCCTGTACCGTCTCTTTCCCCTCCCCCTGACGTCTGGAATCATCGGGATGATTTTCCGGACCGTGATTTTCCTATATCAGGCTGTAGTGGACGAGTCAGTTAAGTTCTTGGCGAGCAGTCGAAGGAGCATCGTGCTAGCGAACGGACGGGAAGACTGTGTACGTGCATCAGAGGAGTTGTACATAATTGCGAGTGCGGAGTGGACCTGTGACAGACGAACTGGTGAATGGTAATTGTGTGCGCTACGTAATTCTATGTAATCGGCAAGTGTTCCAACTGTAATTCGGCGGAAATAAAAAACATTTTGAGATTGTGCAACTGGACTTTTAATTTCACGGACCCACAAAGTCACAATATATTGATTTACAATAAAATATTCTACCCATGAAAATATTGCAATCCATCCTGAGAAACAAAATGCTATGGCTTATATATATTTTTCGAAAATCAATAATTTCTTAAATTATTAAAACACTAAATGTACATATACAATTCATACTAGCATAAAATATTTAAGAATCACTACCAAAGGAAATTCCTAATGCTTTAAAGAGATCTGATTAAACATGTTATCATGCAGGGGTGAAACTGTATAGAAATACGATTAAGAGAATATAAAGTTTAATAATTTTGTATTTCATTTATACATGCCTGCAAATGCCCATTTAAACTATTTTACTTTTCAATTCAACTATGAGCCGACCTTTAACGATTTTGAAGAGATATTTTGTTTCAAAATGTTCAAAATACGCTATCGAGTGTGTTTAAACAATGAAAACTAAATTTGGTTGCAATAAAAATACGATCTTAACATTATACTGACTACTGTAATTAAAGGTTAATAATAATTTTCATAAAAATAAGGTAAACGTGTAGGCTAAGCTGTCTTATTAGGAATGTTCCATAGCAGAAGTGGATTCTTATTTTGGAGAAGTTTACTCATTAGACTATAGTTCCAAGAATGACATATGCTTATATCAATGAAAAAGAATTTGAAATAGTTTAAAAATCTCAACAAATTAAAACATGAATATATTAATTTCTTTATATTATAATAAACATATGATCAAGGCACTATCTGTTATCAACTTAAATATATTTAAAAAGGTAATATGATTACCTTAAATATACCTATGTTCGAATATTACTTTAAATATTATCAAAACAGAGGAAGTGTTTAAAATTAGAAAATAATAACACTTGAATGTCTTTATTTTCTATAAGTACTTCAAACTGCGTAATAATATACGAGGTAATGTTTTCTATACCACCGCAAAGGAAACGAACGTTATTGCTTATACACATAGCTACATAACTTTATGCAAAACTTTGCAACATGTTTTAAGCAATCAATGGGGGCATCAGTCGTTTTATAATTACTGACTCGAGAGTCATTCCTGAACCTACTCCTGATCATCACTTCATTAAAAAATGCAGGAACTGAATAAAAATGAAAAATGGACCGAATACACTATTCCTACAGAAAACCGGCAGTGTTGGTTTATCGAGGCAATATTCCTGTCTCTACTATATAGAGGAAATTACTTCAGGACTACACTAAACTAGTAAACACAATTTATTTTGCAAATTTTCTTTTAAAATGCTTCTTGGCACTAAATATTTTACCGTACTGTATTTATTAATGAAAACTCTTTGTAAAACCGACAGTTAGAGTGTATGGAACACTAATTGATGCTCTAAAGTGATACCAAATAAATGTAATCGTAGGGGACGATGGCCTCTACACAACTATTTAATGCAAATGTACGTCGTTAAAAATAAGGCCGGTGTTGCGAACAAAACAGCTACAGTTGACATCAAAATTATTTGAAAATAATATTAATAATTTTATATGGAAATATTAGGGAGACAGATAAATAGTTGAAATAATTTAAAATAAATGCATAATATAGGAAACACAGAGTGAAATTTGTCATGAGAGCAAAGCATCATAACCTTAATTGCACGTGTTAAGTAAAAGCAATTAATTAGGTATTTGTAGCCGGGTAATTAAGATTGCAATAAATGTCACTCAACATGAAAACCATTAGTTCAAGGCGTTCCTGGAATTTAATTATGTTTGCAAGTGAAGAAGTTTCTTAGGGGCATAGACAAAAGTTTTAGAGCAGTAAACGGGAAGTGGAATTCTAGTATGTGGCAGAGAAATGGTTGTACCCGCCTCGATAGCGTGGTGGTAGCGTGCCTGCCTCACGCCTAAGAGGTCCCGAGTTCGAGTCTCGGTCAGGATGAGTTACCTGGATAAGGTGTTTCCGAAGTTTTCCCTTATCCTGAAGGACGAATGTCGCATATCTCTAAGCTCTATGGACTCTGGGCTCATTTGAGCATCATTTCACTTATCCCATTCATCATTCGATATGACTTAAAGTTGGGGGACGTAAAAGTACAAGAGAGAGAGAGAGAGAGAGAGAGAGAGAGAGAGAGAGAGAGAGAGAGAGAGAGAGAGAGAGAGAGAGAGAGAGAGAGAGAGAGAGAGAGAGAGAGAGATGATTATGTTTTGCAAACAATTAATGTAAAGCAAACTAGAGCAGAGATGTTGGTGGGGTAGCGATATGAAGTTGGCCCTTAACTTAAAGATCACGTATTCTAAAATTTCGTCTTTCTCTTCGTCTTTTGCAATCTGCCACAAAAGTATTTATCAGTAGCAGCAACTTCAGGGACCGCTCCTGACCATTTAGAGTTAGCGTTAAGCACCAGAGAAGCTCCCGCTTAGCTTGTCAGCGACTCAGCCACGTCCGCTTAGCATTATTACTCTGAACATCATGCTCACCGATATTGTGTATTTCAAATAAAGCCTTGTTACGCCAGCGGTTAGCAGATATAATTCCTGAAGTAGTTATAATTTTCAGTCACAAGATTCGAAAGCAATTTCATTTTGGAACTTCAAACATTCCGGAGTTCACTTCAAACAGTTGATTATTAGCCTCTATTTAAGCTTATTAACCAACTTAGGCCTTGTTGGCTATCCTCACAGTTCACTTCAAACTGTTGATTAGTAGCCTCTATTTAAGCTTATGAACCAACTTAGGCCTTGTTGGCTATCCTCACAGTTCACTTCAAACAGTTGATTATTAGCCTCTATTTAAGCTTATCCTCGCAGTTCACATCAAACAGTTGATTAGTAGCCTCTATTTAAGCTTATGAACCAACTTAGGCCTTGTTGGCTATCCTCACAGTTCACTTAAAACAGTTGATTAGTAGCCTCTATTTAAGCTTATGAACCAACTTAGGCCTTGTTGGCTATCCTCACAGTTCACTTCAAACAGTTGATTAGTAGCCTCTATTTAAGCTTATGAACCAACTTAGGCCTTGTTGGCTATCCTCACAGTTCACTTCAAACAGTTGATTATTAGCCTCTATTTAAGCTTATGAACCAACTTAGGTCACAGTTCACTTCAAACAGTTGATTATTAGCCTCTATTTAAGCTTATGAACCAACTTAGGTCTTGTTGGCTATCCTCACAGTTCACTTCAAACAGTTGATTAGTAGCCTCTATTTAAGCTTATGAACCAACTTAGGCCTTGTTGGTTATCCTCACAGTTCACTTCAAACAGTTGATTAGTAGCCCCTATTTAAGCTTATGAACCAACTTAGGCCTTGTTGGCTATCCTCACAGTTCACTTCAAACAGTTGATTATTAGCCTCTATTTAAGCTTATGAACCAACTTAGGCCTTGTTGGCTATCCTCACAGTTCACTTCAAACAGTTGATTATTAGCCTCTATTTAAGCTTATGAACCAACTTAGGCCTTGTTGGCTATCCTCACAGTTCACATCAAACAGTTGATTAGTAGCCTCTATTTAAGCTTATGAACCAACTTAGGCCTTGTTGGCTATCCTCACAGTTCACTTAAGACAGTTGATTATTAGCCTCTATTTAAGCTTATGAACCAACTTAGGCCTTGTTGGCTATCCTCACAGTTCACTTCAAACAGTTGATTAGTAGCCTCTATTTAAGCTTATGAACCAACTTAGGCCTTGTTGGCTATCCTCACAGTTCACTTCAAACAGTTGATTATTAGCCTCTATTTAAGCTTATGAACCAACTTAGGCCTTGTTGGCTATCCTCACAGTTCACTTAAGACAGTTGATTATTAGCCTCTATTTAAGCTTATGAACCAACTTAGGCCTTGTTGGCTATCCTCACAGTTCACTTAAGACAGTTGATTATTAGCCTCTATTTAAGCTTATGAACCAACTTAGGCCTTGTTGGCTATCCTCACAGTTCACTTCAAACAGTTGATTATTAGCCTCTATTTAAGCTTATGAACCAACTTAGGCCTTGTTGGCTATCCTCACAGTTCACTTAAGACAGTTGATTATTAGCCTCTATTTAAGCTTATGAACCAACTTAGGCCTTGTTGGCTATCCTCACAGTTCACTTAAGACAGTTGATTATTAGCCTCTATTTAAGCTTATGAACCAACTTAGGCCTTGTTGGCCATCCTCGCAGTTCACATCAAACAGTTGATTATTAGCCTCTATTTAAGCTTATGAACCAACTTAGGCCTTGTTGGCTATCCTCACAGTTCACTTCAAACAGTTGATTAGTAGCCTCTATTTAAGCTTATGAACCAACTTAGGCCTTGTTGGCTATCCTCACAGTTCACTTAAGACAGTTGATTATTAGCCTCTATTTAAGCTTATGAACCAACTTAGGCCTTGTTGGCTATCCTCACAGTTCACTTCAAACAGTTGATTATTAGCCTCTATTTAAGCTTATGAACCAACTTAGGCCTTGTTGGCTATCCTCACAGTTCACTTCAAACAGTTGATTAGTAGCCTCTATTTGAGCTTATGAACCAACTTAGGCCTTGTTGGCTATCCTCACAGTTCACTTAAGACAGTTGATTATTAGCCTCTATTTAAGCTTATGAACCAACTTAGGCCTTGTTGGCTATCCTCACAGTTCACTTCAAACAGTTGATTAGTAGCCTCTATTTAAGCTTATGAACCAACTTAGGCCTTGTTGGCTATCCTCACAGTTCACTTAAGACAGTTGATTATTAGCCTCTATTTAAGCTTATGAACCAACTTAGGCCTTGTTGGCTATCCTCACAGTTCACATCAAACAGTTGATTATTAGCCTCTATTTAAGCTTATGAACCAACTTAGGCCTTGTTGGCTATCCTCACAGTTCACTTAAGACAGTTGATTATTAGCCTCTATTTAAGCTTATGAACCAACTTAGGCCTTGTTGGCTTTCCTCACAGTTCACATCAAACAGTTGATTAGTAGCCTCTATTTAAGCTTATGAACCAACTTAGGCCTTGTTGGCTATCCTCACAGTTCACTTAAGACAGTTGATTATTAGCCTCTATTTAAGCTTATGAACCAACTTAGGCCTTGTTGGCTATCCTCACAGTTCACTTAAGACAGTTGATTATTAGCCTCTATTTAAGCTTATGAACCAACTTAGGCCTTGTTGGCTATCCTCACAGTTCACTTAAGACAGTTGATTATTAGCCTCTATTTAAGCTTATGAACCAACTTAGGCCTTGTTGGCTATCCTCACAGTTCACTTAAGACAGTTGATTAGTAGCCTCTATTTAAGCTTATGAACCAACTTAGGCCTTGTTGGCTATCCTCACAGTTCACATCAAACAGTTGATTAGTAGCCTCTATTTAAGCTTATGAACCAACTTAGGCCTTGTTGGCTCTCCTCACAGTTCACATCAAACAGTTGATTATTAGCCTCTATTTAAGCTTATGAACCAACTTAGGCCTTGTTGGCTATCCTCACAGTTCACTTAAGACAGTTGATTATTAGCCTCTATTTAAGCTTATGAACCAACTTAGGCCTTGTTGGCTATCCTCACAGTTCACATCAAACAGTTGATTAGTAGCCTCTATTTAAGCTTATGAACCAACTTAGGCCTTGTTGGCTATCCTCACAGTTCACTTAAGACAGTTAATTATTAGCCTCTATTTAAGCTTATGAACCAACTTAGGCCTTGTTGGCTATCCTCACAGTTCACTTAAGACAGTTGATTATTAGCCTCTATTTAAGCTTATGAACCAACTTAGGCCTTGTTGGCTATCCTCACAGTTCACTTAAGACAGTTGATTATTAGCCTCTATTTAAGCTTATGAACCAACTTAGGCCTTGTTGGCTATCCTCACAGTTCACTTAAGACAGTTGATTAGTAGCCTCTATTTAAGCTTATGAACCAACTTAGGCCTTGTTGGCTATCCTCACAGTTCACATCAAACAGTTGATTAGTAGCCTCTATTTAAGCTTATGAACCAACTTAGGCCTTGTTGGCTATCCTCTCAGTTCACTTCAAACAGTTGATTAGTAGCCTCTATTTAAGCTTATGAACCAACTTAGGCCTTGTTGGCTATCCTCACAGTTCACTTCAAACAGTTGATTAGTAGCCTCTATTTAAGCTTATGAACCAACTTAGGCCTTGTTGGCTATCCTCACAGTTCACATCAAACAGTTGATTAGTAGCCTCTATTTAAGCTTATGAACCAACTTAGGCCTTGTTGGCTATCCTCACAGTTCACTTCAAACAGTTGATTAGTAGCCTCTATTTAAGCTTATGAACCAACTTAGGCCTTGTTGGCTATCCTCACAGTTCACTTAAGACAGTTGATTATTAGCCTCTATTTAAGCTTATGAACCAACTTAGGCCTTGTTGGCTATCCTCACAGTTCACATCAAACAGTTGATTATTAGCCTCTATTTAAGCTTATGAACCAACTTAGGCCTTGTTGGCTATCCTCACAGTTCACTTAAGACAGTTGATTATTAGCCTCTATTTAAGCTTATGAACCAACTTAGGCCTTGTTGGCTATCCTCACAGTTCACATCAAACAGTTGATTAGTAGCCTCTATTTAAGCTTATGAACCAACTTAGGCCTTGTTGGCTATCCTCACAGTTCAGTTAAGACAGTTGATTATTAGCCTCTATTTAAGCTTATGAACCAACTTAGGCCTTGTTGGCTATCCTCACAGTTCACTTAAGACAGTTGATTATTAGCCTCTATTTAAGCTTATGAACCAACTTAGGCCTTGTTGGCTATCCTCACAGTTCACTTAAGACAGTTGATTATTAGCCTCTATTTAAGCTTATGAACCAACTTAGGCCTTGTTGGCTATCCTCACAGTTCACTTAAGACAGTTGATTAGTAGCCTCTATTTAAGCTTATGAACCAACTTAGGCCTTGTTGGCTATCCTCACAGTTCACATCAAACAGTTGATTAGTAGCCTCTATTTAAGCTTATGAACCAACTTAGGCCTTGTTGGCTCTCCTCACAGTTCACATCAAACAGTTGATTATTAGCCTCTATTTAAGCTTATGAACCAACTTAGGCCTTGTTGGCTATCCTCACAGTTCACTTAAGACAGTTGATTATTAGCCTCTATTTAAGCTTATGAACCAACTTAGGCCTTGTTGGCTATCCTCACATTTCACTTAAGACAGTTGATTATTAGCCTCTATTTAAGCTTATGAACCAACTTAGGCCTTGTTGGCCATCCTCGCAGTTCACATCAAACAGTTGATTATTAGCCTCTATTTAAGCTTATGAACCAACTTAGGCCTTGTTGGCTATCCTCACAGTTCACTTCAAACAGTTGATTAGTAGCCTCTATTTAAGCTTATGAACCAACTTAGGCCTTGTTGGCTATCCTCACAGTTCACTTAAGACAGTTGATTATTAGCCTCTATTTAAGCTTATGAACCAACTTAGGCCTTGTTGGCTATCCTCACAGTTCACTTCAAACAGTTGATTATTAGCCTCTATTTAAGCTTATGAACCAACTTAGGCCTTGTTGGCTATCCTCACAGTTCACTTCAAACAGTTGATTAGTAGCCTCTATTTGAGCTTATGAACCAACTTAGGCCTTGTTGGCTATCCTCACAGTTCACTTAAGACAGTTGATTATTAGCCTCTATTTAAGCTTATGAACCAACTTAGGCCTTGTTGGCTATCCTCACAGTTCACTTCAAACAGTTGATTAGTAGCCTCTATTTAAGCTTATGAACCAACTTAGGCCTTGTTGGCTATCCTCACAGTTCACTTAAGACAGTTGATTATTAGCCTCTATTTAAGCTTATGAACCAACTTAGGCCTTGTTGGCTATCCTCACAGTTCACATCAAACAGTTGATTATTAGCCTCTATTTAAGCTTATGAACCAACTTAGGCCTTGTTGGCTATCCTCACAGTTCACATCAAACAGTTGATTAGTAGCCTCTATTTAAGCTTATGAACCAACTTAGGCCTTGTTGGCTATCCTCACAGTTCACTTAAGACAGTTGATTATTAGCCTCTATTTAAGCTTATGAAGCAACTTAGGCCTTGTTGGCTATCCTCACAGTTCACTTAAGACAGTTGATTATTAGCCTCTATTTAAGCTTATGAACCAACTTAGGCCTTGTTGGCTATCCTCACAGTTCACTTAAGACAGTTGATTATTAGCCTCTATTTAAGCTTATGAACCAACTTAGGCCTTGTTGGCTATCCTCACAGTTCACTTAAGACAGTTGATTAGTAGCCTCTATTTAAGCTTATGAACCAACTTAGGCCTTGTTGGCTATCCTCACAGTTCACATCAAACAGTTGATTAGTAGCCTCTATTTAAGCTTATGAACCAACTTAGGCCTTGTTGGCTCTCCTCACAGTTCACATCAAACAGTTGATTATTAGCCTCTATTTAAGCTTATGAACCAACTTAGGCCTTGTTGGCTATCCTCACAGTTCACTTAAGACAGTTGATTATTAGCCTCTATTTAAGCTTATGAACCAACTTAGGCCTTGTTGGCTATCCTCACAGTTCACATCAAACAGTTGATTAGTAGCCTCTATTTAAGCTTATGAACCAACTTAGGCCTTGTTGGCTATCCTCACAGTTCACTTAAGACAGTTAATTATTAGCCTCTATTTAAGCTTATGAACCAACTTAGGCCTTGTTGGCTATCCTCACAGTTCACTTAAGACAGTTGATTATTAGCCTCTATTTAAGCTTATGAACCAACTTAGGCCTTGTTGGCTATCCTCACAGTTCACTTCAAACAGTTGATTATTAGCCTCTATTTAAGCTTATGAACCAACTTAGGCCTTGTTGGCTATCCTCACAGTTCACTTAAGACAGTTGATTAGTAGCCTCTATTTAAGCTTATGAACCAACTTAGGCCTTGTTGGCTATCCTCACAGTTCACATCAAACAGTTGATTAGTAGCCTCTATTTAAGCTTATGAACCAACTTAGGCCTTGTTGGCTATCCTCACAGTTCACATCAAACAGTTGATTATTAGCCTCTATTTAAGCTTATGAACCAACTTAGGCCTTGTTGGCTATCCTCACAGTTCACTTCAAACAGTTGATTAGTAGCCTCTATTTAAGCTTATGAACCAACTTAGGCCTTGTTGGCTATCCTCACAGTTCACTTCAAACAGTTGATTAGTAGCCTCTATTTAAGCTTATGAACCAACTTAGGCCTTGTTGGCTATCCTCACAGTTCACTTAAGACAGTTGATTATTAGCCTCTATTTAAGCTTATGAACCAACTTAGGCCTTGTTGGCTATCCTCACAGTTCACTTCAAACAGTTGATTAGTAGCCTCTATTTAAGCTTATGAACCAACTTAGGCCTTGTTGGCTATCCTCACAGTTCACTTAAGACAGTTGATTATTAGCCTCTATTTAAGCTTATGAACCAACTTAGGCCTTGTTGGCTATCCTCACAGTTCACATCAAACAGTTGATTATTAGCCTCTATTTAAGCTTATGAACCAACTTAGGCCTTGTTGGCTATCCTCACAGTTCACTTAAGACAGTTGATTATTAGCCTCTATTTAAGCTTATGAACCAACTTAGGCCTTGTTGGCTATCCTCACAGTTCACATCAAACAGTTGATTAGTAGCCTCTATTTAAGCTTATGAACCAACTTAGGCCTTGTTGGCTATCCTCACAGTTCACTTAAGACAGTTGATTATTAGCCTCTATTTAAGCTTATGAACCAACTTAGGCCTTGTTGGCTATCCTCACAGTTCACTTAAGACAGTTGATTATTAGCCTCTATTTAAGCTTATGAACCAACTTAGGCCTTGTTGGCTATCCTCACAGTTCACTTAAGACAGTTGATTATTAGCCTCTATTTAAGCTTATGAACCAACTTAGGCCTTGTTGGCTATCCTCACAGTTCACTTAAGACAGTTGATTAGTAGCCTCTATTTAAGCTTATGAACCAACTTAGGCCTTGTTGGCTATCCTCACAGTTCACATCAAACAGTTGATTAGTAGCCTCTATTTAAGCTTATGAACCAACTTAGGCCTTGTTGGCTCTCCTCACAGTTCACATCAAACAGTTGATTATTAGCCTCTATTTAAGCTTATGAACCAACTTAGGCCTTGTTGGCTATCCTCACAGTTCACTTAAGACAGTTGATTATTAGCCTCTATTTAAGCTTATGAACCAACTTAGGCCTTGTTGGCTATCCTCACAGTTCACATCAAACAGTTGATTAGTAGCCTCTATTTAAGCTTATGAACCAACTTAGGCCTTGTTGGCTATCCTCACAGTTCACTTAAGACAGTTAATTATTAGCCTCTATTTAAGCTTATGAACCAACTTAGGCCTTGTTGGCTATCCTCACAGTTCACTTAAGACAGTTGATTATTAGCCTCTATTTAAGCTTATGAACCAACTTAGGCCTTGTTGGCTATCCTCACAGTTCACTTAAGACAGTTGATTATTAGCCTCTATTTAAGCTTATGAACCAACTTAGGCCTTGTTGGCTATCCTCACAGTTCACTTAAGACAGTTGATTAGTAGCCTCTATTTAAGCTTATGAACCAACTTAGGCCTTGTTGGCTATCCTCACAGTTCACATCAAACAGTTGATTAGTAGCCTCTATTTAAGCTTATGAACCAACTTAGGCCTTGTTGGCTATCCTCGCAGTTCACTTCAAACAGTTGATTATTAGCCTCTATTTAAGCTTATGAACCAACTTAGGCCTTGTTGGCTATCCTCACAGTTCACTTCAAACAGTTGATTATTAGCCTCTATTTAAGCTTATGAACCAACTTAGGCCTTGTTGGCTATCCTCACAGTTCACTTCAAACAGTTGATTATTAGCCTCTATTTAAGCTTATGAACCAACTTAGGCCTTGTTGGCTATCCTCACAGTTCACTTCAAACAGTTGATTAGTAGCCTCTATTTAAGCTTATGAACCAACTTAGGCCTTGTTGGCTATCCTCACAGTTCACATCAAACAGTTGATTAGTAGCCTCTATTTAAGCTTATGAACCAACTTAGGCCTTGTTGGCTATCCTCGCAGTTCACATCAAACAGTTGATTATTAGCCTCTATTTAAGCTTATGAACCAACTTAGGCCTTGTTGGCTATCCTCACAGTTCACATCAAACAGTTGATTAGTAGCCTCTATTTAAGCTTATGAACCAACTTAGGCCTTGTTGGCTATCCTCGCAGTTCACATCAAACAGTTGATTATTAGCCTCTATTTAAGCTTATGAACCAACTTAGGCCTTGTTGGCTATCCTCACAGTTCACATCAAACAGTTGATTATTAGCCTCTATTTAAGCTTATGAACCAACTTAGGCCTTGTTGGCTATCCTCACAGTTCACTTCAAACAGTTGATTATTAGCCTCTATTTAAGCTTATGAACCAACTTAGGCCTTGTTGGCTATCCTCACAGTTCACTTCAAACAGTTGATTAGTAGCCTCTATTTAAGCTTATGAACCAACTTAGGCCTTGTTGGCTATCCTCACAGTTCACTTCAAACAGTTGATTATTAGCCTCTATTTAAGCTTATGAACCAACTTAGGACTTGTTGGCTATCCTCACAGTTCACTTAAGACAGTTGATTATTAGCCTCTATTTAAGCTTATGAACCAACTTAGGCCTTGTTGGCTATCCTCACAGTTCACTTAAGACAGTTGATTATTAGCCTCTATTTAAGCTTATGAACCAACTTAGGCCTTGTTGGCTATCCTCACAGTTCACATCAAACAGTTGATTAGTAGCCTCTATTTAAGCTTATGAACCAACTTAGGCCTTGTTGGCTATCCTCACAGTTCACTTCAAACAGTTGATTATTAGCCTCTATTTAAGCTTATGAACCAACTTAGGCCTTGTTGGCTATCCTCACAGTTCACATCAAACAGTTGATTAGTAGCCTCTATTTAAGCTTATGAACCAACTTAGGCCTTGTTGGCTATCCTCATAGTTCACTTCAAACAGTTGATTATTAGCCTCTATTTAAGCTTATGAACCAACTTAGGCCTTGTTGGCTATCCTCACAGTTCACTTCAAACAGTTGATTATTAGCCTCTATTTAAGCTTATGAACCAACTTAGGCCTTGTTGGCTATCCTCACAGTTCACTTCAAACAGTTGATTAGTAGCCTCTATTTAAACTTATGAACCAACTTAGGCCTTGTTGGCTATCCTCACAGTTCACTTCAAACAGTTGATTATTAGCCTCTATTTAAGCTTATGAACCAACTTAGGACTTGTTGGCTATCCTCACAGTTCACATCAAACAGTTGATTAGTAGCCTCTATTTAAGCTTATGAACCAACTTAGGCCTTGTTGGCTATCCTCACAGTTCACATCAAACAGTTGATTAGTAGCCTCTATTTAATCTTATGAACCAACTTAGGCCTTGTTGGCTATCCTCACAGTTCACTTCAAACAGTTGATTAGTAGCCTCTATTTAAGCTTATGAACCAACTTAGGCCTTGTTGGCTATCCTCACAGTTCACTTCAAACAGTTGATTATTAGCCTCTATTTAAGCTTATGAACCAACTTAGGCCTTGTTGGCTATCCTCACAGTTCACATCAAACAGTTGATTATTAGCCTCTATTTAAGCTTATGAACCAACTTAGGCCTTGTTGGCTATCCTCACAGTTCACTTCAAACAGTTGATTATTAGCCTCTATTTAAGCTTATGAACCAACTTAGGCCTTGTTGGCTAACCTCACAGTTCACTTCAAACAGTTGATTATTAGCCTCTATTTAAGCTTATGAACCAACTTAGGCCTTGTTGGCTATCCTCGCAGTTCACTTCAAACAGTTGATTATTAGCCTCTATTTAAGCTTATGAACCAACTTAGGCCTTGTTGGCTATCCTCGCAGTTCACTTCAAACAGTTGATTAGTAGCCTCTATTTAAGCTTATGAACCAACTTAGGCCTTGTTGCCTATCCTCGCAGTTCACTTCAAACAGTTGATTAGTAGCCCCTATTTAAGCTTATGAACCAACTTAGGCCTTGTTGGCTATCCTCACAGTTCACTTAAGACAGTTGATTATTAGCCTCTATTTAAGCTTATGAACCAACTTAGGCCTTGTTGGCTATCCTCACAGTTCACTTCAAACAGTTGATTAATAGCCTCTATTTAAGCTTAGGAACCAACATAGTCCTTGTTGGCTATCCTCACAGTTCACTTCAAACAGTTGATTAGTAGCCTCTATTTAAGCTTATGAACCAACTTAGGCCTTGTTGGCTATCCTCACAGTTCATATCAAACAGTTGATTAGTAGCCTCTATTTAAGCTTATGAACCAACTTAGGCCTTGTTGGCTATCCTCACAGTTCACTTCAAACAGTTGATTAGTAGCCTCTATTTAAGCTTATGAACCAACTTAGGCCTTGTTGGCTATCCTCACAGTTCACTTAAGACAGTTGATTATTAGCCTCTATTTAAGCTTATGAACCAACTTAGGCCTTGTTGGCTATCCTCACAGTTCACATCAAACAGTTGATTAGTAGCCTCTATTTAAGCTTATGAACCAACTTAGGCCTTGTTGGCTATCCTCACAGTTCACTTAAGACAGTTGATTATTAGCCTCTATTTAAGCTTATGAACCAACTTAGGCCTTGTTGGCTATCCTCACAGTTCACTTCAAACAGTTGATTATTAGCATCTATTTAAGCTTATGAACCAACTTAGGCCTTGTTGGCTATCCTCACAGTTCACTTAAGACAGTTGAATATTAGCCTCTATTTAAGCTTATGAACCAACTTAGGCCTTGTTGGCTATCCTCACAGTTCACTTCAAACAGTTGATTAGTAGCCTCTATTTAAGCTTATGAACCAACTTAGGCCTTGTTGGCTATCCTCACAGTTCACATCAAACAGTTGATTAGTAGCCTCTATTTAAGCTTATGAACCAACTTAGGCCTTGTTGGCTATCCTCACAGTTCACTTCAAACAGTTGATTATTAGCCTCTATTTAAGCTTATGAACCAACTTAGGCCTTGTTGGCTATCCTCACAGTTCACTTCAAACAGTTGATTATTAGCCTCTATTTAAGCTTATGAACCAACTTAGGCCTTGTTGGCTATCCTCACAGTTCACATCAAACAGTTGATTATTAGCCTCTATTTAAGCTTATGAACCAACTTAGGCCTTGTTGGCTATCCTCACAGTTCACTTCAAACAGTTGATTATTAGCCTCTATTTAAGCTTATGAACCAACTTAGGCCTTGTTGGCTATCCTCACAGTTCACTTCAAACAGTTGATTATTAGCCTCTATTTAAGCTTATGAACCAACTTAGGGCTTGTTGGCTATCCTCACAGTTCACATCAAGCAGTTGATTATTAGCCTCTATTTAAGCTTATGAACCAACTTAGGCCTTGTTGGCTATCCTCACAGTTCACATCAAACAGTTGATTAGTAGCCTCTATTTAAGCTTATGAACCAACTTAGGCCTTGTTGGCTATCCTCACAGTTCACATCAAACAGTTGATTATTAGCCTCTGTTTAAGCTTATGAACCAACTTAGGCCTTGTTGGCTATCCTCACAGTTCACTTAAGACAGTTGATTATTAGCCTCTATTTAAGCTTATGAACCAACTTAGGCCTTGTTGGCTATCCTCACAGTTCACTTCAAACAGTTGATTATTAGCCTCTATTTAAGCTTATGAACCAACTTAGGCCTTGTTGGCTATCCTCACAGTTCACTTCAAACAGTTGATTATTAGCCTCTATTTAAGCTTATGAACCAACTTAGGCCTTGTTGGCTATCCTCACAGTTCACATCAAACAGTTGATTAGTAGCCTCTATTTAAGCTTATGAACCAACTTAGGCCTTGTTGGCTATCCTCACAGTTCACATCAAACAGTTGATTATTAGCCTCTATTTAAGCTTATGAACCAACTTAGGCCTTGTTGGCTATCCTCACAGTTCACTTAAGACAGTTGATTATTAGCCTCTATTTAAGCTTATGAACCAACTTAGGCCTTGTTGGCTATCCTCACAGTTCACTTAAGACAGTTGATTAGTAGCCTCTATTTAAGCTTATGAACCAACTTAGGCCTTGTTGGCTATCCTCACAGTTCACATCAAACAGTTGATTAGTAGCCTCTATTTAAGCTTATGAACCAACTTAGGCCTTGTTGGCTCTCCTCACAGTTCACATCAAACAGTTGATTATTAGCCTCTATTTAAGCTTATGAACCAACTTAGGCCTTGTTGGCTATCCTCACAGTTCACTTCAAACAGTTGATTATTAGCCTCTATTTAAGCTTATGAACCAACTTAGGCCTTGTTGGCTATCCTCACAGTTCACATCAAACAGTTGATTAGTAGCCTCTATTTAAGCTTATGAACCAACTTAGGCCTTGTTGGCTATCCTCACAGTTCACTTAAGACAGTTAATTATTAGCCTCTATTTAAGCTTATGAACCAACTTAGGCCTTGTTGGCTATCCTCACAGTTCACTTAAGACAGTTGATTATTAGCCTCTATTTAAGCTTATGAACCAACTTAGGCCTTGTTGGCTATCCTCACAGTTCACTTAAGACAGTAGATTATTAGCCTCTATTTAAGCTTATGAACCAACTTAGGCCTTGTTGGCTATCCTCACAGTTCACTTAAGACAGTTGATTAGTAGCCTCTATTTAAGCTTATGAACCAACTTAGGCCTTGTTGGCTATCGTCACAGTTCACATCAAACAGTTGATTAGTAGCCTCTATTTAAGCTTATGAACCAACTTAGGCCTTGTTGGCTATCCTCGCAGTTCACTTCAAACAGTTGATTATTAGCCTCTATTTAAGCTTATGAACCAACTTAGGCCTTGTTGGCTATCCTCACAGTTCACTTCAAACAGTTGATTATTAGCCTCTATTTAAGCTTATGAACCAACTTAGGCCTTGTTGGCTATCCTCACAGTTCACTTCAAACAGTTGATTATTAGCCTCCATTTAAGCTTATGAACCAACTTAGGCCTTGTTGGCTATCCTCACAGTTCACTTCAAACAGTTGATTAGTAGCCTCTATTTAAGCTTATGAACCAACTTAGGCCTTGTTGGCTATCCTCACAGTTCACATCAAACAGTTGATTAGTAGCCTCTATTTAAGCTTATGAACCAACTTAGGCCTTGTTGGCTATCCTCGCAGTTCACATCAAACAGTTGATTATTAGCCTCTATTTAAGCTTATGAACCAACTTAGGCCTTGTTGGCTATCCTCACAGTTCACATCAAACAGTTGATTAGTAGCCTCTATTTAAGCTTATGAACCAACTTAGGCCTTGTTGGCTATCCTCGCAGTTCACATCAAACAGTTGATTATTAGCCTCTATTTAAGCTTATGAACCAACTTAGGCCTTGTTGGCTATCCTCACAGTTCACATCAAACAGTTGATTATTAGCCTCTATTTAAGCTTATGAACCAACTTAGGCCTTGTTGGCTATCCTCACAGTTCACTTCAAACAGTTGATTATTAGCCTCTATTTAAGCTTATGAACCAACTTAGGCCTTGTTGGCTATCCTCACAGTTCACTTCAAACAGTTGATTAGTAGCCTCTATTTAAGCTTATGAACCAACTTAGGCCTTGTTGGCTATCCTCACAGTTCACTTCAAACAGTTGATTATTAGCCTCTATTTAAGCTTATGAACCAACTTAGGCCTTGTTGGCTATCCTCACAGTTCACTTAAGACAGTTGATTATTAGCCTCTATTTCACCTTATGAACCAACTTAGGCCTTGTTGGCTATCCTCACAGTTCACTTAAGACAGTTGATTATTAGCCTCTATTTAAGCTTATGAACCAACTTAGGCCTTGTTGGCTATCCTCACAGTTCACATCAAACAGTTGATTAGTAGCCTCTATTTAAGCTTATGAACCAACTTAGGCCTTGTTGGCTATCCTCACAGTTCACTTCAAACAGTTGATTATTAGCCTCTATTTAAGCTTATGAACCAACTTAGGCCTTGTTGGCTATCCTCACAGTTCACATCAAACAGTTGATTAGTAGCCTCTATTTAAGCTTATGAACCAACTTAGGCCTTGTTGGCTATCCTCACAGTTCACTTCAAACAGTTGATTATTAGCCTCTATTTAAGCTTATGAACCAACTTAGGCCTTGTTGGCTATCCTCACAGTTCACTTCAAACAGTTGATTATTAGCCTCTATTTAAGCTTATGAACCAACTTAGGCCTTGTTGGCTATCCTCACAGTTCACTTCAAACAGTTGATTATTAGCCTCTATTTAAGCTTATGAACCAACTTAGGCCTTGTTGGCTATCCTCACAGTTCACTTCAAACAGTTGATTATTAGCCTCTATTTAAGCTTATGAACCAACTTAGGACTTGTTGGCTATCCTCACAGTTCACATCAAACAGTTGATTATTAGCCTCTATTTAAGCTTATGAACCAACTTAGGCCTTGTTGGCTATCCTCACAGTTCACATCAAACAGTTGATTAGTAGCCTCTATTTAAGCTTATGAACCAACTTAGGCCTTGTTGGCTATCCTCACAGTTCACTTCAAACAGTTGATTAGTAGCCTCTATTTAAGCTTATGAACCAACTTAGGCCTTGTTGGCTATCCTCACAGTTCACTTCAAACAGTTGATTATTAGCCTCTATTTAAGCTTATGAACCAACTTAGGCCTTGTTGGCTATCCTCACAGTTCACATCAAACAGTTGATTATTAGCCTCTATTTAAGCTTATGAACCAACTTAGGCCTTGTTGGCTATCCTCACAGTTCACTTCAAACAGTTGATTATTAGCCTCTATTTAAGCTTATGAACCAACTTAGGCCTTGTTGGCTATCCTCGCAGTTCACTTCAAACAGTTGATTATTAGCCTCTATTTAAGCTTATGAACCAACTTAGGCCTTGTTGGCTATCCTCACAGTTCACTTCAAACAGTTGATTATTAGCCTCTATTTAAGCTTATGAACCAACTTAGGCCTTGTTGGCTATCCTCACAGTTCACTTCAAACAGTTGATTATTAGCCTCTATTTAAGCTTATGAACCAACTTAGGCCTTGTTGGCTATCCTCACAGTTCACATCAAACAGTTGATTAGTAGCCTCTATTTAAGCTTATGAACCAACTTAGGCCTTGTTGGCTATCCTCACAGTTCACTTAAGACAGTTAATTATTAGCCTCTATTTAAGCTTATGAACCAACTTAGGCCTTGTTGGCTATCCTCACAGTTCACTTAAGACAGTTGATTATTAGCCTCTATTTAAGCTTATGAACCAACTTAGGCCTTGTTGGCTATCCTCACAGTTCACTTAAGACAGTAGATTATTAGCCTCTATTTAAGCTTATGAACCAACTTAGGCCTTGTTGGCTATCCTCACAGTTCACTTAAGACAGTTGATTAGTAGCCTCTATTTAAGCTTATGAACCAACTTAGGCCTTGTTGGCTATCGTCACAGTTCACATCAAACAGTTGATTAGTAGCCTCTATTTAAGCTTATGAACCAACTTAGGCCTTGTTGGCTATCCTCGCAGTTCACTTCAAACAGTTGATTATTAGCCTCTATTTAAGCTTATGAACCAACTTAGGCCTTGTTGGCTATCCTCACAGTTCACTTCAAACAGTTGATTATTAGCCTCTATTTAAGCTTATGAACCAACTTAGGCCTTGTTGGCTATCCTCACAGTTCACTTCAAACAGTTGATTATTAGCCTCCATTTAAGCTTATGAACCAACTTAGGCCTTGTTGGCTATCCTCACAGTTCACTTCAAACAGTTGATTAGTAGCCTCTATTTAAGCTTATGAACCAACTTAGGCCTTGTTGGCTATCCTCACAGTTCACATCAAACAGTTGATTAGTAGCCTCTATTTAAGCTTATGAACCAACTTAGGCCTTGTTGGCTATCCTCGCAGTTCACATCAAACAGTTGATTATTAGCCTCTATTTAAGCTTATGAACCAACTTAGGCCTTGTTGGCTATCCTCACAGTTCACATCAAACAGTTGATTAGTAGCCTCTATTTAAGCTTATGAACCAACTTAGGCCTTGTTGGCTATCCTCGCAGTTCACATCAAACAGTTGATTATTAGCCTCTATTTAAGCTTATGAACCAACTTAGGCCTTGTTGGCTATCCTCACAGTTCACATCAAACAGTTGATTATTAGCCTCTATTTAAGCTTATGAACCAACTTAGGCCTTGTTGGCTATCCTCACAGTTCACTTCAAACAGTTGATTATTAGCCTCTATTTAAGCTTATGAACCAACTTAGGCCTTGTTGGCTATCCTCACAGTTCACTTCAAACAGTTGATTAGTAGCCTCTATTTAAGCTTATGAACCAACTTAGGCCTTGTTGGCTATCCTCACAGTTCACTTCAAACAGTTGATTATTAGCCTCTATTTAAGCTTATGAACCAACTTAGGCCTTGTTGGCTATCCTCACAGTTCACTTAAGACAGTTGATTATTAGCCTCTATTTCACCTTATGAACCAACTTAGGCCTTGTTGGCTATCCTCACAGTTCACTTAAGACAGTTGATTATTAGCCTCTATTTAAGCTTATGAACCAACTTAGGCCTTGTTGGCTATCCTCACAGTTCACATCAAACAGTTGATTAGTAGCCTCTATTTAAGCTTATGAACCAACTTAGGCCTTGTTGGCTATCCTCACAGTTCACTTCAAACAGTTGATTATTAGCCTCTATTTAAGCTTATGAACCAACTTAGGCCTTGTTGGCTATCCTCACAGTTCACATCAAACAGTTGATTAGTAGCCTCTATTTAAGCTTATGAACCAACTTAGGCCTTGTTGGCTATCCTCACAGTTCACTTCAAACAGTTGATTATTAGCCTCTATTTAAGCTTATGAACCAACTTAGGCCTTGTTGGCTATCCTCACAGTTCACTTCAAACAGTTGATTATTAGCCTCTATTTAAGCTTATGAACCAACTTAGGCCTTGTTGGCTATCCTCACAGTTCACTTCAAACAGTTGATTATTAGCCTCTATTTAAGCTTATGAACCAACTTAGGCCTTGTTGGCTATCCTCACAGTTCACTTCAAACAGTTGATTATTAGCCTCTATTTAAGCTTATGAACCAACTTAGGACTTGTTGGCTATCCTCACAGTTCACATCAAACAGTTGATTATTAGCCTCTATTTAAGCTTATGAACCAACTTAGGCCTTGTTGGCTATCCTCACAGTTCACATCAAACAGTTGATTAGTAGCCTCTATTTAAGCTTATGAACCAACTTAGGCCTTGTTGGCTATCCTCACAGTTCACTTCAAACAGTTGATTAGTAGCCTCTATTTAAGCTTATGAACCAACTTAGGCCTTGTTGGCTATCCTCACAGTTCACTTCAAACAGTTGATTATTAGCCTCTATTTAAGCTTATGAACCAACTTAGGCCTTGTTGGCTATCCTCACAGTTCACATCAAACAGTTGATTATTAGCCTCTATTTAAGCTTATGAACCAACTTAGGCCTTGTTGGCTATCCTCACAGTTCACTTCAAACAGTTGATTATTAGCCTCTATTTAAGCTTATGAACCAACTTAGGCCTTGTTGGCTATCCTCGCAGTTCACTTCAAACAGTTGATTATTAGCCTCTATTTAAGCTTATGAACCAACTTAGGCCTTGTTGGCTATCCTCACAGTTCACTTCAAACAGTTGATTATTAGCCTCTATTTAAGCTTATGAACCAACTTAGGCCTTGTTGGCTATCCTCACAGTTCACTTCAAACAGTTGATTATTAGCCTCTATTTAAGCTTATGAACCAACTTAGGCCTTGTTGGCTATCCTCGCAGTTCACTTCAAACAGTTGATTATTAGCCTCTATTTAAGCTTATGAACCAACTTAGGCCTTGTTGGCTATCCTCGCAGTTCACTTCAAACAGTTGATTAGTAGCCTCTATTTAAGCTTATGAACCAACTTAGGCCTTGTTGCCTATCCTCGCAGTTCACTTCAAACAGTTGATTAGTAGCCCCTATTTAAGCTTATGAACCAACTTAGGCCTTGTTGGCTATCCTCACAGTTCACTTAAGACAGTTGATTATTAGCCTCTATTTAAGCTTATGAACCAACTTAGGCCTTGTTGGCTATCCTCACAGTTCACTTCAAACAGTTGATTAGTAGCCTCTATTTAAGCTTATGAACCAACATAGTCCTTGTTGGCTATCCTCACAGTTCACTTCAAACAGTTGATTAGTAGCCTCTATTTAAGCTTATGAACCAACTTAGGCCTTGTTGGCTATCCTCACAGTTCATATCAAACAGTTGATTAGTAGCCTCTATTTAAGCTTATGAACCAACTTAGGCCTTGTTGGCTATCCTCACAGTTCACTTCAAACAGTTGATTAGTAGCCTCTATTTAAGCTTATGAACCAACTTAGGCCTTGTTGGCTATCCTCACAGTTCACTTAAGACAGTTGATTATTAGCCTCTATTTAAGCTTATGAACCAACTTAGGCCTTGTTGGCTATCCTCACAGTTCACATCAAACAGTTGATTAGTAGCCTCTATTTAAGCTTATGAACCAACTTAGGCCTTGTTGGCTATCCTCACAGTTCACTTAAGACAGTTGATTATTAGCCTCTATTTAAGCTTATGAACCAACTTAGGCCTTGTTGGCTATCCTCACAGTTCACTTCAAACAGTTGATTATTAGCCTCTATTTAAGCTTATGAACCAACTTAGGCCTTGTTGGCTATCCTCACAGTTCACTTAAGACAGTTGATTATTAGCCTCTATTTAAGCTTATGAACCAACTTAGGCCTTGTTGGCTATCCTCACAGTTCACTTCAAACAGTTGATTAGTAGCCTCTATTTAAGCTTATGAACCAACTTAGGCCTTGTTGGCTATCCTCACAGTTCACAACAAACAGTTGATTAGTAGCCTCTATTTAAGCTTATGAACCAACTTAGGCCTTGTTGGCTATCCTCACAGTTCACTTCAAACGGTTGATTATTAGCCTCTATTTAAGCTTATGAACCAACTTAGGCCTTGTTGGCTATCCTCACAGTTCACTTCAAACAGTTGATTATTAGCCTCTATTTAAGCTTATGAACCAACTTAGGCCTTGTTGGCTATCCTCACAGTTCACATCAAACAGTTGATTATTAGCCTCTATTTAAGCTTATGAACCAACTTAGGCCTTGTTGGCTATCCTCACAGTTCACTTCAAACAGTTGATTATTAGCCTCTATTTAAGCTTATGAACCAACTTAGGCCTTGTTGGCTATCCTCACAGTTCACTTCAAACAGTTGATTAGTAGCCTCTATTTAAGCTTATGAACCAACTTAGGCCTTGTTGGCTATCCTCACAGTTCACATCAAACAGTTGATTATTAGCCTCTATTTAAGCTTATGAACCAACTTAGGCCTTGTTGGCTATCCTCACAGTTCACATCAAACAGTTGATTATTAACCTCTATTTAAGCTTATGAACCAACTTAGGCCTTGTTGGCTATCCTCACAGTTCACATCAAACAGTTGATTATTAGCCTCTGTTTAAGCTTATGAACCAACTTAGGCCTTGTTGGCTATCCTCACAGTTTACTTAAGACAGTTGATTATTAGCCTCTATTTAAGCTTATGAACCAACTTAGGCCTTGTTGGCTATCCTCACAGTTCACTTCAAACAGTTGATTATTAGCCTCTATTTAAGCTTATGAACCAACTTAGGCCTTGTTGGCTATCCTCACAGTTCACTTCAAACAGTTGATTATTAGCCTCTATTTAAGCTTATGAACCAACTTAGGCCTTGTTGGCTATCCTCACAGTTCACTTCAAACAGTTGATTATTAGCCTCTATTTAAGCTTATGAACCAACTTAGGCCTTGTTGGCTATCCTCGCAGTTCACATCAAACAGTTGATTAGTAGCCTCTATTTAAGCTTATGAACCAACTTAGGCCTTGTTGGCTATCCTCGCAGTTCACTTCAAACAGTTGATTAGTAGCCTCTATTTAAGCTTATGAACCAACTTAGGCCTTGTTGGCTATCCTCACAGTTCACATCAAACAGTTGATTAGTAGCCTCTATTTAAGCTTATGAACCAACTTAGGCCTTGTTGGCTATCCTCACAGTTCACATCAAACAGTTGATTAGTAGCCTCTATTTAAGCTTATGAACCAACTTAGGCCTTGTTGGCTATCCTCACAGTTCACATCAAACAGTTGATTAGTAGCCTCTATTTAAGCTTATGAACCAACTTAGGCCTTGTTGGCTATCCTCACAGTTCACATCAAACAGTTGATTAGTAGCCTCTATTTAAGCTTATGAACCAACTTAGGCCTTGTTGGCTATCCTCGCAGTTCACTTCAAACAGTTGATTAGTAGCCTCTATTTAAGCTTATGAACCAACTTAGGCCTTGTTGGCTATCCTCACAGTTCACTTCAAACAGTTGATTAGTAGCCTCTATTTAAGCTTATGAACCAACTTAGGCCTTGTTGGCTATCCTCACAGTTCACTTAAGACAGTTGATTATTAGCCTCTATTTAAGCTTATGAACCAACTTAGGCCTTGTTGGCTATCCTCACAGTTCACTTCAAACAGTTGATTATTAGCCTCTATTTAAGCTTATGAACCAACTTAGGCCTTGTTGGCTATCCTCACAGTTCACTTAAGACAGTTGATTATTAGCCTCTATTTAAGCTTATGAACCAACTTAGGCCTTGTTGGCTATCCTCACAGTTCACTTCAAACAGTTGATTATTAGCCTCTATTTAAGCTTATGAACCAACTTAGGCCTTGTTGGCTATCCTCACAGTTCACTTCAAACAGTTGATTATTAGCCTCTATTTAAGCTTATGAACCAACTTAGGCCTTGTTGGCTATCCTCACAGTTCACTTCAAACAGTTGATTATTAGCCTCTATTTAAGCTTATGAACCAACTTAGGCCTTGTTGGCTATCCTCACAGTTCACTTCAAACAGTTGATTAGTAGCCTCTATTTAAGCTTATGAACCAACTTAGGCCTTGTTGGCTATCCTCGCAGTTCACTTCAAACAGTTGATTAGTAGCCTCTATTTAAGCTTATGAACCAACTTAGGCCTTGTTGGCTATCCTCACAGTTCACATCAAACAGTTGATTAGTAGCCTCTATTTAAGCTTATGAACCAACTTAGGCCTTGTTGGCTATCCTCGCAGTTCACTTCAAACAGTTGATTATTAGCCTCTATTTAAGCTTGTGAACCAACTTAGGCCTTGTTGGCTATCCTCGCAGTTCACTTCAAACAGTTGATTAGTAGCCTCTATTTAAGCTTATGAACCAACTTAGGCCTTGTTGGCTATCCTCGCAGTTCACTTCAAACAGTTGATTAGTAGCCTCTATTTAAGCTTATGAACCAACTTAGGCCTTGTTGGCTATCCTCACAGTTCACATCAAACAGTTGATTAGTAGCCTCTATTTAAGCTTATGAACCGACTTAGGCCTTGTTGGCTATCCTCACAGTTCACATCAAACAGTTGATTATTAGCCTCTATTTAAGCTTATGAACCAACTTAGGCCTTGTTGGCTATCCTCACAGTTCACATCAAACAGTTGATTATTAGCCTCTATTTAAGCTTATGAACCAACTTAGGCCTTGTTGGCTATCCTCACAGTTCACTTCAAACAGTTGATTATTAGCCTCTATTTAAGCTTATGAACCAACTTAGGCCTTGTTGGCTATCCTCACAGTTCACATCAAACAGTTGATTAGTAGCCTCTATTTAAGCTTATGAACCAACTTAGGCCTTGTTGGCTATCCTCACAGTTCACATCAAACAGTTGATTAGTAGCCTCTATTTAAGCTTATGAACCAACTTAGGCCTTGTTGGCTATCCTCACAGTTCACTTCAAACAGTTGATTATTAGCCTCTATTTAAGCTTATGAACCAACTTAGGCCTTGTTGGCTATCCTCACAGTTCACTTCAAACAGTTGATTAGTAGCCTCTATTTAAGCTTATGAACCAACTTAGGCCTTGTTGGCTATCCTCACAGTTCACTTCAAACAGTTGATTATTAGCCTCTATTTAAGCTTATGAACCAACTTAGGCCTTGTTGGCTATCCTCACAGTTCACTTAAGACAGTTGATTAGTAGCCTCTATTTAAGCTTATGAACCAACTTAGGCCTTGTTGGCTATCCTCACAGTTCACTTAAGACAGTTGATTATTAGCCTCTATTTAAGCTTATGAACCAACTTAGGCCTTGTTGGCTATCCTCACAGGTCACTTCAAACAGTTGATTATTAGCCTCTGTTTAAGCTTATGAACCAACTTAGGCCTTGTTGGCTATCCTCACAGTTCACTTCAAACAGTTGATTATTAGCCTCTATTTAAGCTTATGAACCAACTTAGGCCTTGTTGGCTATCCTCACAGTTCACTTCAAACAGTTGATTATTAGCCTCTATTTAAGCTTATGAACCAACTTAGGCCTTGTTGGCTATCCTCACAGTTCACTTCAAACAGTTGATTATTAGCCTCTATTTAAGCTTATGAACCAACTTAGGCCTTGTTGGCTATCCTCACAGTTCACTTCAAACAGTTGATTAGTAGCCTCTATTTAAGCTTATGAACCAACTTAGGCCTTGTTGGCTATCCTCACAGTTCACTTCAAACAGTTGATTATTAGCCTCTATTTAAGCTTATGAACCAACTTAGGCCTTGTTGGCTCTCCTCACAGTTCACTTAAGACAGTTGATTATTAGCCTCTATTTAAGCTTATGAACCAACTTAGGCCTTGTTGGCTATCCTCGCAGTTCACTTCAAACAGTTGATTATTAGCCTCTATTTAAGCTTATGAACCAACTTAGGCCTTGTTGGCTATCCTCACAGTTCACATCAAACAGTTGATTAGTAGCCTCTATTTAAGCTTATGAACCAACTTAGGCCTTGTTGGCTATCCTCGCAGTTAGGAGGGAAGGCCCACGAAGTCTCCGGACGTGTTACGTTTGAGCTCCGCGTCGAAGCATAAAAACAGTGGTTAAAACAAGTTTGTTTTAATAGTGTTGTATATTGGAAGAAAGAAGAAGAAACCAGCTGTCTGTGAGTACTTGTTTCATAATGATACAGAAATAGTTTAGAAGTTATAGAGTGATAAAGGTAACAAATTTTTGTGCATTGCCTAACATATGTGTATAGGCGGCTAGCTAGTCGCCTGTCAGTCGCTGCTGCTGCATCAGTGACCTCTACAGCACGGGTCAAATAGGGGGAGTGAGTGTGTACAATCTGTGCGCGCAGTATTGCCCGTCCTTTCTTGGTTTGCTTTAACGTATTAAAGCGCTTTTATTAATGGATGGAAGAAGCCAAACCCAAAACTAATATGCAAAGGGGATCTTTGAAATCGCCAAGAAGCTATGATAGAGGGAAAAAAGAAATAGGGAAGGTAGGTGAAGGCAAAGATGTGAAGAAGAAGAAAGAAGATAAAAAGAGCAAAGATGATGATGTTTTAGAGAGTAAGAAAGAAGAAAAGGATTTAAAAGAGAAGAAGAAAGAGGAAACAAATGCAGTAAATATGGATTCAACAAATAAAACGGAAAATATTGTTGGAGAAAGTCCGGAGCAGGTGATGTTGAATTTTGAAGATTTAAGTAACGAAGCAAATTCTATTTTAACAAATGATCAAAGGATCGGGACAAGATCAAAGGAGAGATTGTTATTTTTAATAGAAGGCATGAGGAAGGAATTTTTTAGGGTTAATCTAGAAAAAGAAAGAGCTTTTGCAGAAGTCAAAGTATGGAAAGAGGTTAAAGCAACAATGATGGAGACACCGAAAACTTTTGCTCAGGTTACTGCCACTCCGGCGCAAACTGGCAAGCAACAACAAGTAAGGAAAGCGTTACATAATAAAAGACATGTTGTTTTCATCTCAGCCAAAAATGACATGAATATTAAAGATCTACAAGAAACAGTTACTAAGAATTTGAATCCTGTTAAGAATAAAATAAGAATTTGTAGTTTGAGACCAGCGGGCAAAAATGTACTAATTGAAACAGAAACAAAAGAAGATATTGAGAAAGTTATAAACTGTAAAGAGTTATTGGAAAAAGAATTGAAGATTGAAGAGCCGAAGAAAAGAAATCCACAAGTTATCTTGTATAATGTTTTGAAAGGTGTATCAGATGAGGAGTTACAAGAAAATATTTATGAACAAAACTTCATAGACGAGATGACGAAAGAAGAGTTCAGTGAACAGTTTGTTTTAAGATTTAAGACTGGTCCGAGAAATAGAGCTACAGTTCATCATGTGGCCGAAGTTTCTCCAATATTGTGGAAAAATCTCATTCAATCAGGAAGAATATATGCAGGTTTTCAAGCGGTAGCAGTAAAGAATTTCATCTCTGTACCGAAATGTTTGAATTGCTATAATTATGGTCATGTCAAAAAATCCTGTAGGGAAAATAATAAAGTGTGTGGAAAATGCGGAGAAATTGGACATCTGAGGAATGAATGTGAGAAAAGAGAAGAATGTTGTATTCCTTGCAAGAGGAGAGGCAAGATTTGCGGAGGCAAGGGGAATTGTTCAACTTATAATATGATGTTAGAAAGATTTGTTTCCCGAATTGATTATGGTCAACAGTGAAGAAAATATTAACTTACCAATAAAGAAGAATAAGAAGAGGAATACAAGAAGGAATGTTGAAATAAATTATGATGAAATAATATATGAAAAAGTAGGCGAAGAAGAGGAAAGAAAGGAGAATGTTCAAGTTGTAGACGAAGTTGAAGAAGTTGAGTTTGTGTTTGAGAAGGATAGAGAACAGGGAGAATGGTCGTTAATAAATCAAAAGGATACGAAAGAAAAGACCGAAGAGTTTAATATTAAGGAAATTTATAATGATTTTGAAAAAACATTGAAGTTAAGTAGATTAGAAGAACCCAAGACACTAATTGCGGCATTAAGATATATTACAAGAAGAGCTCATGAAAATGGTGATAAAATTATGACTCCAGTTCCAAATGCAGTTGAAAGGATGGATTCAAAAACAAAAAATCTACCAACAGATCTAGAAGAATTAATGTTGTTGTTAAATATTGTTTCTGAGAGAAGGGGAGAGGTATTAGATCTAGAAGAATTATATAATAATCTTGTTCTATGTTATGGTCGAGTTGTATTTGATTCAGCAGCAAGCTGGCCACATTGTTATGCACAAATTAGACATTCAGGATTAAATAGATCGGAGATTGTTAAAAAAGATGTCGTAAAGGATAATGTAGTAAAAACCGCCAATTTTAATCCTAGCTTTAAGCCAGAAACAACGTTTTATAAGACCAATGCACAAAAAATTCCAAATAAATCTAATAAATCGGAAAATATTATAGCAACATGTTTATCAGCTGTAAACACAAATAAATCTATAACTTCTAAACAAAATAAATATAAAATAGCCCAAGTAAATAAATTTAAGGACAATATAAGAAGTTTCAATCATAATATGGCAAAGGAAGTAAATGAAAATAGAGAGAATTTCGCAAAAGTAAGAAGAGATGTATTTGGTGGATTAAATTTAGGAAGTAACTCATGGAGGAAAGCTTAAGAATTGCACAGATAAATGGGCAAAGAAGTAAATTGGTTATGGCGGAAATAAGAAAAATTGCAGAAGAATTAAAATTAGATATTATCTGTATTCAAGAACCGTATGTGGTAAATTCCAAAATTCCATATATGCCGTTAAGATCCCGACAAATCTTATCTCAGGAAAAGGCAATGGCAGCAATAGTAATTTTCAAGCAAGATTTGCAAATAGTAAACATAGCGCAATTTCTGGATACGCATGTTAATTGCATTGAAGTTATAACAAAGTATGGAAGTTTTATATTGGCAAATTATTATTTTCAATATAGTTTGGATATTGAACCCTTTCTATATAAATTACAAAATATTCATAATAAATTCAGAAATAAAGAAATCATGCATGTATGTGATTGTAATGCAAAATCAACTTGGTGGTTCAGTAAAAGACCAGATGAAAGAGGGGAGAAACTGGAAGAACATATCTCGGAATTAAATTTATATGTAATAAATAAAGATGGTAATCCACCAACCTTTCAAAATAGAGCAGGTGCTGAAGAAAATATAGATATTACTTTAGCGTCAGCAACAGCGGAGAAGAAGATTAGAAATTGGTGGGTCACACAGGGTCAGACCACAAGTGATCATAATTTGATTTATTTTGATTATATATTGAATAGGGAAGTAATTCAAGAAGAACATGAAATAGAATTACGTTATAATTATAAAAGAGCAAATTGGGATAAGATGAAGCAAGTATTTAAGGATTTAAATTTACAGTACACGGGAATATCAGTGGATTTGGATGCAATAAATTTAACACAAGCAATAAAAGTAGCAGTATCAAAATCCGTTCCAAAGATAACAATTTCTAATAATAAGGATAAAATAAAATGGACAGATAGATTGCAGAAGCTGAGAACGTTAGCAAGGAAATTAAGAAGAATATATCAAAAGTCAAACATACATACGGAAAGAGAAGAGAACTTAAAGAATTATAGGGAGGCCAAACAAAAGTATAAACAATTATTAGAAGACACCAGAAAACAACATTGGGAACAGTTCGTTGAAAATAATTTAAAACAAGATGTCTGGGGACAACCGTATAAAATTATTATGGATAAAATTAAGAAGCCAGAAATCTTAACCACATTAGATAAGGGTAATGGGGAGATGACAGAAAGTGGGAAAGAATCGGTGGAATTGTTATTACATACGTTATTGCCAGATGATAAAGAGGAAGAAGATGATGATATTCATGTTGAAAAAAGAAACCAGATGATGTTGCAGTATACAGGAAATCCTGTTTATCCCTTTGATATTACAGAAATAAAATTAATTCTGCAGAAGTTAAAAAAGAAGAAGGCACCTGGTCCAGATGGTATTATAAATGAAGTCTTGTATAATCTACGAGAAGAAATTGTCTTGTTTTTGTGTTTCTTGTTTAATGATTGTTTGGCAAGAGGGAGATTTCCAAACTTGTGGAAGGAGGCAAAGGTTGTAATTTTGTGCAAAGGAGCAGATAAGGACAGAACGCAACCAAAATCTTTCAGACCAGTATGTTTATTAAATGCTATTGGCAAGATCTTTGAACAGTTAATATATAAAAGAATAATGGAAAATAGGTTGATGCTGGGTATGAATAATAAACAATTTGGTTTCAGAAAGGGATATTCAACTGAGGATGCAATATTAAAAATTCAAGAAACAGTGTCAAAAAGCCAAAAGAATTATGTAATTGGATTATTTGTGGACATATCGGGCGCTTTTGATAATTTATGGTGGCCGTATTTTTTCGGCATTTTAAAAGACAAGAAATATTCAAGTACTATTTATAA
>CM060950.1:74383599-74726099 GCA_030765055.1 Mantis religiosa | reverse complement strand
TAGCCTCTATTTAAGCTTATGAACCAACTTAGGCCTTGTTGGCTATCCTCACAGTTCACTTCAAACAGTTGATTATTAGCCTCTATTTAAGCTTATGAACCAACTTAGGCCTTGTTGGCTATCCTCACAGTTCACTTCAAAAAGTTGATTAGTAGCCTCTATTTAAGCTTATGAACCAACTTAGGCCTTGTTGGCTATCCTCACAGTTCACTTAAGACAGTTGATTATTAGCCTCTATTTAAGCTTATGAACCAACTTAGGCCTAGTTGGATATCCTCACAGTTCACTTAAGACAGTTGATTATTAGCCTCTATTTAAGCTTATGAACCAACTTAGGCCTTGTTGGCTATCCTCACAGTTCACTTAAGACAGTTGATTATTAGCCTCTATTTAAGCTTATGAACCAACTTAGGCCTTGTTGGCTATCCTCACAGTTCACTTCAAACAGTTGATTATTAGCCTCTATTTAAGCTTATGAACCAACTTAGGCCTTGTTGGCTATCCTCACAGTTCACTTCAAACAGTTGATTATTAGCCTCTATTTAAGCTTATGAACCAACTTAGGCCTTGTTGGCTATCCTCACAGTTCACTTCAAACAGTTGATTATTAGCCTCTATTTAAGCTTATGAACCAACTTAGGCCTTGTTGGCTATCCTCACAGTTCACTTCAAACAGTTGATTATTAGCCTCTATTTAAGCTTATGAACCAACTTAGGCCTTGTTGGCTATCCTCACAGTTCACTTCAAACAGTTGATTAGTAGCCTCTATTTAAGCTTATGAACCAACTTAGGCCTTGTTGGCTCTCCTCACAGTTCACTTAAGACAGTTGATTATTAGCCTCTATTTAAGCTTATGAACCAACTTAGGCCTTGTTGGCTATCCTCGCAGTTCACTTCAAACAGTTGATTAGTAGCCTCTATTTAAGCTTATGAACCAACTTAGGCCTTGTTGGCTATCCTCACAGTTCACATCAAACAGTTGATTAGTAGCCTCTATTTAAGCTTATGAACCAACTTAGGCCTTGTTGGCTATCCTCACAGTTCACTTAAGACAGTTGATTATTAGCCTCTATTTAAGCTTATGAACCAACTTAGGCCTTGTTGGCTATCCTCACAGTTCACATCAAACAGTTGATTATTAGCCTCTATTTAAGCTTATGAACCAACTTAGGCCTTGTTGGCTATCCTCACAGTTCACTTCAAACAGTTGATTATTAGCCTCTATTTAAGCTTATGAACCAGCTTAGGCCTTGTTGGCTATCCTCACAGTTCACTTCAAACAGTTGATTATTAGCCTCTATTTAAGCTTATGAACCAGCTTGGGCCTTGTTGGCTATCCTCACAGTTCACTTCAAACAGTTGATTATTAGCCTCTATTTAAGCTTATGAACCAACTTAGGCCTTGTTGGCTATCCTCACAGTTCACTTAAGACAGTTGATTATTAGCCTCTATTTAAGCTTATGAACCAACTTAGGCCTTGTTGGCTATCCTCACAGTTCACTTCAAACAGTTGATTATTAGCCTCTATTTAAGCTTATGAACCAACTTAGGCCTTGTTGGCTATCCTCACAGTTCACTTAAGACAGTTGATTATTAGCCTCTATTTAAGCTTATGAACCAACTTAGGCCTTGTTGGCTATCCTCACAGTTCACTTAAAACAGTTGATTATTAGCCTCTATTTAAGCTTATGAACCAACTTAGGCCTTGTTGGCTATCCTCACAGTTCACTTAAGACAGTTGATTATTAGCCTCTATTTAAGCTTATGAACCAACTTAGGCCTTGTTGGCTATCCTCACAGTTCACATCAAACAGTTGATTAGTAGCCTCTATTTAAGCTTATGAACCAACTTAGGCCTTGTTGGCTATCCTCACAGTTCACATCAAACAGTTGATTATTAGCCTCTATTTAAGCTTATGAACCAACTTAGGCCTTGTTGGCTATCCTCACAGTTCACATCAAACAGTTGATTATTAGCCTCTATTTAAGCTTATGAACCAACTTAGGCCTTGTTGGCTATCCTCACAGTTCACTTCAAACAGTTGATTATTAGCCTCTATTTAAGCTTATGAACCAACTTAGGCCTTGTTGGCTATCCTCACAGTTCACATCAAACAGTTGATTATTAGCCTCTATTTAAGCTTATGAACCAACTTAGGCCTTGTTGGCTATCCTCACAGTTCACATCAAACAGTTGATTATTAGCCTCTATTTAAGCTTATGAACCAACTTAGGCCTTGTTGGCTATCCTCACAGTTCACTTCAAACAGTTGATTAGTAGCCTCTATTTAAGCTTATGAACCAACTTAGGCCTTGTTGGCTATCCTCACAGTTCACATCAAACAGTTGATTAGTAGCCTCTATTTAAGCTTATGAACCAACCTAGGCCTTGTTGGCTATCCTCACAGTTCACATCAAACAGTTGATTATTAGCCTCTATTTAAGCTTATGAACCAACTTAGGCCTTGTTGGCTATCCTCACAGTTCACATCAAACAGTTGATTATTAGCCTCTATTTAAGCTTATGAACCAACTTAGGCCTTGTTGGCTATCCTCACAGTTCACTTCAAACAGTTGATTATTAGCCTCTATTTAAGCTTATGAACCAACTTAGGCCTTGTTGGCTAACCTCACAGTTCACATCAAACAGTTGATTAGTAGCCTCTATTTAAGCTTATGAACCAACTTAGGCCTTGTTGGCTATCCTCACAGTTCACATCAAACAGTTGATTAGTAGCCTCTATTTAAGCTTATGAACCAACTTAGGCCTTGTTGGCTATCCTCACAGTTCACATCAAACAGTTGATTATTAGCCTCTATTTAAGCTTATGAACCAACTTAGGCCTTGTTGGATATCCTCACAGTTCACTTCAAACAGTTGATTAGTAGCCTCTATTTAAGCTTATGAACCAACTTAGGCCTTGTTGGCTATCCTCACAGTTCACATCAAACAGTTGATTAGTAGCCTCTATTTAAGCTTATGAACCAACTTAGGCCTTGTTGGCTATCCTCACAGTTCACATCAAACAGTTGATTATTAGCCTCTATTTAAGCTTATGAACCAACTTAGGCCTTGTTGGCTATCCTCACAGTTCACTTCAAACAGTTGATTATTAGCCTCTATTTAAGCTTATGAACCAACTTAGGCCTTGTTGGCTATCCTCACAGTTCACTTCAAACAGTTGATTAGTAGCCTCTATTTAAGCTTATGAACCAACTTAGGCCTTGTTGGCTATCCTCACAGTTCACTTAAGACAGTTGATTATTAGCCTCTATTTAAGCTTATGAACCAACTTAGGCCTTGTTGGCTATCCTCACAGTTCACTTCAAACAGTTGATTATTAGCCTCTATTTAAGCTTATGAACCAACTTAGGCCTTGTTGGCTATCCTCACAGTTCACTTCAAAAAGTTGATTAGTAGCCTCTATTTAAGCTTATGAACCAACTTAGGCCTTGTTGGCTATCCTCACAGTTCACTTAAGACAGTTGATTATTAGCCTCTATTTAAGCTTATGAACCAACTTAGGCCTAGTTGGATATCCTCACAGTTCACTTAAGACAGTTGATTATTAGCCTCTATTTAAGCTTATGAACCAACTTAGGCCTTGTTGGCTATCCTCACAGTTCACTTAAGACAGTTGATTATTAGCCTCTATTTAAGCTTATGAACCAACTTAGGCCTTGTTGGCTATCCTCACAGTTCACTTCAAACAGTTGATTATTAGCCTCTATTTAAGCTTATGAACCAACTTAGGCCTTGTTGGCTATCCTCACAGTTCACTTCAAACAGTTGATTATTAGCCTCTATTTAAGCTTATGAACCAACTTAGGCCTTGTTGGCTATCCTCACAGTTCACTTCAAACAGTTGATTAGTAGCCTCTATTTAAGCTTATGAACCAACTTAGGCCTTGTTGGCTATCCTCACAGTTCACTTCAAACAGTTGATTATTAGCCTCTATTTAAGCTTATGAACCAACTTAGGCCTTGTTGGCTATCCTCACAGTTCACTTCAAACAGTTGATTAGTAGCCTCTATTTAAGCTTATGAACCAACTTAGGCCTTGTTGGCTCTCCTCACAGTTCACTTAAGACAGTTGATTATTAGCCTCTATTTAAGCTTATGAACCAACTTAGGCCTTGTTGGCTATCCTCGCAGTTCACTTCAAACAGTTGATTAGTAGCCTCTATTTAAGCTTATGAACCAACTTAGGCCTTGTTGGCTATCCTCACAGTTCACATCAAACAGTTGATTAGTAGCCTCTATTTAAGCTTATGAACCAACTTAGGCCTTGTTGGCTATCCTCACAGTTCACTTAAGACAGTTGATTATTAGCCTCTATTTAAGCTTATGAACCAACTTAGGCCTTGTTGGCTATCCTCACAGTTCACATCAAACAGTTGATTATTAGCCTCTATTTAAGCTTATGAACCAACTTAGGCCTTGTTGGCTATCCTCACAGTTCACTTCAAACAGTTGATTATTAGCCTCTATTTAAGCTTATGAACCAGCTTAGGCCTTGTTGGCTATCCTCACAGTTCACTTCAAACAGTTGATTATTAGCCTCTATTTAAGCTTATGAACCAGCTTGGGCCTTGTTGGCTATCCTCACAGTTCACTTCAAACAGTTGATTATTAGCCTCTATTTAAGCTTATGAACCAACTTAGGCCTTGTTGGCTATCCTCACAGTTCACTTCAAACAGTTGATTATTAGCCTCTATTTAAGCTTATGAACCAACTTAGGCCTTGTTGGCTATCCTCACAGTTCACTTCAAACAGTTGATTATTAGCCTCTATTTAAGCTTATGAACCAACTTAGGCGATGTTGGCTATCCTCACAGTTCACTTCAAACAGTTGATTATTAGCCTCTATTTAAGCTTATGAACCAACTTAGGCCTTGTTGGCTATCCTCACAGTTCACTTAAGACAGTTGATTATTAGCCTCTATTTAAGCTTATGAACCAACTTAGGCCTTGTTGGCTATCCTCACAGTTCACTTCAAACAGTTGATTAGTAGCCTCTATTTAAGCTTATGAACCAACTTAGGCCTTGTTGGCTATCCTCACAGTTCACTTAAGACAGTTGATTAGTAGCCTCTATTTAAGCTTATGAACCAACTTAGGCCTTGTTGGCTATCCTCACAGTTCACATCAAACAGTTGATTATTAGCCTCTATTTAAGCTTATGAACCAACTTAGGCCTTGTTGGCTATCCTCACAGTTCACTTCAAACAGTTGATTAGTAGCCTCTATTTAAGCTTATGAACCAACTTAGGCCTTGTTGGCTATCCTCACAGTTCACTTAAGACAGTTGATTATTAGCCTCTATTTAAGCTTATGAACCAACTTAGGCCTTGTTGGCTATCCTCACAGTTCACTTAAGACAGTTGATTATTAGCCTCTATTTAAGCTTATGAACCAACTTAGGCCTTGTTGGCTATCCTCACAGTTCACTTAAGACAGTTGATTATTAGCCTCTATTTAAGCTTATGAACCAACTTAGGCCTTGTTGGCTATCCTCACAGTTCACATCAAACAGTTGATTAGTAGCCTCTATTTAAGCTTATGAACCAACTTAGGCCTTGTTGGCTATCCTCACAGTTCACTTCAAACAGTTGATTATTAGCCTCTATTTAAGCTTATGAACCAACTTAGGCCTTGTTGGCTATCCTCACAGTTCACTTCAAACAGTTGATTATTAGCCTCTATTTAAGCTTATGAACCAACTTAGGCCTTGTTGGCTATCCTCACAGTTCACTTAAGACAGTTGATTATTAGCCTCTATTTAAGCTTATGAACCAACTTAGGCCTTGTTGGCTATCCTCACAGTTCACTTAAGACAGTTGATTATTAGCCTCTATTTAAGCTTATGAACCAACTTAGGCCTTGTTGGCTATCCTCACAGTTCACTTCAAACAGTTGATTATTAGCCTCTATTTAAGCTTATGAACCAACTTAGGCCTTGTTGGCTATCCTCACAGTTCACTTCAAACAGTTGATTATTAGCCTCTATTTAAGCTTATGAACCAACTTAGGCCTTGTTGGCTATCCTCACAGTTCACTTCAAACAGTTGATTATTAGCCTCTATTTAAGCTTATGAACCAACTTAGGACTTGTTGGCTATCCTCACAGTTCACATCAAACAGTTGATTAGTAGCCTCTATTTAAGCTTATGAACCAACTTAGGCCTTGTTGGCTATCCTCACAGTTCACTTAAGACAGTTGATTATTAGCCTCTATTTAAGCTTATGAACCAACTTAGGCCTTGTTGGCTATCCTCACAGTTCACTTAAGACAGTTGATTATTAGCCTCTATTTAAGCTTATGAACCAACTTAGGCCTTGTTGGCTATCCTCACAGTTCACTTAAGACAGTTGATTATTAGCCTCTATTTAAGCTTATGAACCAACTTAGGCCTTGTTGGCTATCCTCACAGTTCACATCAAACAGTTGATTAGTAGCCTCTATTTAAGCTTATGAACCAACTTAGGCCTTGTTGGCTATCCTCACAGTTCACTTCAAACAGTTGATTATTAGCCTCTATTTAAGCTTATGAACCAACTTAGGCCTTGTTGGCTATCCTCACAGTTCACTTCAAACAGTTGATTATTAGCCTCTATTTAAGCTTATGAACCAACTTAGGCCTTGTTGGCTATCCTCACAGTTCACTTAAGACAGTTGATTATTAGCCTCTATTTAAGCTTATGAACCAACTTAGGCCTTGTTGGCTATCCTCACAGTTCACTTAAGACAGTTGATTATTAGCCTCTATTTAAGCTTATGAACCAACTTAGGCCTTGTTGGCTATCCTCACAGTTCACTTCAAACAGTTGATTATTAGCCTCTATTTAAGCTTATGAACCAACTTAGGCCTTGTTGGCTATCCTCACAGTTCACTTCAAACAGTTGATTATTAGCCTCTATTTAAGCTTATGAACCAACTTAGGCCTTGTTGGCTATCCTCACAGTTCACATCAAACAGTTGATTAGTAGCCTCTATTTAAGCTTATGAACCAACTTAGGCCTTGTTGGCTATCCTCAAAGTTCACTTAAGACATTTGATTATTAGCCTCTATTTAAGCTTATGAACCAACTTAGGCCTTTTTGGCTATCCTCACAGTTCACTTCAAACAGTTGATTAGTAGCCTCTATTTAAGCTTATGAACCAACTTAGGCCTTGTTGGCTATCCTCACAGTTCACTTAAGACAGTTGATTATTAGCCTCTATTTAAGCTTATGAACCAACTTAGGCCTTGTTGGCTATCCTCACAGTTCACTTAAGACAGTTGATTATTAGCCTCTATTTAAGCTTATGAACCAACTTAGGCCTTGTTGGCTATCCTCACAGTTCACTTCAAACAGTTGATTATTAGCCTCTATTTAAGCTTATGAACCAACTTAGGCCTTGTTGGCTATCCTCACAGTTCACTTCAAACAGTTGATTATTAGCCTCAATTTAAGCTTATGAACCAACTTAGGCCTTGTTGGCTATCCTCACAGTTCACTTAAGACAGTTGATTATTAGCCTCTATTTAAGCTTATGAACCAACTTAGGCCTTGTTGGCTATCCTCACAGTTCACTTAAAACAGTTGATTATTAGCCTCTATTTAAGCTTATGAACCAACTTAGGCCTTGTTGGCTATCCTCACAGTTCACTTAACACAGTTGATTATTAGCCTCTATTTAAGCTTATGAACCAACTTAGGCCTTGTTGGCTATTCTCACAGTTCTCTTCAAACAGTTGATTATTAGCCTCTATTTAAGCTTATGAACCAACTTAGGCCTTGTTGGCTATCCTCACAGTTCACTTAAGACAGTTGATTATTAGCCTCTATTTAAGCTTTTGAACCAACTTAGGCCTTGTTGGCTATCCTCACAGTTCACTTAAAACAGTTGATTATTAGCCTCTATTTAAGCTTATGAACCAACTTAGGCCTTGTTGGCTATCCTCACAGTTCACTTAAGACAGTTGATTATTAGCCTCTATTTAAGCTTATGAACCAACTTAGGCCTTGTTGGCTATCCTCACAGTTCACATCAAACAGTTGATTAGTAGCCTCTATTTAAGCTTATGAACCAACTTAGGCCTTGTTGGCTATCCTCACAGTTCACATCAAACAGTTGATTATTAGCCTCTATTTAAGCTTATGAACCAACTTAGGCCTTGTTGGCTATCCTCACAGTTCACTTCAAACAGTTGATTATTAGCCTCTATTTAAGCTTATGAACCAACTTAGTCCTTGTTGGCTATCCTCACAGTTCACATCAAACAGTTGATTAGTAGCCTCTATTTAAGCTTATGAACCAACTTAGGCCTTGTTGGCTATCCTCACAGTTCACATCAAACAGTTAATTATTAGCCTCTATTTAAGCTTATGAACCAACTTAGGCCTTGTTGGCTATCCTCACAGTTCACTTCAAACAGTTGATTAGTAGCCTCTATTTAAGCTTATGAACCAACTTAGGCCTTGTTGGCTATCCTCACAGTTCACATCAAACAGTTGATTAGTAGCCTCTATTTAAGCTTATGAACCAACTTAGGCCTTGTTGGCTATCCTCACAGTTCACATCAAACAGTTGATTATTAGCCTCTATTTAAGCTTATGAACCAACTTAGGCCTTGTTGGCTATCCTCACAGTTCACATCAAACAGTTGATGATTAGCCTCTATTTAAGCTTATGAACCAACTTAGGCCTTGTTGGCTATCCTCACAGTTCACTTCAAACAGTTGATTATTAGCCTCTATTTAAGCTTATGAACCAACTTAGGCCTTGTTGGCTATCCTCACAGTTCACATCAAACAGTTGATTAGTAGCCTCTATTTAAGCTTATGAACCAACTTAGGCCTTGTTGGCTATCCTCACAGTTCACATCAAACAGTTGATTAGTAGCCTCTATTTAAGCTTATGAACCAACTTAGGCCTTGTTGGCTATCCTCACAGTTCACATCAAACAGTTGATTATTAGCCTCTATTTAAGCTTATGAACCAACTTAGGCCTTGTTGGCTATCCTCACAGTTCACTTCAAACAGTTGATTAGTAGCCTCTATTTAAGCTTATGAACCAACTTAGGCCTTGTTGGCTATCCTCACAGTTCACTTAAGACAGTTGATTATTAGCCTCTATTTAAGCTTATGAACCAACTTAGGCCTTGTTGGCTATCCTCACAGTTCACTTAAGACAGTTGATTATTAGCCTCTATTTAAGCTTATGAACCAACTTAGGCCTTGTTGGCTATCCTCACAGTTCACTTAAGACAGTTGATTATTAGCCTCTATTTAAGCTTATGAACCAACTTAGGCCTTGTTGGCTATCCTCACAGTTCACTTAAGACAGTTGATTATTAGCCTCTATTTAAGCTTATGAACCAACTTAGGCCTTGTTGGCTATCCTCACAGTTCACTTCAAACAGTTGATTAGTAGCCTCTATTTAAGCTTATGAACCAACTTAGGCCTTGTTGGCTATCCTCGCAGTTCACTTCAAACAGTTGATTATTAGCCTCTATTTAAGCTTATGAACCAACTTAGGCCTTGTTGGCTATCCTCACAGTTCACTTCAAACAGTTGATTATTAGCCTCTATTTAAGCTTATGAACCAACTTAGGCCTTGTTGGCTATCCTCACAGTTCACATCAAACAGTTGATTAGTAGCCTCTATTTAAGCTTATGAACCAACTTAGGCCTTGTTGGCTATCCTCACAGTTCACTTCAAACAGTTGATTATTAGCCTCTATTTAAGCTTATGAACCAACTTAGGCCTTGTTGGCTATCCTCACAGTTCACTTCAAACAGTTGATTATTAGCCTCTATTTAAGCTTATGAACCAACTTAGGCCTTGTTGGCTATCCTCACAGTTCACATCAAACAGTTGATTAGTAGCCTCTATTTAAGCTTATGAACCAACTTAGGCCTTGTTGGCTATCCTCACAGTTCACTTAAGACAGTTGATTATTAGCCTCTATTTAAGCTTATGAACCAACTTAGGCCTTGTTGGCTATCCTCACAGTTCACATCAAACAGTTGATTAGTAGCCTCTATTTAAGCTTATGAACCAACTTAGGCCTTGTTGGCTATCCTCACAGTTCACTTCAAACAGTTGATTATTAGCCTCTATTTAAGCTTATGAACCAACTTAGGCCTTGTTGGCTATCCTCACAGTTCACTTCAAACAGTTGATTATTAGCCTCTATTTAAGCTTATGAACCAACTTAGGCCTTGTTGGCTATCCTCACAGTTCACTTCAAACAGTTGATTATTAGCCTCTATTTAAGCTTATGAACCAACTTAGGCCTTGTTGGCTATCCTCACAGTTCACTTCAAACAGTTGATTAGTAGCTTCTATTTAAGCTTATGAACCAACTTAGGCCTTGTTGGCTATCCTCACAGTTCACATCAAACAGTTGATTATTAGCCTCTATTTAAGCTTATGAACCAACTTAGGCCTTGTTGGCTATCCTCACAGTTCACTTCAAACAGTTGATTATTAGCCTCTATTTAAGCTTATGAACCAACTTAGGCCTTGTTGGCTATCCTCACAGTTCACTTCAAACAGTTGATTATTAGCCTCTATTTAAGCTTATGAACCAACTAAGCCTTGTTGGCTATCCTCACAGTTCACTTCAAACAGTTGATTAGTAGCCTCTATTTAAGCTTATGAACCAACTTAGGCCTTGTTGGCTATCCTCACAGTTCACTTCAAACAGTTGATTAGTAGCCTCTATTTAAGCTTATGAACCAACTTAGGCCTTGTTGGCTACCCTCACAGTTCACTTCAAACAGTTGATTAGTAGCCTCTATTTAAGCTTATGAACCAACTTAGGCCTTGTTGGCTATCCTCACAGTTCACTTCAAACAGTTGATTATTAGCCTCTATTTAAGCTTATGAACCATCTTAGGCCTTGTTGGCTATCCTCACAGTTCACTTCAAACAGTTGATTATTAGCCTCTATTTAAGCTTATGAACCAACTTAGGCCTTGTTGGCTATCCTCACAGTTCACATCAAACAGTTGATTATTAGCCTCTATTTAAGCTTATGAACCAACTTAGGCCTTGTTGGCTATCCTCACAGTTCACTTCAAACAGTTGATTATTAGCTTCTATTTAAGCTTATGAACCAACTTAGGCCTTGTTGGCTATCCTCACAGTTCACTTCAAACAGTTGATTAGTAGCCTCTATTTAAGCTTAGGAACCAACTTAGGCCTTGTTGGCTATCCTCACAGTTCACTTCAAACAGTTGATTAGTAGCCTCTATTTAAGCTTATGAACCAACTTAGGCCTTGTTGGCTATCCTCACAGTTCACATCAAACAGTTGATTATTAGCCTCTATTTAAGCTTATGAACCAACTTAGGCCTTGTTGGCTATCCTCACAGTTCACTTCAAACAGTTGATTAGTAGCCTCTATTTAAGCTTATGAACCAACTTAGGCCTTGTTGGCTATCCTCACAGTTCACTTCAAACAGTTGATTAGTAGCCTCTATTTAAGCTTATGAACCAACTTAGGCCTTGTTGGCTATCCTCACAGTTCACATCAAACAGTTGATTATTAACCTCTATTTAAGCTTATGAACCAACTTAGGCCTTGTTGGCTATCCTCGCAGTTCACTTCAAACAGTTGATTAGTAGCCTCTATTTAAGCTTATGAACCAACTTAGGCCTTGTTGGCTATCCTCACAGTTCACTTCAAACAGTTGATTAGTAGCCCCTATTTAAGCTTATGAACCAACTTAGGCCTTGTTGGCAATCCTCACAGTTCACTTCAAACAGTTGATTAGTAGCCTCTATTTAAGCTTATGAACCAACTTAGGCCTTGTTGGCTATCCTCACAGTTCACTTCAAACAGTTGATTAGTAGCCTCTATTTAAGCTTATGAACCAACTTAGGCCTTGTTGGCTATCCTCACAGTTCACTTCAAACAGTTGATTAGTAGCCCCTATTTAAGCTTATGAACCAACTTAGGCCTTGTTGGCTATCCTCACAGTTCACTTCAAACAGTTGATTAGTAGCCTCTATTTAAGCTTATGAACCAACTTAGGCCTTGTTGGCTATCCTCACAGTTCACATCAAACAGTTGATTATTAGCCTCTATTTAAGCTTATGAACCAACTTAGGCCTTGTTGGCTATCCTCGCAGTTCACTTCAAACAGTTGATTAGTAGCCTCTATTTAAGCTTATGAACCAACTTAGGCCTTGTTGGCTATCCTCACAGTTCACATCAAACAGTTGATTAGTAGCCTCTATTTAAGCTTATGAACCAACTTAGGCCTTGTTGGCTATCCTCACAGTTCACTTCAAACAGTTGATTAGTAGCCCCTATTTAAGCTTATGAACCAACTTAGGCCTTGTTGGCTATCCTCACAGTTCACTTCAAACAGCTGATTAGTAGCCTCTATTTAAGCTTATGAACCAACTTAGGCCTTGTTGGCTATCCTCACAGTTCACATCAAACAGTTGATTAGTAGCCTCTATTTAAGCTTATGAACCAACTTAGGCCTTGTTGGCTATCCTCACAGTTCACTTCAAACAGTTGATTAGTAGCCTCTATTTAAGCTTATGAACCAACTTAGGCCTTGTTGGCTATCCTCACAGTTCACTTCAAACAGTTGATTATTAGCCTCTATTTAAGCTTATGAACCAACTTAGGCCTTGTTGGCTATCCTCACAGTTCACATCAAACAGTTGATTAGTAGCCTCTATTTAAGCTTATGAACCAACTTAGGCCTTGTTGGCTATCCTCACAGTTCACTTAAGACAGTTGATTATTAGCCTCTATTTAAGCTTATGAACCAACTTAGGCCTTGTTGGCTATCCTCACAGTTCACTTAAGACAGTTGATTATTAGCCTCTATTTAAGCTTATGAACCAACTTAGGCCTTGTTGGCTATCCTCACAGTTCACTTAAGACAGTTGATTAGTAGCCTCTATTTAAGCTTATGAACCAACTTAGGCCTTGTTGGCTATCCTCACAGTTCACTTAAGACAGTTGATTAGTAGCCTCTATTTAAGCTTATGAACCAACTTAGGCCTTGTTGGCTATCCTCACAGTTCACTTCAAACAGTTGATTATTAGCCTCTATTTAAGCTTATGAACCAACTTAGGCCTTGTTGGCTATCCTCACAGTTCACACCAAACAGTTGATTATTAGCCTCTATTTAAGCTTATGAACCAACTTAGGCCTTGTTGGCTATCCTCACAGTTCACTTCAAACAGTTGATTAGTAGCCTCTATTTAAGCTTATGAACCAACTTAGGCCTTGTTGGCTATCCTCGCAGTTCACATCAAACAGTTGATTAGTAGCCTCTATTTAAGCTTATGAACCAACTTAGGCCTTGTTGGCTATCCTCACAGTTCACTTCAAACAGTTGATTAGTAGCCTCTATTTAAGCTTATGAACCAACTTAGGCCTTGTTGGCTATCCTCACAGTTCACATCAAACAGTTGATTAGTAGCCTCTATTTAAGCTTATGAACCAACTTAGGCCTTGTTGGCTATCCTCACAGTTCACATCAAACAGTTGATTATTAGCCTCTATTTAAGCTTATGAACCAACTTAGGCCTTGTTGGCTATCCTCACAGTTCACTTCAAACAGTTGATTAGTAGCCTCTATTTAAGCTTATGAACCAACTTAGGCCTTGTTGGCTATCCTCACAGTTCACTTAAGACAGTTGATTATTAGCCTCTATTTAAGCTTATGAACCAACTTAGGCCTTGTTGGATATCCTCACAGTTCACTTAAGACAGTTGATTATTAGCCTCTATTTAAGCTTATGAACCAACTTAGGCCTTGTTGGCTATCCTCACAGTTCACTTAAGACAGTTGATTAGTAGCCTCTATTTAAGCTTATGAACCAACTTAGGCCTTGTTGGCTATCCTCACAGTTCACTTCAAACAGTTGATTATTAGCCTCTATTTAAGCTTATGAACCAACTTAGGCCTTGTTGGCTATCCTCACAGTTCACATCAAACAGTTGATTAGTAGCCTCTATTTAAGCTTATGAACCAACTTAGGCCTTGTTGGCTATCCTCACAGTTCACTTCAAACAGTTGATTATTAGCCTCTATTTAAGCTTATGAACCAACTTAGGCCTTGTTGGCTATCCTCACAGTTCACTTCAAACAGTTGATTAGTAGCCTCTATTTAAGCTTATGAACCAACTTAGGCCTTGTTGGCTATCCTCAGTCTCAGATAAAGACCTCCTAATGCACCACTTGAGCAACTGGTAGAAAATTCCTCAAAGAACGAAGTCGGAGATGGCGTCAAAGGTAGTGCATATATAATTTAGTTATGACAGTAAAGTGAATAACAACTGCGGCCATATATTTACCGGTTATCCCATAGGAAAAGTTATAGTATTGATGTCAAATGAACAATGGAGTATGACCAAATGTAACCAGGGATCACTTTCATAAGGTTGGCTTTGATGAATTCAGATAGCTTAGTTCGCCTCGGTGTCTTGCAACGTGGCGTAGTGGGTTAAGGCAGCATGCCTTGGTCCCTGGCCATGGAAAACGGCCGGGTTCGATTCCACCCATGGGTTGCGGATTTTACGTCTCGGATGTAGGACCGGTGCCCGCTGAGCTTCGTGAGGAAAGTGAGGAGTGTGCGCTAGATAAGAGGCCCTGGTCACGATAGCCAAAGTTCCGGCTGGCGTATGCCGAGATGCTGACCACATCTCCTCCCAGTATCAGTTACATGATCGCCCACCTCTGCCGTCCGAAGTGGGCGTGAGGCCGGTAGTCGGATTTTGTTTTTTTGTTTTTTACGTATCCAAAATTATTTACCATGTTTTCAATATAAATGATATGTATCAAAACACACATTGTTAATTTCAAACAGGATCTATATTTTACATATAAAAATACAACTGAATGTACATTTCATCGGTTTCTCAAAAATTGCAGTGCCAGTCCTTCATCTTCATTGAGAGATAATCCTGTATCCAGAGGTGCATCGTCATCACTCTCCTCCTGTTGCTGCTTATATTTCTTCCTCCGTAGTTCACTGTTTTTAGAGAACATCCTCTTTAGGGGTAGAGGCCAATGAAGGGTTGGTAGGCCTTGGCCCTCTTAGGGCAGTCACACCAGGTTTTTGTAGCTCGCCTTAGTAGGATTCCCGCCTCATATTCAAGAGGTCCCGAGTTTGAATCTCGGTATGGGTGAGTTACCTGCATAAGGTTTTTTTTCCGGATTTTCCCTTATCCTGAAACACGAATGTTGGATATCTTGGTAGTTCTATGGACCCTGGGCTCATTTGAGAATCATTTCACCCATTCCATTCATCATCTGATAAAACTTAACGTTTTTAGGACGTAAATAAAACAATAACTCCGATAGAGTCAAGATGAAAAATTCAATGCCATGGCCGGGATTTGAACCACGGATCACCTGGTTTCCGTCCAGTCGCTCTTAACACTTGAGCTACCATGGCCAACGTGCCGTCCTGACATTAAATTCTCCAGTTGACTCGTATATTTTCCCGGTTGACCACTAGGGGCTCTCGCATCCGAGATACACCGTTGGTGGTGACTTACTATTGTAAGTACTTAAGTCCCAGGCTTCATCATTTAACTCTTATTATTTTAGTTAATTGACTAAAATAACTCCAATAGCTTATCTGCTCTGTACATTTTGAACGCGCTCTTTTGAGCTCTCTTGGCACGTGACTAATAATTATGTTATGCATCAAAGATGCTGTAACCTACTTGAGTACCAAGACATCTCCCATATTGAATCGAAATATTAATGTTCATCACACCGTGACTTTTATAAGGTGTCATTTGTTTTCAGTCTGAATGTTTACTACACAAATCTGAAGGTAAGCTTCTGTAGTCCTTATATAATAGTTTTTAGAGTTGCTATGTTGCTTCTCCCATACATAGGTATTCGTTGTTTACAATGTTCAGCAAGAGAAAACATCTCTCGCTGTTTGCATGTGTTACGATGTGGAAACAGATTCCTTGCTAGACTGTGGCTTTGAGAACAACTTTCTCCACTTCAGTCACTTGCTCAAACCGTCAGTTAAGCCCCTTGGAGGATACTTCAGATTTTCATCAACTAATACCTAGGCGTCCCTTGATGTAATTACTACCTCGCATGCTTTCCAATGGCAACAGAACTAAGGCTACTATATACACTGCTGCATGCTTTAAGAGAAGTAAACTGAAAGCATCTCATTCTAGTAAAGGATTAGGAATAAAACCAATTTTGTGTGAGATGAAGTTCGTGTTCATCTACAATTTTGCGAATGAATATAAACAGAGAAAATAAAACAGGAAAGAGTACGGTAGGTAAAATCATACTAAACCTTCAATACCATTTGTGGGATTTGATATACGGGTTTTCGGATTTTCGTGCTGTTATACGAAACAACTGAGCTATCATGGCAGGATGTCGGTACAACATTATATTGTCCACATGGCTCACATTTTTCCATAAATTCCAAGGCATACTCGAATTCATAAGATACTAATTTCCAATGGCGGTTTACTCACTTAAGTTATTTAGGTTCCTCGGCTGCATTGTTAACTACTGATGCGATACGATGGCATCCTTCAGTGGTGGTAGTGAAGTTCGTTGTTATCCTGCTTCTATCCAGTAGAAATTTATTTGTATCCAACTATTGTCTATCGGAAGCATCAGAATATTTTCCCCATTTAGAGTGCATCATGTGATAAGAGGTAATATCGTTTTACTGCTGCGAACACTTTATATGCAACACCAGTCTATCTATAAAATAGACTATACCAAGGGTAAATTTAAATCTTTATCTTTCTTAGTAAATCGATAAGGTGGCCATTTTAGCTAAAATACTGAGAATACACCAGAAGCCTGATCATCGCAGCTGTTAAATGTGGATATAATTAGACGTTTAAATACCTATTAAAGAGCAGTTTGCGGAAGACACTACTTCCCTTCCAGATGTTTATTGCACTGCAGATCTCAAGAAAGAAAACTTAGAAGAGCAATAAAGCTCCTAATTAGGAGCCACGGCAGATCGGTCTATAGCCTAAAGGAACGAGAGAATTTAGTTTCCGAAGAGAAAACCCGGGTTTTGGTTGCAGCCAATACGTATAGGAAATCGATAACCCGAATTACATGAATTTATAATAGCCCTTCAGAATTAAATCCTCTAAGCCTGGTTCTACTGAGAAGATTTTCGTAACAAAAGAAGAAAGAGTAATATCTTATGCTCGGAAAGATATTGGTGTATGCAGTGAGACGACAGATATTAACGTGATTTCTGTGCGCTTCATCATATAATGCACTCATTCAAGGATATTATCATTATTTTATTTTTAACTGCAGTATCTCATGTAAAATATCATATATTTTTATTTGGGATTATAAAAAAACTGCACAGCAAACGCAAAGTACCTCCTATTTTTTGCCTTTGTATAGTAGCCTTGATAATTTCTTAGCCAATAATTCTAGAATATTAACTGAATGATTTTAATATTTTAAACTATGGATTAGCTAGTAAGAAAATAGTATTTTATGTGATAATTGAAGATGACGAACTGCAGGATGCAATGTGCGGTTGCCGTATCTGATGCTAAGCAGGTATTAGGTTTAATGACTCCAATCTGTATTAGCCGAGCTCGGCGTACGGGTCAGTCCAGCATTCTTTGGAACGATGCATAGCTAAAGTAACCTATGTGATATTTTCCAGTTATTATGTACATGGTGCTCATTTTTATCTTTACATAATTTTACCGCCCAAAATTTGACGTCATCAAAAGAATCGCTGATGGAGCGAGGTTATATACGATTCCCCTAGCGGTTTGCGATCGTATTAGATGTGTTGACAGCAGCTTTGAGGACTCCCTCTACCGGAAGGTAAACACACTATTTGAGAGGTGGGTCTGCCCACATAATACAAAGGTGCGCAATTTCGCCTGATGCGTAGATACGATAACCGTTTATAAACACTATATATTGCAATGCAGTGTACTGCAAAGCTAATTAAGCATCCATAAAAGTAGACCAAGAAGAATATACGAAATGATAAGTCAATGAAAACTTATTTCACAATGAACATCTGTTTCTCTGTTATAGTATACATATAGGCATACTGTAAATCTATCACATAAAACAAAAATATTTCAATTTGTTCTCAAATCTTTTCTATCACCCACAGTTTCCTCAAAATGTAACCATTACAAACCAGAAAATTAGCCGAACATGTTCTAGGATTGCAAAATAAATTAGTGATACAATATGTACAAAGCTTTTATCCAAGTCCAAACAAGAAAATGTCTCTAGTACATAGTCGTATGTGTCCATTTTCTTATATTTCCTTTCTCTCTCCCCCATAAACACTGTCTGTATTGAGAGAAGGTATGCTTGAGGCCTTTCTGTCATAACATTAGTTACTGCTTCTAGATTGGGACCAGTCGCTTTATAGCGTCCAGTGTCTACTCTTGCGAGTAGCTGATCCTGTATCTTGGAAATGTTTGGCGCACATATTGGTTATAAAACACATAAGGATACCAAAATTGAGAGACATTTTAATTAATCGTGAGCATTACAAAAAGCTTATATCATATATTGATAAAACGTAAGACGTTTATGTTTCAAACAAAATTATATAATATTTATTATTTATTTACTTATTATTTACTTATTCATTCATTGTCATTCATTACTTCATTTATTTACTCATTCATTCGTTCATTCATTCATTCACGTATTCTTTCACTCATTCATTCACTCACGCAATAGCTCACTCACTCACTCACTCACACATTCATTCATTTATATATTTATTTAAATTTGCTGTTACAGCGCATTGCCCGAGTTATCACAGCGTATGCAGTTAATTACATCCAATACATGAATAAAAATAAAAAATTGCATTATAAACAAACGAAAATATAAAAATAAAATGTATACGTAACAACTACACATCAAATGGAATAACATTCAGAATTGTTGAATTAAATTAGCAACTGACAAGCATAACAGAAATGTAATTATGGAACCATCTAAGAACCACAAATAACCATAAGATAAAAGAACATACAGCCATTGAAATATAAGTAACAAACAAACCTGGAAGTGTAAGAAACATAGCATTACATATTATTGGTAAGACAATTATTGGATGATATCGCATTAAAATTAATGACTTACCAAATAATGCCCTCTATATGAAGCAAAAGGAACTACAGAAATATGTTCTGAAGTTGTTTTTTTAAATATACGATAGGTCGTATTTGATCAAGATGCTAAACGCCACTAAGGTAATAATGTCAATGAGACTGTACCTGGACACTTGACAACATTATGCCCCGAGGGACTTGTCTGAATGGCGGATGGCTTTATGCAAACTCCTCTGTGCAGCGGTTTAAACTATATTTATATGTCGCACCAATTTTAATGCCGGTACGACAGTAGCATTCAACATTGAAGACGCGGTGGTCTCTGTTCATATCCAGGGGAAGCGGGTTGTATTAGTTACCAGGACAACCACACTGAGAGCACTGTAATTTGCTTACTGTTCCGCAAAACTTGCTGCTCCATCTCCGTGGAGGGCACTATGATTTCAAGGTAGACTCACCAGTCAACTATGACCTTATTCTTGCTGAATAGGTGGGCGGGAAATAACGAATAAAAATGAACACCTTGTATTTATCGTAGCGTATAATATAGAATGGGGTATATTTATTGTATAACCTTTCGCTCATTTTGAACTGTAAGCTGATCTTACAGATAAATTGCCTGATATGTCGGAATGAATAAAAATTGTATAGGCTCTTCCGTCAATGCTAACAGGCCATGACTGTGCGAAGGAAAAAAGAAATAACAACTAAGATAACTAACCGAGGATAAATTAGCCGAGATGTAAGCTCTCGTGCAAGGAAGTCTAGAAAAAGGAGAAGAGAAGCATCTAAGCCTCGCATTGCAATTTATTTTTATTTTTTTAAGACAAAATTATTGACTGCTTACTCATTTTAAGCCATGTGCATGCTTAAAGTCAAGGTTGATGCAACAAATATGTTACATGCTTCAGGTATGACAGTACAGAATCCGCCGTGTATTTTCCAAAATTTCGTGGAATAGTGGAATAGTGATTAATTTGTTCAGCTTTGTCAGAGTTAGTACAGTCAGATGACATTATTTTAAACGAGTTTTTATAAAGGTAAGTGTCTTCTATACGTTTCCCTTACTAGAATTATTCGGGAGAGAAGTGCACGCCAACCAGGCATTGTTGCAGTAACTGATTCATATATTAGTGCGTTGGAAGGACTGGGCTGCTAGGTATTTCGTAAAAATGAATGCCAGATAATTAAGACAAACATTATGATCAGTCTCTGCAGGATGCTGAATGTGCAGTCACCCTGAACATATTTCTATGCAAGTATAAGACAGATTTAAGTGAATGGGTAATGGAATATAGAGTTATGTGTAATCATCACCACCAGTATGTATAGTGCTATATTTCTAAACCGAATTGTCAAAGAGTTTGGGATTTAGGTAATAGCAACTTTTCAATTTCAATTTATTTCCTTGAAGACAGAAGGAAAATACCAATTGCTCCATTTTCCCTTTCTTCATTTTTCCCATAATGGCAAGGATGTTCATAAATTATTGTATATTTGATATGCAGCACGAGAAATAAAATCTTCTCGCATTTTCTTAATCTTTTGCAAAACATATATAACTTGGAAAATATGTAAGTAAGCAAAAGTTTATAATAGAAAAAAGGTAGTTGGGCCTGAATGATCTCAAATATTACATTTGTGGCTATAGCAATTCTGAGAAATTTTCTGTATATCACTAACTGTATTATAAATTAATTACCAGATATTTTACTTTATTTCTTCGTTTTCCTCTGAGCTGTTTCAATTATTTAGGCACTTGGCAATTATTTAATAACCGTGTTATTCTATTCGCTTGTAATTTGAAATCTTTGGCTACATTTATTTGTCTTTACCTTGTTGCTACCTTGGTTTACATGACACCCTGGTCTTCTGCTCTGCTCTTAACCTCCATGCCTCCTTGTTACATAATTAGTCCCATTCTTCCCCCTCATCTTCCTTTCTTATATTTTTTACATTTCTGGCCCCTTTTTCTTTTACTTTATCCAAGAATTCACCAATACTCCTTACCTTCTTTTCCTCCCTTCTCCTTAACATATTTATAGTTACTATCCTCTTCTGTACTTTCTCCCATTTTTCCTCCCAAACCTTTTTTCTCCACATTGCAGCCTCTTCGCATTGTTAGCTAGTGTTCTATGCTTTCTTTTCCCCCCACAAAATTCACAAATTCCCTTTTCCCTACCTCTTATCCCTCTTAAAATTATTGTTCCTGTTCTCATCCATGCTGACTCTTCTCTCTCTTGCCTATTGCAGTAATCTACGTATGCTTCTCGTCCAAATATTTATTTTTATTTGCTTGTAAAATTGTAATGATTTCATATTTTCTAGACTTCCCCATATGTCCTGTCTTTCTATATATTCTATTCTGCATTTTATTAATTTACCCACACCGCTTGTATTCCTTTCCTCTAATCTCCACACATCTCCCATTCCTATTTTTTCCATAATTTCTCTTATCTCTGCCCACCAAGTATTTGAGTTCACTAATCTGTTTTGCTGTCTCATGCTTAATTTCATAATTTCCCCTTCTTCTTCGGCCAAACACCTATACCAAAATTTTATTATTCTTTCCATTATTATTTCATTTCTTCTTGTCTTTCTAATTCTGCTAAAGCTACTTCCCTAGGTGCTGCTCTTTGTAAGCCTAGTAGCTCTTTACAAAACCGTCTGTAGTTTTGGTTCAATGTTTTGTTTATCTCTGTGCTCCCCCATCAGATCTTCACTGCATACAACATTTTGGATTCAACTAGTGCTTCATACATTCTTTGTAACCACTTGGTTATCATTTATAACTTATATTTGCATATTATTATCCCATTCATTGTCGCCCTTCCTTTTGCTTCCATTTTTTCCTCTGTGCTCCCCATTTTACATTGTTCTTCAACCTTACTCCTAAGTATTCAAATTCAATGACTACTTCTACTCTTTTGCCATTTAGTACCCAATTTTCATATTTTTTTTAGTTTAACTCCCTTCTTGAAGACCATAAATTTTGACTTATTTATGTTTATGTTTATTCCCCACTCTTCACAGAATTTCTGGATTTCATTTATTGTCCTCTCTAATTCTATTACCGTTATAGATCCTGCCATTAAATCATCCGCATATAGCAGTCCAGGAATTTCTTTGTTTGCTATTACTGGACAGTGCTGATTTCCTTCTTTAGCCTTGTCTATTATCTCATCTATAAATAAGTTTAATAAAATTGGACTCTTTTGCATCCTTATCTTAGGCCTATTTTAGTTCTGTCATCTCCGTAATTACATTTTTTCCCACCTTATGCAAAACTTCGCCTCTTTATATATTTTCTCTTTTTCTTTTATATATTTTCCATTTACCCCTTTTATCCTCAATTTCCTAACTAAAGCTGATCTGTTTATCGTATGAAAAGCTTTCTCAAAATCCGCAAAGAACATACACATATAGGTTATTTCAAACAAGCTACTTTTGTGTAACCAAAGAGCAAGGAATTGGCGATACTTTCGTTAAGCTTATGACGCCGAAAATAGTAGTACTAGTGAGTTTTTATCGACAATGTAATGGATGTGTAAATAAGAAAATCAATGCCTTAACAGTATAATGCTTGTCACGGGAACTGTACGTTACAATTTCAGGAGAAATTGTCTTGATATCGCGGTAATAGCACCACAATGTGTGCTGTTACCGTGAAAGGCATGGGAACATCAGTCATTCACATTGTAGAAAAGAGAGATCTGACCAGCTGTACATTGTGTAGTTGTGTTAGTATATTTACTCGCCTAAATACAGACGACTAGGGCATGGTGCATTAAATCGCATACTCCATGCGATGCAGTCTCATGTGCCAGTTCTACACCACTGGACGTTTGCATTACACATATTGATTAGTGGTTAAATAAACGAACGTGGCTGTCATTCCTTCTCATTTCACTTTATTCTTTCTTTCAAGATTTTAGGGCGAAGTGCACTGGTTGATCATGTGCAGCGTATAAAGAAACCTGCTTTAAGGCTTTAACTCTTTCTGTACTCTTAATATCAGCGCTTTCTGCCGTAACCTGCCCGGGAGAGATTGGTCATTCTGTAAAGACCTTAGAAGACAAGGCGTTGTGCCTGACATCACCATATATGGCCATATTTTGTAATAGACGCATAAAGGATGGAGAACACGGGACATTGGTATTCTCCATGGTGTTCGCTCTCTTGTCGATACTACTTAAGTATTTATATTCCCTTTTACCTGCTGCTTTATATTTCTGGTATTTACATTGTATTTTTCTGCGACTTCTAATATCCCTCCATTTGTCCAGCGTTTGCAGTGGATCTCTAAATTTTGTCATTTACTTTGGGTCTACCTACCTTACATTCTTCTCCTACATAAATAATAGCCCTTAGGACCTGCTACACGGTTAAAGGAACTGCCCAACCTACCTTCCTCATGTTTTTTCTAATAACCTCGAGGGGCATATTCTTTCTACTGTTTGATTCTAATATTTCTGTGTTTACCCTATCACATATTTTCTTCCAAATCATTCTCTTCTATCAACATTTCTAAGCCAGTCTACTTTTATCACATTCCAACTTTATCTTAATTTCTAATTCTTATTGACTGGAGAAGAGTTATTTGCTACCCTGCTTCAATCCAGCAGGAGTGATTAAATTCTAACTTTATCCAATCAAAGAGATGAATATCTTCCCCATGTTTCGTATTCTTTTTTTAAATTTACCCCCCCCCCCAACGTTAAGTCATATCGGACGATGAATGGAATGGGTGAAATGATGCTCAAATGCGCCCAGGGTCCATAGAGCTTAGATTTACCCGGAATTCGTCTTTCAGGATAAGGGAAAACCCCGGAAAAAGTCTTATCCAGGTAACTCACCCTGACCGAGATTCGAACTCGGGACCTCTTGAACGTGAGGCAGACTCGCTGCCACCACGTTACCGAGGCGGGAATGTGTAGTAAGTGACATGGTAAGTTGCTTCCGCTTTGTATTTATGCCAGCTTATAGTGACATTATGAGTGACTTCAACAAAGCAGAATCTAAATGGGAACAGGTAAATGATAATAGTATAACATGTAAATAAGGAATTTATACTAAACTCAAGAACTGGTATCGAATTATTTAACTTTAATTAAATTTGTTGTAGAAAGCTATGTATATATGATTTATCTAGACAGTAGAATAGGTACAATTAGGTTAGTAATTAACGCTAATTACTAATTAACGTCCCACATTCTTCCCAGAAAACTCTTGGGAAACCGCTCGGTTCGCGATGCGTGCGTAATGACTGATTAATTATTTTGAAACTGAAAGGAACGCAGATGTCGGCGAGGGCTTTCTCGGGAAGTATTAGACATGTAAGCCACTTGAGCGACGTTATAGAGGGAAGAGTATTAATATTGGCCCGCGTAAATAAGAAACGCTGGAAGGGGGGGGGGGCATTGGTTAAGGGAGTGGGTATAGGTTTTAGTAATAAGACATCACAACGTAGACACGTGCAGACAAATCTCCCGTACCAACCAGGCAGCATAGAGCTTCAACGGTGTTGATCAGCTAGGAGGAAAGTTGCGTCGTTGCTGTTATCAGTAATAGAATAATAGTTTAATACTTGTAGCATACCAACCGCAGTAATCGAGAATATTCACTGAAAATTACGTTCAGCTAAAATATTCTGTAATTACAATTATATCCAAAGTAATAAATTCTGCAGCTCTTCAGTAATAAATGTTAGACTGTTTCATGAAATATTGTATATCAAGAATCAGGTGTCTCAAATGAATCTCCGCAATGAAGGGAATGCGCTTGCTCATGTCATTCAGGTTGATAATGGTCAGTATATTCATTTCACTTCACAACCACAACGCAATAACTTCTTTTTACAAAACTATCCTTCTCACTGTGACATTCAAAGGATAGGAGGAAGGAAGGACGGTCTCTACCTGCTCGAAGGTCAATGCTGCTTCACCGTACTTTCGCTACCAACTTAACCACACCCATATGTCACAAGGTACACTGTGGAGACTCATTTGAGATACCCCTTATCTCTGGCATCCTAATTAAAAGTAAACACTCACGGATGCCCTGAGAAAAGAATAGTATCGCTCACACACGTTAGACAAATAACAGGAGCAGAAAACTTCAAGACTTCGTGGAGCAAACTCTTCAGCTTCAAATTGGCTCACATCGCACCAAACTGGCGTATCAATGTGAAGCAGGCCAACGTTTTGCTTCAAAGTCTAGATATAAAATGGAATGTGGGTTCTCCTTATAGCGAGAAAGTACAGTTTTGGACAGGGACTACTATTCGAAATATTAGCTACTAATTCCCCAAATGAACTTTCAATTTGTATATATATATATATATATATATATATATATATATATATATATATATATATATAATTTGCGTCCTCCAACGTTAAGTCATATCGGGCGATGAATGGAATGGGGGAAATAATGTTCAAATGAGCCCGGGGTCCATAGAGCTTAGAGTTACCCGACATTCGTCTTTAGGGTTAAGGGAAAACCCCGGAAAAGTCTTATCCAAGTAACTCATCCTGACCGAGATTCGAACTCGGGACCTCTTGAACGTGAGGCAGACATGCTACCACCACGCTACTGAGGCGGGCTTTCAATTTGTATAATAAAGACTTACAGACACTTATGTTTGATACTGAAACTATTGAATAATAAGATTTATAGTATGAGAAACGATATGACATGTAGGAAACAATTCAAGAAGTAATTTATGAATGTTTAAATCTATTGACCATGTAAAAAGTGTGAGTTGCAGTTATTAGCTGGGAAATGAGATTTTCGTCAGAGAATGGGTGTTATCAGTAATGTAATTCATTGCCAGACAAAGTCAATTAGGCCAGTGTAGCTAGGTAATTAAGATTAATTTGAAGGTCTAAAAGTGTTCAGCTATCGAAGGTGTTGCTACTCTCGTAGATATAATTTTAAAATTTTCAGTGGAAATCGATCTTGTGAAACACTTTAAATAACTCTTGACAGAATCTAGGATTCTTTTTATGGGAGATGACAATAGAAAGGGAAATAATATTGCTATTATAGATCCAATTACAGAGGATGAAGTGCTTAAAGTGATAAAAACAACAAAAATGGAAAAGCGGCATGTCCTGGAGGAATTGCAATTGAGTAAGTCCAATATGGGGGACATAGTGTTATAAGGTTATTTATTCAAGTATTACATGGAGAGCCTATTACCCCAGTAGTATGTAATTGAGAGTTTCGGCACAGTGTAGATATGATGCTGAACTCTCCTCTGTGTTAATATATGAGTGATGTAGAATGCTCATTGATTTAGAACTCTCCTATGTAAATATCGAGTTGTAAAAGAAGGGGAGTGTTGGCGTAGTGCCGTTCTCCCCTGTGCAGTGAGATGTGTTTGAAGGGGGGTGATGATGATGATGATGATGATGATGATGATGATGATGTGTGTGTGATGTGTAATGGGTGGATGGGTAACGGGGTTCCGGGGGTGTTTGAATTAAATGTGTTGATAATAATTCTTTTCGATGTGTGTGTGTGCTTAAACTCTCATGTACGAATATCGAGTCTAGGGTTCGATATGGGGATTCGGCGGGGGGGTATGTTTGAATTAAATGTGTTGATAGTAATTCTTCGATGTTTGTGCTTAAACTCTCATGTATGAATATCGAGTTAAATGTGTTGATAGTAATTTTTCGATGTCTGTGCTTAAACTCTCATGTATGAATATCGAGTCTAGGGTTTGATATCTATTACGTTTAGTGTATGATATATGATGCAGTATCGCTATTCTTTAGATAAAAGAATATCGAGAGAATGATTAGGTAGGTCTACTGGGAGAGACTTATGAAATAAATGTAATAAGACATTCTGGTAAGGGGTGTTCCCTAACCAGAATCCATCCTTGAGCTATGTATCTAAGAGCGATGTAAGGTTAAGAAAAAAAAAGGTTAAATTCCATTCCCACATCGAGGTATGAGAAAATATAAATCTGTTCCACATTGAAGTATAAGGGTGATGACGTGTTGTCATCCCCCAAGATTTGTGCATATGTGTGGGCGTATAAATATTCATCTATGAAAATTGAGTTCTCTCGGGAGGATTCATATATATGAATATAGAAACATTGGTTTGATACCCATTCATGTACGCGAGGATAAACACTAGTCCTCCTCCAGTACAAGCGACGAGAGGGTGGAAGGGGAGGAACGGGATAAAACGGTAATATAGTAAATTCGAATTAACAGGTTTCATCCTGTCTCCGCTAGCTCGGGAACGAACGCGTCCTCACTTCACACAACCTTCCATACGTTAAGTACGATCGACGAGAGAATGGGGAGGGGGGAGACAGGTATGATCACGTTTCATCACCCATCTGCTCACTCGGGAACGAATGCATTCTCACTTTACATCGCAACGTCAAGATGAGTGGAACAACAACTCCTATCATTGAAAGTGATACCAGATTCTGGGAGAATCTAAGCAATTTCAAAGATTTGCAAAAGCATTGGGTTGAGCATCACGATGAAACGTGTGATGTGAAGATGCATCAAGTGATTTGCAAGAATCCTTCCCATCATGATTCGATCACATCTTATGCTCAATGCGGAAAGAATTGTAAAGTGTATCTCGGGTAAGTAGAACTATAATTGAGTGTTAACGTGAAAGTGTTGTTATGTGTTAGATAACTAATGATAAATATGTTTATTTCAGTAAAGCCCAAAGTGAAGATGTGGCATGCCAGTCCGAACAGGATCAAGGTGAAGATGTGTGCGGTCCGTACAATGATCGTCCGTTTAAGGATATCGGTACATCGAAATCTGAGGAGGAAGTCATAGAAAAGTGAGTATAAAATAATAAGAGTTTTACGTTAACAAGTGTACTAAATGTTCACGATGTTGAGACATAGTTCGGGTATGTTCGCAGATCCAGTAAGAAAGGAGACAAGAAAAAGAAGAAGACGAACTGCAAACCGAGAATCGTCAAAGCCAAGAAGACGTTCGATCAAGACAGTTTCATCATAATGATGTTCGAACCCTTCACACCCTTCGCAGAAGAAGTAGAGGAAGAAGTTGCGAGTGATGGTAAATAGTGTGTGCATGAACGATAACGACATCTCCATCAGCATTGACTTTCGTGTGAACATAGGATTATACAATGAACTCCCATCACTTTACATTAAAGCCACACATGACGATACGTTTGTGTATATTACAAAAGGGGATTGGGAGGTAATAATGTCAAATTTGTGTGTTTTGTATACGTATCTGAAAGATGGTAAGCATCCATGTGCAACGTACAGTGAAAATATAATATATGCATTTAATATAATGTTATGCATGAATAAGATGAAAGAAATAACGTTTGTGAATACATGTTTAAATGTGGGCAGTATAAATCTGAATAGTACTGCATTCAATGGACTTAAAAGACTAATTCCATATATTGAAAGAAATTTATATCAGTTGTATGATATTCATAAATCATTATGTTCATATGATGCAAAAAGCAGGAGTGCAAGGAAGAGGATATTGGAGATGTATGTTAAAGTCAATAAAAAGATAATTTGAATTTGTAATGTTTCATTTATTACACCTATATGATAGATTGTACAACATGAGTTAATGGTTTATAAGTGAATAATTTATCATGAATAATTAAACAGAATAATGTGCAGGAAAATTTCACGATGCTTGAACTTCCAATCTGACATTCACTGCCCCCGTCACAGTATCCTCAGGTTGATGAGAGCATTTGATGACGAATAGCGGCGCATATTTCAGAAAGTCGTTCCTTTTCAAAAGAGGGTAATTCTCCTTTCCATAGTAGGATGATTGAAATTTGGAATATTGATCATACAGAGATGCAAATTTCGAATTGGCGAAATCCAAATTCATATAGTGAGTTAGTTAGTTACTAACACTCCCCACATGGCAACCTTGGCCTTCGGGGTAACCTCACCCCACCAAGTGATGACCGGACCCATTTCTCAGGTGGAGGCACCCAGAGGGCGGTGTCCATTACCTCCGATGATAGGGTGATAGTGAAGATGGCGGTGAGGTGGGAGGACCTACAGTTTTTACCGTGGACTCCGAACCACGTTGGGCATAGGGGATACTTCACGTGTGCTAGACAGAGGTGAAGGCGTGGATAGGGCCGACTTAAAATCGCCAACCCCAGAGCCGGGAATCGAACTCGGGACCCTTAGAACGGGAGCCGCGAACGAAACCACCGCGCTACCCCGGCGCCCATTCATATAGTGATAGGGGTAAGATTCACTGTTGAGATAAAGTTTCAGATTGGTGATATTACAATTATCAATTAGAGAAGCATTCTTAGCGAGATGATTCAATCTATCCACTTGTGCACCGACTATGACGAAACGTGGTTTTTCAAGTTTAGTCGTGGTTGCAATGTTCCATGTGAACGCTTTAGTTTGAGGTACAGCAGGTTGCGTGTGAAGGTCCAAGGTTCGAAATGCGACGTGTAGAGGTTTATCCGATTTGACGAGTTTAAGTTTATCAACTCGTTCAGAATCTGAAAGTCGAAGTACAGGCATCCTCCATTCGAGTCTAGTTAGTTGTATGGTTGTAGGATCGTTTCCAATGATACAATTATTAGAATCCTTAGATCTAATGAGAATAAGTTCAAACTTGCTATTAAGTATGACCTCCTTGTGATCGTCGGCGAAACCCAGCAACATCGAAAGAGGAACGATAGCACTGAAGATACCATTCGATGTATTCACGATGTCTACCACACCTCCTGGATAGATCCATCCAGCATTTAGTAAACGATTCGATTCCAGTTCATTCAGCGCGGCATAGTTACGCATCGTTGATGAAATGCCCGGATTCCTAGTTCTATCAATAGTCGTTCCATTCATATCCAGACGAATCTCATCGAATAGGAATGCCATAGCATTGTTACTCAATTTCGATGTGGCGACGGTGCCGTCGGGTTTAGTGAGAGTCCCCTCAATGTAGAGATAACTTCTACTAGGAAGCGTGTACAAATCTTCAGCTTGACATGGAATTCTAATTTCATCGTTCACATCGAGAGCTGACGTATTGTACGGTAGGAATACGTGTTCTTCCTCCTTACTGATCTTATCATCAAAGGTCGTAAACCCGGTCACGTCCAACACATCCATCATAGAACCTTGAAGCCTAAGTTAGCAAGAAATTGTCGATTAGACGATGTGATTAGCTTGCGGGTCGATGATCGAGTAGAGTTCAATCTCGAGAGATGTTTTTTAATGTAGCATCGTCTCTTAAAACTTATACCCATTACGACGTATGTGCAATCGTACAGTGATGGTTTCGTTCCTGAAATCTAACTTATCGCCGTTCTGGTCTACCACTCTAATGTCGAGATGATCAATGAGATTCGTATCGATGATTGGTAAATATATAGGACTTGATGGTTCCTGCGAGATATGATAACCTGGAGGTACCGATGGGAAAAATTCATACAGAGAATGACCACTTTTACCATTGATGAAAGATCCCGTTGCAAGACTACACTCGATACGTATGATGCTGACCTTGAATATGTTAACCAAATCATTAGATTCGGTCAGCACGTTCGCCGGTACCCTCTGTTTAGAGGTGAAACCGAGAAGAGGAGCAATAGATCTCTCACGACTAAAGTCGATAATATAGGGAGATTGAATTTCTGATTTCATGGTGTTATTATTAGCACGTAGAATAAAGTCGTCACCGATGTCGAGAACATCCTTGATCAATCTGGCGATATCATCCAATTCATAAGTACCCGGTGGAATTACTATACGTTCGACTTTTCCATCGCGAACGTAATGGAATAGATTATTACTCTCGTCCACATTCGGAATCGAGTAAAAAGTCTCAAAATTCAATAGAGCTATCTCGTAATGTCCTTTAGGATCCAGATGTAATGGTGGATTTAAAAATGTAGAGAAGCTGGTATCACTACCACTCACGGTGATCGTGTAACTCATCGAGGAGAAACTGAAGGCACAAGTGACCGCAAATCACAGAATCGAATTCTTGAAATCTCGTCGTATTATATAGGAGCTTGACACCCGAAAGGTATGTTTCTATCTCTTCCGGAGGTCTCAGATCGCCGAAACTGTCAAAGTAGTAGGCAACGTCACCATCCTTACGTACAGCAATCCAATGTGTACCAGGATTATTTGATGTATCCAGATTCACTACTATTCTCTCATAGTATCGAGGACGTGGAGGGAGTTTATCGATCATGTAGACACCTCTAAAATGTGGAATGTGTAGGCGTCGTGCATACGAATCGATCTCGGTAGCATCAGGGCTTTTTCCGGGATAAATATAGGCCTCGCTCCGAGTTTTTTGATCGAAGATACAATCCTCTACCTTTACGACGTCTCTTACGGCGAAGACCTTTGCCCTGTGCCAAAGATTCCATACGCTCGTTGTGACGTGTTAATTCCGCAAGTTGTTTTGCATCCGAACGTTCCTTATTGACAGCCGTAGCAATCTGAGCAGCACCTCCAGCTAGACCACCTGCTGCACCTAGAGCTGCTAAAAGTGGTAGCAATGGTAAGAAACCACCTCTCTTGTTGCGACGTTTACGCATACCAGCGCCGCTGCCAATTTACCCTTCATAAGTGTAGTCACAATTCGAGCTGCAAGTCGTTCGCCCAAAGAAGCGTCGGCAGACTTTACACGTCTCCAAGCTTTCTCTACCAACACCTTATCGGCTAGACGATGAGATTCTGTATCAGTACTCTCTGCGTAAGCCCGATCGTGATCGAGACACGCTGAATCTAACCCGTTCACCGGTAAGTCTCCTCTCTGCAAGCGTTTATGTAGTTTCGTTCCGGGACCGCAGAAACAATAACCCGGTAAATGTGCCTCAAATGGTAATGAATTAATCAAGGAATTAAGAATTCCCGAACCTTTGCGTGCACGTGTAGAGCGCATGTCTCACTATGAAATAAAAAAGGCAAAACGTGCTCTTTATAAGTATACGATTCCTATGACGATTGGCTAAATCCAGTAAATACATAGATTGCCCTTATCACGAACGAAATAAAAGGCAAAACTTATGCTTTATAAGTATTAGTCGCGATATGGAGATAGTAAAGCAAAAGTGTACACTACCCATACAGGTGTTAGATTTCGAGGATGACATTCGCAAAGGACGACACGGTACGTTGTTTCCGAGTAACGTTAGAGCGCTCATACTGGGCAGTTCAAATGCTGGAAAAACGAACGTTTTACTCAACCTGCTTATTCACGAGAATGGTCTGAGATTCGAAAACCTCTACATATACTCGAAATCGTTGCAACAACCTAAATATCGATATTTACTCAGGTTACTGAAAACTATACCCGATATAGGTGTATTTACGTTCGATGATGGTGAAAAAGTGATTCAAACGTCGGATGCTAGAGAAAATTCGATATTCGTATTTGATGATGTGATAAATGAAAAACTGGGTAAGATAGCTTCGTATTACAGTATGGGTAGACATCGTAATGCCGATGCTATATATTTAGCACAATCATATGCTAAAGTACCTAAACATTTAATTAGAGATAATGCAAATATGATTATATTCTTTAGACAGGATAATCTCAATTTAAAACATATATACGAAGATTATGTAAATACCGATATGTCCTATGATGAATTTAAGGATATGTGTAAACATATATGGGAGAGTGATGAACGATCCTTTGTTGTTATAGTACCAGCATATCCATTGAACGAGGGACGCTACCGTCACGGTTTTGATCGCTTTATCAGAATGAATAAATAGAATAATCCATCACTTAAGCATTGAGTATCGACAGGTTCGGATCGCGAAGAATCATACCCTCCAGGGGTGTGTTCAATCGATATATCATAACTAGAGATGGATCGGAAAACTATCGATTCAAGGGAAAGCGATTGTGCAATATTCATGACCCTGAAGAAGGTGACGATGCATCGACTAAACGTTATGTGGATACGCATACGGCTGACGTCAAGAATCGAATGCAGATCTTCAGCGAGCAGACATCGTATCAGCGTATGGGCGAGTTTGAAGCTATGGTTAGGGCTCACATACAAAAATCGCTCGACATCCAATACAACAATTTAATGGAGTACTTAAGTAAATATGCATTTAAACGTGATTCCGAAAATAATGTCATTATAGATGGTATAAGAATGAAAACGCTGTTGGAACCCCTTCACGAACACGACGTTCCTAATAAAAAATATGTAGGTGACAGGATTCCAATTCACGACTCTAATGAAACTCTATCATTTCGAATGAAGAGATTGAAGGATTTAGCCGATCCGATAGATGATAGTGATGCAGTCACCATGAGTTATGTTAATCATTTCTTTATACAGAAACACAATGAATTGCAAACTTTAACTGAGACTATAACAAACATTGCCGATATTATTACACGGAAACAGAATGAATTACAAGGTCAGTTAACTAGAACAATCACCTCCGCTAGCGAGACTATTACCACAGCTGTAGAAAAAGAATTGAAAGAATTAACCGCACGACAAACGGAACTTGATAATAAACTAATCACTATAAATAACGATATTCATACTACGAAAACACGAATGAGAAATGTTGTAAACACTATGTTACAACAATTGAAATCACAACTCATAATTTCATTGCAAACACGTCCGTTTCGAGGTCCCTCTTTAAGGTATACGTTAACATCGGGACTCGAATACTATAAAGTTCCTGGAAATGGAAGTGTACTCTCCTGTTCTATCGTATCATCGGATCATCCGCATGCTGTAAATGATACATTGTTGGCAATAAACGGAAGATTAGTTGAAAGATATCCTGTAAAAGTTGAAACTGGCGATATTCTATCGTTTACAGCGCCAGCCGGACGTGCTAAAGATGGTCATATATTAAGTATAGAACTGATAGTTTCATATAAATTAGCAGTAGATGATTAATTATACATTCATTTCGATATGGATGCTGAAGCTATAAGACCTAAGGAATCCATTGCCCGTCACAGTAGGGCAATAAGAGAAAAGTTACGTTCTCTCAAAGGAATGAAATTCGAAACGCAACGAGTCATGTCTGAAGTTCTTCAACCTGTAACCAAACCATTGAAAGTAATAGCGAAAGCACACCACGACGACGACGACGACGACGAAACTACAGATGATGCTAACGGATCTGATCTCGTGTCAAAGTATCTACACAAGGTTCGAACTGCTAGTTCGAGTGACATGGACAATACTTACGGCATACGTTACGAGGATAATGAGTATAAATTGTGTAACAAGACAGTTGTGTTTAAATCTGATGGTATTCAGATAGGGACAGAAACGTATGAACCAAAAGCAGGCTTATATGAATTATTATTTAAACGTTTACCTCGCAAGACATCGTACACAGATGATGATTTAGACGTGTATTCACAAATCTTACAGAATACTCAAGTTTACAGACACGGCTACTCAAGAGATGGACGTTTAAGAGCAAATCGAGGGTTCAAGTATCTCATATCATTCGTGACCTTGTTAGTAATCGAACTGGATTTGGTTTACGTTGGAAAGAACATATACCGCAGACAAAATTAGATTTCGTCTACTGGAACGATCCGAATGAAATAATAAACAGATTAAGATTATTAGTTGCATCGAGGGATGCAGGTAATTTGAATCACTCACCCGGGATAGAAGAAATTATTACAGAGCTTAAAACATCAAAAATTATAGCATGATAAAACGTCGCATTGCAACCGAGTTACACGCACCAGCTAGAAGACGATTTTTGCGTCGTAAGATCATAAGCAAAGGAATGAACGATTTAGTACAAATAGATCTTATGGATATGTCTAATTATGCAAGAGACAATAGGAATTATAAGTATATTCTTCTTGCATGCAATTTTTATTCTAAGATGGCTTATGCACGACCATTACGTGATAAAAGTGGTATTAACGTTTCGACTGCTATGGAGGAGATATTGAATGAAATGGAATCGTTTCCGAAGAATTTTCAATCTGATAATGGAAGGGAGTTTTACAATAAACATTTCCGCGAACTAATGAATCGTAATAATATTAATCATTACAGTACATTCACTCACGTTAAGGCTGCTGCAGTGGAACATTTTAATAAGAACGATCAAAATGAATTTGCATAAGGAATTTATTGTTCAAGGCTCATATCAATGGATAAACATACTACCTAGAATTATTCATACATACAATAATACTTACCATAGAACGATTCGTATGAAACCTGTAGAAGTTCGTGATAATTCTCTCCTCCTCATTGTATACAAATATGATAGAAGTCTGCGTGAGAAGCGAAGATCTAGACTTCATCATGTTGGTGACTACGTGAGAATTTCTAAGCATAAATGTGTTATGGAGAAAGGTTATCTACCAAATTGGAGTGTTGAAGTCTTTAGGATACGTACAGTGCAAAGGACACATCCATTGACTTATCTCATCGAGGATCTGGAGATAAACTGGTTGAAGGAGCATTCTACGGTTATGAATTACAGAAAACTCAATATTCAGACACGTATTTAGTTGAAAGGATTATCAGACGACGTGGTGATAGGATTCTGGTAAAATGGTTAGGATTTCCTACCCGTGAATGGATTAATGAGGTGGACATTGTATAAATAAAAAAAAACACACAACTCAATAAAGAAATATAATTTTAATGATATATTGTGTTTTTTTTTGTTCACATTGATTCCTGATATCTTCTGTAACATAACGTTCATGCTAGTTCACATTGATTATATATAAATTCACATCTCCTTAACTTAAACATGATAATAACATTTTTATACTTTTTTTAAAAACATCATACATGATTATAGTTGAATTAACATTTAATTGTAGAGATTTTAACATAACGTACATGCTAGTTAAAATTGAGTATATATAAATTCACCTCCCCTTAACGTAAACATAATAATTACAATTTGATGTAATTAGTAATATACGTTAAACAAATATCATACATGATTATAGTTTAAATAAGAGCCTTTAGCATAATGTACATGCTAGTTCACATTGATTATATATAAATCCTCCCTCTCCCCTTAACGGAGACATGATAATAACATTTTGATATAATTAGTAAATATATTTTAATAAAAAATCATACATGATTATAGTTGAATTAACATTTAATTGTAGAGATCAATAAGGTTACATTTATTTCTGCTATCTAACATTTCAAAACGACAGGAATAGGAAAAAATATTCCTTCCCCCCTAACGTGAACATAAAAAAAGAAACACGTTATCTTTCAAATGAAGTAAATATGTTATTGTCATGTAATTAGTAACACACTTTACAATTATACTTGAAACTCAATTATTTCGTTTTTTGAAATACAGTAATATGTTATTATCATGTGCCTAGTAATACCTTTTAACTCAGTTGTAACACACTTTACAATTATACTTGAAACTCTATTATTTTGTTTTTTGAAGTACAGTAATATGTTATTATCATGTGCCTAGTAATATCTTTTAACTCAGTTGTAACACACTTTACAATTATACTTGAAACTCAATTATTTTGTTTTTTGAAATACAGTAATATGTTATTATCATGTGCCTAGTAATACCTTTTAACTCAGTTGAATCTATGCTTTATTGCGAAAATAAAAGAAAATTACACTTGACAATTTTCTATAGCATAATGTCCCCATGCTAATGTTGAAAATGAATTATCGGGAATGTAGCGTTTTGTATCGATACCACTTAAAGCTATCTTATTAGATTCAATGGTATGAACATTATGTTTATAACTTCTGAAACATGTCTGCATGCATCGATGTATCGTGTCAGGATGAGAGATATTGTTCAAAGGTTATGAATCTCAACGAATCTTTTGTTACACCTTTTGATTTTTTAATCACTTCGGTATCATATCGATAACAATATAATTTCGATTTCAATCCCACATATTCAGTCATCACTCTACCGGCTAGCTCATCCTTGAATAATCCTGAAATTTTCTTATTTGCTAACGGAATACCATACACATTATCCATTGGATAATTCGATGTATCGAATACATGTATATTGGTTTTAATAAATTCATATATATCGCAGCTAGATTCAAAGAGACAAGCATCCGTGTCCGTATAGATTAAAGTTACATCTTTCAATTTTTTCTTCACAATTTCATAATAAAAATCATACATTTTATGTTTGGATAGATCCAGGATTGCTTGTCCTATGTATATTGGCTTATTCATCAATATTTCGTCTCTGACCAATTCTATACCTATTAAATTTTCATCAAAAATCACATACCTTATACACGTCTGTCGAGCTAACAATTTACGCGCTCGTTTCCAGCTGGTAGCAAAATGAAATGAATTATAACGTTTTACATTCTCTATAAATTTTCCATAAACACAATTATTCATTAACTTCCATAGATTTTGGCCAAATTTCGTTTTATCTTCAATACGTTTACGAGCGTTGAGTTCAATGTAAGGATTTATCCAGTTAGATTGTTTATAACCTATTACTCTATGTATACGTGATGCAATCAAACCAAGTTTAACACATTGTTGAAAATTGAGATAATGTAATACGTATTTATTTTTATCATTCAATGTTGTTAGCAATTTTGTATACTTATCACCTTATACCGAGATTTCATTCAAAGGGCATAATGGCAAATCATTTTGTATATCATGAAGTTCCTGTGGATATTTAAAGTCTACTTCCAACACATATCCCACGTCAGAATCACTTGTAATAGACATAAAATCTATTGATTTAATTTCAGCATCAGTTAGCCACCTTATATCAGTGTATGGTAAGCTATTATTCTCCATTGCATATCCATATAAAGAATTGCAGTCTACGTACATTAAATAATTAGTTGGTTGAGTGTTATCGTAGCTAGTCATGTATCTGTTATTCACCTTTGCATACCGTTTGGATACAGTGCAAATTCCACCTCGTATTCCTTTTTCGAAGAAATCTAACATAGTCTTATCTGTTAATAATGAAATCTGTACACCAGTCGTTCTTAACATTGCATCATAAGCTAATCCGGGAAGTGTGTAATACTGACACGGGTCGAGTCCGTACAAACCGATACTTAATTCACGGAAGCGTTCAAACACGTCCGTTAAAATTAACGTATCGCTCTTAAGATATATATTTAAATATTCACCCAGATTTTTAACATTGAATTCATTCCATGCCGTTCTAGCATGACTATAATCCTCTTCGCTTACATGATCAAAATGATGTTTAGATGGTAGACTATTCTCGTATAATTTTTCTATAGAATCCACATACGTGTACGGGAAGACACCTTGCGTTTCATCAGTTGTCTATGCAAAGGATTCGTATACGTATTATTGGTATAATGAAAATCATCTGGTTTTAACATATCCGAAAGGTTACTAAGTTTCGAAGCCAAAACACGATAGCTATCCAGAAATCTTAGATATATACTCATTCCATTCGAATTTGTATATCTTTTGCTAAAGGATAAGTAATTTTCAGAAGTTTGTGAAATACAGTTGATAGGTTCCGTATCGTAACCTAGTTTTTTAACTATGAAATGAGCATCGTATTTTGACATGCAATGAAAGAATATTGGTATGAATCCTGGCATTTTCCTATTTAAATTACAATGCTTATGGGCTGGGCCAACGTAACTTCCAGTCAAATGACAATGATCACGAACCTTTATACACGAGTTAAGAAATTCACGTTTGCATATGTGACATCGTGTTGCATTTTGATATTCTAGCTCATCCACATCTCTCATACTTATTTCAATTTTATTAGCATATATATTAATGACCTGATTTGCAATTAACGTAAATTCTTTAAGAAAATTTTCAATTTCATATGGATCTTCAAATGATTTGAAACGTGTTAAATTTTTATCATAACTACAAGCCAAATATAATGCAATTGCATACGCTTCATGTTTATGGGGGGTACGTATCCAACTTTTGCTCGATACATCTTGACACGAATCTGCCTTACGTAAGATACATTCGATGTCTGCGTAAACCACGAGTGGAACTTTTAGACATTTCGAATATGCATTAAAGTCAACGAGATCTGTTTTACCAGCCTCGGGCATTCTGATAATTTGATTCATCATACACCGCTTTTTATGACTATTTAAACGTGATTCTGATGTGAAATACAAGTTACAATTGTTACATAACCATTTTCGCCCATTATGTTTAGTTAGCTGCTTTCCTAGCAAACGTGATAAGTCTGTTATCAGACAATAATGTCTTTTATACAACAAAAGATTAACATGATGTGATTTTATCTTTCTTGGTTGATATAAGAGAATAATCGATTTATTTTCAACACCGTATATCTTTAATGAAATATTTGAATCTTGATTCTCGAATTTTTCTACATCTTTCAATGACACGGGGAACGTTATATTCTCAAAATTAAATTCTTTAAGAAAATCATATCTTTTATAGGATGTGGGTCGATTCTTGTTACGTTCTACAGGGTATTTGGATGCTAACAGACAGTATGCAAAGCAATATTTATCAGTATTACGAATGTTAATAACAGCTCTCTTCGATTTTATAAAGTCGGGTAATTCAGTATACATCCCGGCATTCAATGAATCGTATTTTGTCACATATATTGTTAATTTCTCAATTCTGTATAAAGCTTTTGAACTGGTACGCGATTCAAAATTATCCATGTGATCTAGTATAGGTTGTAAAATCTTCTCTTCATACCATATAGATTTATCTGTAGATGCAATATCGCCTCAAGTTTACTGTTAAAGTTAAATGTATGAATATTATCGCTCTCTTGTGATATTATGACATATTGACAGGATAAACAGGATCCTATCTTAAGACCTGATTTATACATGTTTAAGCCCTTATCAATTTCATTCAAAATTAAAGGTTTGCATTCTGCTAGGAATATGACGGGGTCAAGTATATTAACACAGTTGTGAATTTCGTAGGTACATAATCTGTTTTTGAAGGCAGACTCACTATGAATACATCGTAATCCTTCCGGATGGATCACGTTCGGACGGGTTTCATCTTGCTGAATCGAGGGTTGTCCAGTGACACTTTCGGGGCACCTTGTCACCGTTTCTGAAAGAGCAATTACAACATTCGATTAACTTTACATACGGGAACATTGATTTACATGTATGTAAGGTGGTAACAGAAATAACATACATGTTAATAACTTTTACATGCATGAATCTCAATTTTACGTAAACTCTATACTTTACATAGAACGTAACATGCATGTAACTTTTACATATGAAAATATTTACATAATGATTAAGTATTTTGCACAGAGATTTCAACTATTGCTATCATCACGTAACTACAATATTCAGATAGTATGTAATTGTTTTACGTAATGCTCTCTCCCTTACATAAATGATAAAACACACAACGTAAACCATATACATGTAAAATAACGTATCTGAACTACGATATTCACATGCACGTTTTACACATATAAATTAACGTTTTTTCCACCTACAACGTTACTTTTACGTGTAACAAACAAAACGTAACTAACATGCATGTGAAATAACGTAACTGAATTACGATATTCACATGTACGTAAATATTACACATGAAATTTAACCCTACAACGTTTACTCTCAATTACTAATACTACATGACGTGCGCTAATTAACACTTTAAAGTTCTAATACAACATGTACAATTTCACATTTACATGCTAGTAACTACATTATCACTTTTTTCTATGAAATTTTATTCAATAATTATGCTCACCTTTTGACGACATTACGGGCTGCTTAAAAAAGACAATTTATGTCGTTTGAAGCCACTTTCTAGAGTTTCCTCGCCATGGTATTGGAGTATGCAGTCACCAGGGTTTAGTAGATCTTTCTGCGCTGCGGTCATGTGTTTGAATCTCTCCGGGAGGAAGACTTGGAATTCTGATGTTTCGACGACGACCCGTTCACCATATCTGGTCTTCACGGTTTTGACGGATCGAATGATGTGTTGAACGGACTGATCTAATTCACGTAGTTTCTTTGTGGGAAGATGTGTTCCACCTTCAGCTAGTTGATTTAGCTGGAGCATCTCATGATCTGAAACAAACATATAAGCACAAACGAATCAGTATTACTTCAACACTCTTCGTAAACAGAGATAAAAAAAAGAAATACAATATACAACTTTTCTATCTTACCTGTAGGATCCATATTTCCAGAGAATCGACTGCCTCCTCACTCATCCGTACCGGGGTATTTATTAAGAGAGGCTCCGCCCCTCCTTCCGGGAGAGCTGTTACTGTCTACATATTACGCTATGCCTTTAAAGTTGTTACTACTGACTACGTTATGAGTTAAAACATATTACTAGTAACTTTATTATCATTGTTTAAACCTTATATAGATCCTGCATTTTTTACACCCCCTCCACCGTATCTCTCCTTCCCAAACACCATGTTGCGTGCGCACACTAACTGTGATTCGTTCCCTACATCTTGGAGGGGGGGATATAGTTACACATTTCTTTACACACACATACTTGTACAAAATATATTTTTCTGAACATTTGATTTTTTTACATTTGGTATACTAACACATTCATAGTATTGTTTCGTCATTCATACAAATATATAGATTCATTCGTTTAATTTTAAAATATATTATTTTTTTCCTAGCGTTATTTGACAAAATTAGACTTCGCTACAGCAATAAGAGTGTTTTGACCACCCCTGTCACCAGTCTGGAGAGATTAACTCTTTTTTTTTCTTTGACCCGCATTCCGGGAAGGGTGAAGTTCAGTGGAGTATTCGTAATACTGAGGGGGGATTTTCTAGACAATTTTTTATGTCGAGGGTGATATCTTGCCCTGGATAGTTAGGATATCTGCACTATAGATCCCTACTTGCATATATATATTATCATATTGATTTATCAGTTTGTATTACTCATATATACTTAAAGACGAGATACTTTTCTCTCGTTATCTTAATCATTTTTTAAATAGATGGTTAGTGCTTTCATTTTATTTTCGATGTTATGTTCCACTTTTATCATGCTTAGAGGGAATATTTTAATAATCTCCTTACAAATATTCTGTCACTGTTATGTTCCACTTTTATCATGCTTAGAGGGAGCATTCCTTTGTCATGAAACCCTTTCACACAGATTTACATTTCCATTCTTATACTTTTCTCTCAATATTTTTTTATCGTTCTTAAAGAGATGGATAGTGCTTTTATTTCATTTGCATTTGCTATGTTCCACTTTTATCATGCTTAGAGGGAACATTCCTTTGTCATGAAACCCTTTCACATAGATTTACATCTCCATTCTTATACTTCAATGTGGAACAGATTTATATTTTCTCATACCTCGATGTGGGAATGGAATTTTACCTTTTTTTCTTAACCTTACATCGCTCTTAGATATATAGCTCAAGGATGGATTCTGGTTAGGGAACACCCCTTACCAGAATGTCTTATTACATTTATTTCATATATCTCTCCCAGTACACCTACCTAATCATTCTCTCGATATTCTTTTATCTAAAGAATAACGATACTGCATCATATATCATACACTAAACGTAATAGATATCAAACCCTAGACTCGATATTCATACATGAGAGTTTAAGCACAGACATGGAAGAATTACTATCAACACATTTAATTCAAACATCCCCCGAACCCCCATATCGAACCCTAGACTCGATATTCATACATGAGAGTTTAAGCACACACACATCGAAAAGAATTATTATCAACACATTTATTTCAAACACCCCCGGAACCCCGTTACCCATCCACCCATCACACATCACACACACACACACACCATCATCATCATCATCATCACCCCCCTCAAACACATCTCACTGCACAGGGGAGAACGGCACTACGCCAACACTCCCCTTCTTTTACAACTCGATATTCACATAGGAGAGTTCTAAATCAATGAGCATTCTACATCACTCATATATTAACACAGAGGAGAGTTCAGCATCATATCTACACTGTGCCGAAACTCTCAATTACATACTACTTACCCCAGATTCGAAAACATCATATATTAATGTAATATGTAAAAAAGGGGACAAGAAGAATCTAATGAACTATAGGGGAATTAGTGTCATGGCATCCATCAATAGAATTCTTAGCACCATAATAGAGACCTGATTAGAAAATTTAGTTCAAAATAAGATATCCGAGGAACAAGCTAGTTTTACAGCAGGTAAATCATGCCTTGGTCATATATTCACAATTAGACAAATTACTGAAAAGGAATATTAGCTATAGGAGAGGAAGTGCATTGTGTGTTTATTGAACTTGAAAAAGCATATGCCTCAGTTCCATAAATAGGCTCTGGAACTTACTAAATGGATTCGGAATTCCAGAAACACATGTTCAACTTAAAAAGATGCTGTATTTTATAGTGTCCGTGTAAACATAGGAAATAAATTATCCAAAGTACTCTGCGTAGCTAAAGAACTGCGGCAAGGTTGAGGTATGTCATCAACATTATTTAAAATATATTTGGAAGATTTACTAAGCAAATGGAATAGTATATGCTGCAAAATGGATGTTGAAATTAATGATAAAACAATCTATAACTTATTATTTGCTGACGACCAGATCATAATTGGACAAGACCAAGATGATATACAATATATGACATATAAACCAGTGGATGCCTTTTGTAACCGCAGTATCAGGCAGCGATTAGGAGGCGGCGAATTAATCGAAATCAGATAATTAAAAAAAGATAAATTAATAAAAATCCTTTGCTAAACTAATATAAAAATCTTGTGGTAATAACATGAAATTAGAATGGATATAGTTATGATTAAAACAGCAGTTGACTTAAAGAATAAGAAGGGAAGAACATAATTTAATATAGCATACATACTAGCATCCAGGCAAGGAAAAGAAAATATTATTGTAAAAATCTGTACATTTCGGAGAGACAGGAAAGGAGGATCGTTATCTTCTTTGTGCTAGTAAAAGTTCAATGTCTGAGAATTATATCATATTTCCAGCCAGGAATGCGTTAGGACAAAGGGGCTTTCAAAATGCAGTTGAGCATGAACGCCAAAGGGATTTACTTCGCTGATTTGATAACAATGTATACCGTTACAAACAACTCAGGGTAGGCGTTTTCCAACTCAGGGTGGGCTGAACGTCAATTATTTAAATGAGTTTTGCAAACCAATGCGAAAATTCGAAATAAATGAGAAACCAATAATACTGTAACATTTGAGAAGGGTGAGCTAGTTTGGTCATGTGATAAAGTTAGAGAGGGGATCAGAATAAGTTTCGAACTGAAACGTGAAGTAAGAAAAATTTACTTAAAAGGTGATAATACGACAGGAAGGACGTGTTCATGCGCATTAAGAAGAGAAGCGAAGATTTATAAGTCTGAAATGTAGGGAAGTTAAGAATAGTGCAACCAGCGTTAAGTGGAAGTAGCATTAGAGGTTTATTAGAGTAAAGTAGCCGCCTTATAAAGAAAAAATAGAAATCACGCGGAAGTAACTTTAAACAAGTAATACAGGGTTTCAAGTAAAATTGAATTTATGTTAGGAATTTTACTACCAGGTGGTCACCGATCCAACTCAATAAGAAAGCTTAGTAGGGATTAACCAAATAATGCTGCAACAAACAAAGTGTTATTAATACGACTGAGTAGCCAACAACCACCAAAATCCATTTCCTACAACCATTCACCTCAGGATAAGAGAACTCGTTGCTGCCATTAGAACCCAATCAATTAAACACTGGAATGCAGGTTTGCCGCACTTTGAACAAGGTGGTCTGAAATTACACTTTGAAAAGACAAAATACTTGGTAGTAGGAGATACTGGAGAATATATTAAAATAAATAATAATATAGAACAATATGTACAACATATGAATGAGTTTAAGTATCTTCGTTCCATTACTGAAAAATCTGGTACAAGTAAAAGAGATATAGCGAACAGAATTAATCCTGCAAGAGGGGCAATTAGATCCTTGAATGGGCTTTTCTAGAACAGAAATCTGTCAAGAAAAAGAAAATTGAATATAATAAAGGCAATAATTGAAAGCACTTTAACATAAGGGGTGAAAGTTGGTCTACAAGGGAGATGTAGCGACAGAAATGTACGGCTTAAGGAGCATGAGAATATCAAGAATTCAATATATCACGAATGATTATATGTATAAGACTGAAAATGTATGCAGAAGAAACGGTAATTGATAGGTTAGAAGCAAGGACATTAAAATGGTGTGCACACAAAAAAGAATGAAGGAAGAAAGATTGCCATATAGCGCTATTAACTGGACAGCTCCTAGAAGAAGAAAACGAGGAACGACGCGTTTGTCATGGATGGATGAAGTTAATAATGCAATGCAGAAAAGAGGACTGGAAGAAGGGCAATGGCAAGATAGAAGAACTTGGAGGAATTTTACAGGAACTAAAGGCAAACACTGAAATGTGGAAATCCTTAAAAAATAAAAAAGACTTGAAAAGAAATCCTTTGGACTGACAAAAGTCACAGTAGTGCTTTTAGATGGATTTAGTGCGGTTTCGGATTTGACAATATAATGCTGCAGATTTGGTTGGAATACCCATGTATTTATGTTAATAAATGAGTGCGCAGTTCTAAAACTCGCGTCTTTCCCATCGAGTGTTACATCCTTGGAGAAATAACTAACAGCAGCTGTGGCGCTTAAAGAGAGATCCTCGATACAACTAAGGAACCCCATGCTTAGTATTTCTGCAACTCACGCCAACATACGTTTCACATCATTAGTGTTGCGGAAATTATTTTTATCCGCTAGGACTGGATACGTCAGAAGTTAACAGATATGTTTGAATAGTTACCATTTCACTGATTAGATTCGGACACACTTTATTCTTATGTTGGTAATCACTTCCAATAAATCATTATTAGCCTCTATTAAACTTATTACCAATTTAACTGGTTTTGCATATCTAAACACCCGCCCACGTATACCTTGATATAAAATATCTTCACTGGAGCAGCTGGTAGCAACCAGAAAACGAGATTATAGATGGCGTCAAGAGTGACGCAGAGTGCTAAGACATGTTTACAATTTTTAAAAGCGTTCTCATTCGTGAATTATTTTCAATCGAAAATGTGTTAGCTGCTGCTCTGGCCGCAAGTAAACAACGCTAAATATCTATTTTACAGTAGTATCTATGAGCGATCTGCGGTAATAGCTCCCTCCATTTTAGACACTAATAATTTTTCTCAAACTAGAACGGTCCTGTTAAATATACGGGAAGCGAGAAAATGAGAAATGCTTTAGGTTGCTGATCGGTGGTTTCCGAAGAGAATCATTCTATTCATAAATTTTGCTCTAAAATTCAACAGCCTAAACCTTGTTTCACGTAAGCTTGACCAGTAATCTCTTACTGCTCACGTGACCTAATCACCTCTCATTGGCTGCTGTTGTAGTAAAGACTGTAATACGGTAAAAATTAGTTCGTTATTTAACATGGTGATATAACTGTATATAACTATATGTGTTGGAAGAGAATTGTCAAATTTATATTTTCGTAACTGTTTTAATTACATATATTACGCAACACAGTTTATTTATCTGAAATGCATGTTAATTCTTAAACGAAGTAAAGAGGAGGTTCCTTTGCTCTCAAGCACATGACACGAGAGCACGTGCCTCAGCGGTACATATTTGTTTATATGACTTTTATCACTGACCTTGTTTTGAACTGTATTAGTCATATCTCGGCATTCGAAGGTTGTTGTGCCTAGTGCGAAAGTTAAATTATTTTATTGATCGTTTATTGCGCGTGTACTTCTATGAATAATGGCAGAGTCTACCGCCAGTTTTTCGCTGAAGCATCGCAAGGTTAAGTCCTTACAAACAGGCGCAAAAAGAATTGCGGTGCATGGATTTAATGCACTCATAGAGAAGAATCCATCTTTGTCAGTGAGAGAAGTCGAACAGCTGTGCTCTGAAGTTACAGGTGTGAGTGTTAGATCCGTAGGAACATCTTGATGTGAAATTGAGAAAACAATAAAACTTACCACTCCAGGAAAAAGCAGGAATAAACAAAAGCGCGTGCTCTGAGAAAATACGTGAAAAGTGCTGTGCGTCGTCATGTGTATAGTGTTTCTTCTTTAGAAACGAACTCCCTAAAATAAATAACATTTCATCTGCTGTAAATGAGGATGCAGATTCACCAAATGTCAGCAGATTGCTTATACAGCTGGGGTTTGTGAATGGAAAAAGAGGCAAGAAAAATGTGCTAAAAACAGAGGCGTTATTGCTGTGTGACGAAGACGTTATTTAAGGACAGTCAGACTGTACCGAGATACAAGTCGCAAAATATACTACCTTGACGAGATTTAGGAGAATGAAGAACACACGATAAGTAAGGTATGGCGTGACACGGCTTTTAAGACTGAAAGACAAGCATTTTTGAAAGGTATGTGTGTTGGTTTAAAAAATCCCAGTGGAAAAGGCCGAAGGCCTTTCATTATTAACTTGTTTCAGTTACATTGCTCCGTCATTAAGTTCCAACTTGCTCATTTCATTATAAACTTGTATTTTTGCATGCCTTCATATCCTTATTTGTATGATTTTATTTATCTTCCCGGCAATTATTATGTCGATTACTGCAAGTTTAAATGTGATGGAAAGGCACCGCCTATGGCCTATGGCGCGAAAGCATTAGCCAATTAGGACGAGGGGGAAGGTGTGATACATGTCAGCGTGGCAAGGTTATATGAAACAGAGTATAGAGTATATGTTTCCCGCTTTCCCTTCTTGCATGTGTTTACAACAGGATGGTTTGAAATTGAGACAGTGTACCCCTAAAACCCAACAAGTGTATCGATTACCATCAGAAAGGGATGTTGAATTCCCTCGCTCCCCTCGCAACACATAGTTACGTTGTCGCTTTGTCAGTTGCACTACTGCGTTAACGTGGAAAGTGAAAACACGGTTTATCACGGAAGAGGAAGGGTTGGGAACTTTAGCAGTAGTGATACACATGTTTCTAGTAGACAGGAGAAGCAATCAAATTGTTGTGAAAGAAACCAACTTGAATTGCGGCAGTGAGGTATATATCATTCCCCTATGAAGTAAGGAAATGTCAGGAATTGTGTTGTTCAGAATAGCAGGTTGGAGAACACAGAAAATCATTGATTCTGGCAGGAGAATCTGTGCATTTTGTGGTGCAAAGACTGGATATATATCTTGGCAGAATGTGTACAGTAGAGAGCCAATGAAAAATTAAATTCAGAATGGGATTTTTAAATTAAGCTATAAAGAGGCTGATATGTGGAAATCCCCTGAATCACCAAAGGAACAGGCCAAATTGAACAGACACACTGCGCAAAATCAAGTCATACTTGTTCAGATAATCAAAAAGATTCTTATCTTTACCTTTTATTTTCTTTATATATAATGTTAACATGCATGTACGTTAAATGACCGATGCATAAATTCCTTGTATAATAACTAAGAGGACAATGCCAAATGTTTATAACATGTCCCCTGGACGTCACGGTGTATGAATACCTTAGTCATCACGGGCCCACATTTGCACCAAATGTTAATATAGCTCCTATATTAACCACAATATTACATACAGTATAATGGGAAAGCCCTAATTCTAAAACGCATTATCCTTTACTATTAGGAGAAATTCCTGCAGAAATCTCTCTTCCAGGAAGGAGAACATTCACAGAGTTTAATTTCTTTTCCCTGCACCTTTTCCGAGAAAGCAGAAATGCTCTCAATCATACCACATACAAACTTTTCCAACTTTTCTCTTTGGGAACTTTTTGTAATTTATTAGTTCCATAATTCTTTTTATGCTCAAATTTGTTCGTAATGAAGTCTATAGTCTCAGAGAGTTGTAATCGTTAACTCAGCCTTCTGCATTTGGCCACATACAATGAATATAAAGTTCAAATAGTTGCAGTAGAGCACAGTAGGCTGGTTTCATTCCTTAATTATATGGCAGCAGTAGTATATTATCTCGGTTCAGTACATAGGAGGGAGCCATTTGAGAATTTTATATTAAAGCTTAAGACATAGCTTATACATTGAATTTTAATAAAGCAGCTTATATTCAAGCAGCTTAGCAATGAGAACAGTGACGCCTTGTATTGTCAGAAATATCTTATTTAGTAATTCCTGAAATAGCGTTAAAGATATGGCAATATTTTTCGTTTTCCTAATAAAGAAACTAACGTAGAGATTAATATTTAAAGCTGGCCCAGTTTACAAATATATAAACAAGAATCACATTTAAGGACCATCAATTTTTGTCACCATCAAAAATAACCCTTTTTTACCGTGGAGGGGGAAAACCCAGTTACAGGCGACGGCCCACGTGCGATGGCCGACAGTGTGAGGGTCCCCGTGCCCTGAGGGGCCAGGCATACTCACTAAAAAAAACCTCCACGTGTTAGTTTCGTGAATTCTTATATTATTTTGCGTGCATTTATTAACATGCTTCTTTGTCGGGTCCCGCATTGCACCCCGGTTAGTATGTGGTAATTACTATGCTGTCATGCGATGCATGCGAGCGCGTCAACGTTGCCTCTTGGTGGTGACCATGAAACCTGGGCACCACCAAGTGTTAATCATGCGTTAGTATTGTTATATACATGCGGCTCAGGCTGGGTAGGCCTGTTAGTCAGTGTTGCGCGTATGTTACTTATCTATTATTTATATGTGCTTTGTAAGCCTATGTGTATTGTAATAATAAAGCTCAGGCCTTGGTGACCTGTTAGGGATTAGTGGTGGTACGGTTATTAGTGTTCTACTTATGTCCCCAGTTTCCTGGGTTTGTCAGTGGTTGGTATGTGGCATGCAGTTTCAAACTGTGTGTTTGGTCGTCCTAATGTTCCGGCGTAGCCGTTCGTCAGTTCCTTAGTCCATGCGTTGTGTCGTCGGTGTGTCCTATTCCATCTACAGTCGCCCGCTGTCTCTGCGCCTGTAGGACACTGGTGGAAGGCCCTCTAACTCCCGGACCGCCTTTACTGTTGTCAAGGGCTTGGAGGGCTCTGTGCGGGCAGCGTTCTGAAAAGAGTCAGTAAGAAAAATATTAATGAAGGGAAAGCAGGAGTGTCATCCTAACTGTCTGTGTCAGTCGTCCCTTATTAGGTTGTTCAGGAAGTTCTGAACGTCGTCTTCGTCGTCGTGTGCGAGTCTTCTTTCGAATAGTGATAATGGTCGCGCGTGTATGTTTATGTCTGTAGTGTAGTTTCCGAGTCGTGAGATTAGAGGATTGTGATGTATCTCTAGGTTTTTATAGGTGTCATATGCTAGCTTCTTAATGAATTCTTCAACTGTGTGCATCTTTTGTTCGCTGTGTAGTAGGTCGGCTGGTGCTGTGTGAGGTACTTTCGCTATCATTCGTAATATCTTGTTTTGGAATTTCTGTAGTCTTAGTATGTATGTTTTGGCGGCATACCCCCAGACCGGAGTTGCGTATGTGAATATGGGCCTTATAAGAGTTTTGTATAGCGTGAGCCCTAAGTTCATGTTTATATGGGAGTTCATGCTTATCAGGGGGTAGAGCCTGCCCGATTGGGCGTTGGCTTTACCCCTGATTTGATGGACGTGCTTTTTCCACGTCAGCACTTGGTCCATTTTGAGTCCTAGCCAGGTGACTGTGTCCGTCCACTCAATAGAAATCATGGATTTTATGCTTGTTGCGTTCTCCCAAAGGTCCTTCATTCCATCGGGATTCGAAGCGATGATCCGTTACTTTCGTAGTACTCGTCGATGTTGTGGATGAGGAGGCGCTATGTCACTGCGAATTGCAAGGAGTAGGTAATGTGGTTGGAGAGGGAATACGGGTTTTTCTCAAGGTTCTTGAACAAGAACAGCTACTCTTTTGTGTCAGCGTTGAGTCCCAGATATGGGTAGGTTTTCAGTGAGTTAGGTGCCACTCGCGGAATTTACTCGTAAATGTATTTGCTGGAAGCTTTAAAATATTTATGTTAATCTGAGAATACTTAAGATATCGTCGGATCCACCTCGCGTTTCACTGGATGCTAATTTCTTAAAGTCGCTTGATGCTGCTGCTGCGGGTAAACACTTCTCCATACCGTAGACTTCGCCAGACCACCTCGATTCTTCTACAACACTGACCTTTTCTACAACTCCCGAGAAAGAATAAATTCCTTTCTTTGGCAACACAAAGAGAACGCCAACAACTTTTATGACCAACTTTAAGAGTAGCAGCAGAGGAAGTTGTCCCGTTACTTGCACTGAAAACTGGCAGATATTCCTGAGAAACTAGGCCTATGTATTTTGTTGATTACACGTTTCGAGGTTTATACATTTTATATGCATTTTATATATATGATGCCGTCCTACAAATACTAGTATAAAAATTATAGATATTTGCTACTGACGTAACTGTTTACATTATTAATAACTTCTGAATTAATAACATCTAATAGTTTATCTTATATTAGAATGAACAAGCGGAAACATCGCAACAAACTATAGCTTTAAGTAATTGCGATCCCAGCCTGAAGATTCTCGAAGATTTCCACCGCAGTTGGAAATTCTAACTCCAGCAGACCATGGCATAGCAGCCCGGAAGTAACTTCTAGTTATAAGCTATAGTGTGTTCAGCGAAAATAAAGCATTCTCGGGTCGCTAAACAAAACATGTTTCATCTGATAGTTACTATTTCCCATACTTTTAATTCCGCGTTTTGCTAAAGCTATGCAATAGTTATACCATCAAAAAGGCATTAAAGTCCAAATTCGCTAATGTTATTACCTACTTGCCAAACTATTTGAATATCAGACTGAAATATTCATACGATAGAAGTGCATGGTTTCCAAGTACAGTGATTTCAGTTGTATGCAATAATGAAGATGACAGCAATATTATTTCTTAAATATGCAGTTTTATTAACAAATATCACTAATTTGTTTTTTAAAACGTGACAAATTTATGAACTTCAAACTAAATAAATATCAATATTGATCTAATATTCTTATTTCAAATTTTCATCTGTCAATCATAGTTTCTGATAAAACAGGTCATTATCTTAAGTTAGTAATTTACAGAAACAAATAAAAAGTCTATAGGACAAAAGCTGAGAAAAAACTTATTCTTGCAAAGAAAGGTGCAGGTGAACATACGAAAGCTCATTATTATGAGTGTTAATTGTTTGAGCAAACATTCTACCCGACTTGAAAAGGGTATTAGAATAATGACCTGCCTGTTCTTTGGCGGTAAAGGGGTACAGAATTCAGAGAAAAGTACTTCTGGGAGCACAATGCATTTCTTAGCATGTATGTTGTGAAGTCATATGGCACGCCAATAAGGTAAGGGTGACAATATGCAAAGTCTGCTTGGAACGAAAATCCAAAGAGGAGTTACACAAAATTGAAATGCAATGACTGACAAAACGGAGCAATATTTTATATATTTACAAGGGAACTATCACTATATCCATACTGGGGCAGATCTGAAAACTTGATAGCATCAACCCTATTGCATATAAAGCATGTGCACCAAAACTCAGCTTTGGTATACAGTTAACGGCCAAAAATATTGCCTGGAACGTGTTGCTTCCAGGCAAATGTAACCCTCGTCCCTTCCCGGTGTATGGGGTGACCTCTTCTTTGTATATACGTGTGTGCTGTAGAAATGGCCGTCCGAAATGCAAAATATATCCCTTAAATTTCTGTGCTATTATCCCTACATGTTTCTGTGAATTCTGGACTCCGTTTCGAGTACTGCAGCGATATACATGTGCTCTTTGATGTCCCCCATCAACAAGAAATATACGGGTGCGAGTTTCCATGAACAAGAGGGCACAGGGCTGCCGTGGCCACTTCAAATCCCTGAATAGACAATACTGAGAAATGTCTACACCGTCCAAACGTACGCCAGTACGGCACCTACTTGCAGCTAGTCCTCTATCGTAGCATCATTGGGACATCCTCTAAAAGTTTATTAAGTGAGTCTCGAAGAAGTTCAAGAATGTTCTACACTGATATCGCGTCCAGAAAAGCCGGTCGAATAACAATATCCGCTAAAATATCACAACATATATTCAGCTTTCATCGGTTATGATCATAAACTTTTATACCTGAAAGGAATACTCTGCAAACATATTCTTCTAGGCAAGATCAATCTTTTTCGAAATGCGTAAGATAGGGCTATATTAGCACAGTACTATTTTTTAGATTATTTACTGTGCATATTTCAAAATTTTACAATTTACAACTTTTGCCTACATTTACTTGTCCTTACCTTACATTACCTTAGCTTACATTACACCTTGGTCTTCTGCTCTGCCAGGTAGCTCTTAATCTCCATGCCTCCTTGTTACTTAATTAGTCTTATTCTTCCCCCATCATCTTCCTTTCTTATATTCTTTACATTTCTGGCCCATTTTTCTTTTACTTTCTTCAAGAACTCACCAATAAGTTGTTGATTTGTGGGGATTTAAAAACACCTGCGTTAGCTGTTTTTGAAACCCCCTTGTTAAAACTCGACGCGAAATCCGCCTGTCCAAATATCGAAGAGGTTGTGTGTTGGTTGTGTTAGAATCCCCATGTTAAAATATCGAAGGGTTGGTTGTGTAGTAACACGTGTGTCACGTGTTAATGAAATCCGAGCCTTGAAAGTCGAGTAGAAATCTGTGTTTAAAAAAAATATATATATATATATATTGATGTGCTGGCGTTCGTGTGCCACCCCCCTCCCCCTCCAGGAGCTTGACGACGACGACGACGACGACGACGACAACGACGCATCTCTCCCAAGCCTGCAAGGGCAATCGTGTCATTTAGTTGTATGTATGTGAAATGTAATTAACTGATGAATGTAATTACTGAAAAAAAAATGTGAATGGATTTCAGTATTCACACACACACACACACACACACACACACACACACACACACACACACACACACACACACACACACACACACACACACCGCTCCGTCCCCCCCGGCACTCCTGCAATAGGGGTGATGCATGTTATTTATATGTGAATGCTGTAAGACTGAATTGTCAATCGCCTTCACCTTTGTCGACATTTGCAAAAAGGAACGCGTCGAGTGTAGTTATTTAAATCAGTAAGTATTGATTTTATTAACGGGAGCCGTAGGAATCAAACACTCTATGGATCCTCCCCTCCTACACGACGCAATAAGGAATGCAAACCGATTCCGTGAGCAGATGAATCCGTAGCAGTGCACCAATGTACTGCAGGGAGGGTGCGCGATCGATCACTTCCATCTGTCAGTTGTCATCTAACACTCAGCAAGATGAGCAGCGAAACAAGTAGAGTGGAGAGCGATATCAACTTCTGGGAACATCTGCAAGATTACGAGAGCATGCAGCAACACTGGATGGATCATCACGAGGAAATGTGTGATGGAAAGACTCATCAAACCGTCTGCAAGAATCCTGCACATCATGACAAAGTCACTTCATACGGCAAGTGTGGGATGCAGTGCAAGGTATATCTCAGGTAAGTGGAAAGAAAAAGCACTGGAAATTAGTGAGCTATAGTGTTTTGTGTACGGGTAAAAAAAGATTTCTCTCATTGTGTAATTACAGAAGCTTGGAAGGTGAAGACATAACACCTCCAATCCGTGACGAGAAACAAGCCGGCCCGTCCAAAGAACTAGATAAAGAAAAGTGAGTAAAAAGAAAACGTCACACTTAATATAAAAGCGTGTAATAATTCGTATCCTCATAGCCGTGCATGTTCGCAGGTCCGACAAGAAAGCAGAGAAGAAGAGCTGTAAGCCGAGGGTGCTCAAGAAGAAGAGGATCTTCGACAAGGACAGCTTTATAATAATGATGTTCGAACCCATGGCCCCCGCTCCTGAAGAGGTGACAAAGAGTGATGGCGAATAGTGTGTTCATGGTAGACGACATCCCCATCAACTCCGGGCACCGTGTGAACATAGGCTTATACCATGAACTCCCATCCCTCTATATCAGAGCTACAGATGAAACTTTTGTATACATCACAAAGAAAGACTGGCTAATAATAAAGCAAAATATGGATGCGTTGGAAACTTACTTGAAAGATGGTAAGCATCCAAAAGTGTCATACAGTGAGAATATAATATATGCGTACAATATATTACTGTGCATGAATAAAGTGAATGAAGTAACGTTTGTGAATACGTGCTTAAACTTAAACAGCATAAATCTAAATAGCATTGCCATAAGAGGACTTAAGAGACTAATCCCATATATTGAAAGAAACTTATTTCAATTACATGACATATATAAATCAATGTGTTCATACGATGCAAAAAGTAGGAGTGACAGGGAAAAGGTTAAGGAAATGTATGTTAAAATCAATAAAAAGATAACATAAATTTGAGTTTCGTTTTCTTTTTTATTTCCACAAAATTACATCCTTATATGATAGATTGAACAACATGCGTTAGTGGTTTATAGGTGAACAATTTATCATGAATAATCAGGCAATATAATGATGTATGTGCAGGAAAGTTAGATGAGGCTTGAACTTCCAGTCTCACATTCACGGCCCCGGTCACGGTCTCCTCAGGCTGATACGAGCAGTCGATGACAAAGAGCGGTGCATAATTCAGAAAGTCACTTCTCTTCAAAAGTGGGTAATTTTCTTTTCCATAATAGGATGATTGAAATTTCGAATACTGATCATACAGAGATGCAAATTTAGAGTTTCCAAAATCCAAGTTCATATCGTGATAAGGATAACACTCGCTGTTGAGGTAAAGCTTCAGATTGGTGATGTTGCAGTGATCAAAGAGTGAGCAATCCTTACTAAGCTTATTCAGTCTGTCGGTTTGTGCACCGACTATGACGAAGCGAGGTTTCTCAAGTTTCGTTGTAGTTGCAATGTTCCAGGTGAAGGCCTTAGTTTGCGGTACCGCAGGTTGAGTGTGAAGGTCCAAGGTTCGAAAGGCTACGTGCAGTGGCTTATCGGATTTGACGAGTTTAAGTTTTTCGACTCGCTCTCCATCTGAAAGTCGAAGAACGGGCATCCTCCATTCGAGTCTAGTTAGTTGAATAATAGCTGGTTCGTTGCCCGATATACAATTATTAGAATCTTTAGATCTAATGAGAACCAGTTCAAATTTGCTATTGAGAATGACTTCCTTGTGATCGTCTGCAAAGCCCAGCAGCATCGAAAGAGGAACTACAGCATTGAAGACACCATTCTTTGAATTCACGATGTCGACGTCAACTCCCGGATAGGTCCATCCGGCATTCTGCATTTGATCGGATTCCAGTGCATTCAGAGATGCATAGTTGCGCATCGTTGAAGAAATGCCCGGATTCCTGGTTCTGTCTATAGTAATGCCGTTCATATCTAGACGAATTTCGTCAAACAGAAATGCCATGGCATTGTTGGTCAGCTTTGAGGAGGAGGGTCCGCCACTTGTTTTGGTGAGAGAGCCCTCTATGTAGAGATAACTTCTACTAGGAAGAGTGTACAAATCTTCTGCTTGACACGGTATTCTAATTTCATCGTTCGCGTCAAGAGCCGATGTATTGTATGGCAGGAAGACGTGCTCCTCCTCTTTACTAATCTTATCATCAAAGGTCGGTACTCCTGTTACATCGAGGACATCCATTATAGCACTTTGAATCCCAAAGCCTCGAGGAACCTTCGATTAGACGACGTGATCGGACGCCCTGTCAATGAGCGAGTATAGCCCAATCTCGAAAGAGGCTTCTTAATATAGGAACGATGCTTAAAATTTATTCCCATTGCGACGTATGTGTAATCGTACGGTTATGGTTTCGTTCCTGAAGTCGAGCACGTCACCGTTCTGATCTACCACTCTAATGTCGAGATGATCAATGAGATTCGTATCGATGATTGGTAGATATATAGGGCTAGATGGTTCTTGCGAAATGTGGTAACCGGGAGGAACCGACGGGAAAAACTCGTACAGAGAATGACCGTGTTTACCGTCAATGAAGGATCCCGTGGCTAGGCTGCACTCGATGCGTATGATGCTAACTTTGAAGATGTTCACCAAATCATCAGACTCAGTCATCACGTTCGGTTGAATCAAACGCTGTGCTTTGAATCCGAGAAGAGAGCCAATTGATCTGTCTTGAGTAAAGTCGATAGTATATGGGCATTTTATCTCAGACTTCATGGTATTATTATTAGCACGTAAGATAAACCCGTCTTCGACGTCGAGGGCTCCCTTGAGAAAATGCGCGATATCATCTAATTCGTAAGTTCCAGGAGGAATCTCGATACTCTCGTTCTTGTCATTACGAGCGAAATGGAATAAGTTGTTGCTCTCATCCACATTAGGAATGGAATAAAAGGTTTCGAAATTCAATAGAGCTATTTCGTAAAGTCCATTCGGATCCAGATGAAGAGGCGGGTTGAGAAAGCTAGAGAAGCTGGCATTCGAACCGCTCACGGTGATTGTGTAACTCATTTTGATCAAACATTCAAGTCGGTAAATCCGTTTTATAAGAGAAACTGCAGGCACAGATGACCGCAAATCACAGATCCAAAATTCTGAAACCTCTTGGTGTTGTACATGAGTTTAACACCCTCGAGGTAGGACTCAATCTGTTTCGGTGGTCTTAGATTACCGAAGCTATCAAAGTAGAATGCAACATCTCCATCCTTGCGTATCGCAACCCAGTGTGTTCCCGGGTTACGCGAGATATCCAAATTTACGATAATCCTTTCTACATGTCGAGGACGTGAAGGTAAGTTGTCTATCATGTACACACCTCTAAAATGAGGAATGCGCAGTCGTCGTGCATAGGCATCGATCTCTGCAGCACTTAGGGCTTTTTCCGGGATAAATACAGGCCTCGCCCCGAGTTTTTTGCACGAAGATGCAATCCTTTGCCCTTGCGCTTCTTACGTCGAATGCCTTTACCCCTAGCTAAACCCTCCATGCTCTGATTGTGACGACTCAACTCTGCAAGCTGTCTTTCAGCGGAACGTTTCTTATTCACAGCCGTGGCGATCTGAGCAGCGCCACCGGCTAGGCTACCTGCAGCGCCCAAAGCCGCCAAAAGCGGGATCAGAGGTAAAAAACCGCCTCGAGGGCTCGGTATGATCCTCTTGCGTCGCTTACGCATTCCGGCGCCCATGGCAACTTTCCCCTTCATGATGGCTGTTACAAGTCGGGCTGCAACTCGCTCGCCGAAAGATGCGTCAGCAGACTTTACTCGACTCCAAGCCTTTTCAACGAGTTCCTTATCGGCCAAACGTCGCGAATCTGCGTCCTGATGAGTGGCGTAAGCGAGATCGTGAGCGAGGCAGGCTGAGTCCAAAGCGTTTCTGGGAGAATCCCCTCTCTGCAGACGCTTATGTAGTTTCGTTCCAGGTCCACAGAATCGGTACCCTGGTAAATGAGCCTCAAACGGAAGAGAATTAATTAGCGAATTAAGGATTCCGGATCCCTTCTTTACGCCTGCAGAGTTCATGGCTTACTATGAAATAAAAAAGCAAACGTTATGATTTATATGTTTAGTTGCGATATGGAAGTAGTGAAGCAAAAGTGCAAGTTGCCTATACAGGTGCTCGATTTCGACAACGACATACGCAAAGGACGACACGGCGCGCTCTTCCCGTGCAACGTCAGAGCACTTCTCTTGGGTAGTTCGAATGCTGGAAAGACGAACGTTCTACTGAACTTGCTCATCCATGAAAATGGTCTTAGGTTCGAGAATCTCTACATATATTCAAAATCGTTGCACCAACCGAAATACCAGTATTTGCTCAAGGTGCTAAAAACCATACCCGATATTGGAGTTTTCACGTTCGAGGATGGCGAGAAGGTGGTTCAACCATCCGAAGCCCGAGGAAACTCCATATTCGTATTCGATGATGTCATAAATGAGAAGCATGGAAAAATAGCGTCATATTACAGCATGGGTAGACATCGCAATGTCGATGCCGTATACTTAGCACAGTCATATGCGAAGGTGCCTAAACATTTAATTAGAGATAATGCAAATATGATCGTGCTCTTCAGACAGGATAACCTCAACTTAAAGCATATATATGATGATTACGTAAACACAGATATGACGTATGCGGAATTTAAGGACATGTGTAAACAAGTTTGGGAGAGTAATGACGGATCGAACTCGCGACCTTTCGTTGTCATAGTACCCGAGTTCCCTTTGAACGAAGGACGCTACCGTCACGGTTTCGACATCTTTATCAGAGTGAATAAATAACGCGCATCCTTCATTGTAGTCATGAGTATCGATAGGTTCGGATCTCGGAGAGTCATACCCTCCCGGGGCGTGATTAACCGGTATACCATAAGTAGAGATGGATCGGGAAACTATCAATTCAAGGGAAAGCGATTGCGCAACGTTCACGATCCTGAGGAAAGTGATGACGCGTCAACTAAGAGCTATGTGGACGCGTGTACGAGTGATGTCGAGAGTCGAATGCAGATCTTCAGCGAACAGGCTTCATATCAACGCATGGGCCAGTTTGAAGCTATGCTTAGGAATCACATACAAAAATCCCTCGACCTCCAATATGAACATCTAATGGAATACTTAACAAAATATGCATTTAAACGTGATTCGGATAACAATGTCATTCTGGATGCTATAAGGATGAAAGTTCTATTGGATCCCATTGACGATCACGATGTTATCAATAAAAAGTATATAGATGCCAGAATGCCAATTCTAGAGTCTGATGCTAATCTATCATTTCGAATGAAACGATTAAAGGATATAGCCGATCCTGCACAGGATAACGATGCTGCAACCATGAAATATGTTAATCGGTTCTATATACAGAAAAAGAATGAACTGCAAACCGGTTTAACTAGAACGATAACAACCGTTGCCGAAACTATATCTACAGCGGTGGAAAAGGCCGTGAAAGATATAACCGAGCGACAGACGGAACTGGATAAGAATCTAACCAGTGCAGTGAACGATATTGACAACATGAAAATACAGACGAGACATATCGTAAACGGCATGTTACAACAACTGAAAGGTCAGCTCATCATTTCACTGCATACACGACCCTTTAGAGGTCCCTCGTTAAGGTATACGTTATCCTCGGGTCTCGAATTCTACAAGTCTCCAGGAAATGGGAATGTAATTTCTTGTTCTATGCTTTCATCAATACACCCTCATACGGTGCATGACACAATGTTTGCAATAAACGATAAATTAGTTGAAAGGTATCCTGTCCCTATTCGAACTGGTGATTTACTCACTTTCACAGCACCAGTGGAACGTGCTAAGGATGGTCACATGTTAAGTATAGAAATTATAATTTCATATAAAATATCTGCAGTAGGTTGATTATACATTCAGTACAATATGGATGCCGAAGGTATAAGTCTCAAACAATCAATCGCTCGTCACAGTAGGGCAATACGAGAAAAGTTACGCTCCCTGAAAGGTCTCAAGTTCGAAACTCACCGCGTCATGTCCGAGGTTCTCCAGCCTGTAACCGAGCCCTTGAAGGTTATAGCCGACAGGGATCGTGACAAGTCAAAACCAGTCGTTAACGATGCAGAAGAGGATGGGGATGAGGAGGAGGATGATCTAGTTGCAGAGTACCTGAAGAAGGTTCGAACCGCTAGCTCCAGCGACATGGATGCCACCTACGGCGTGCGGTATGAAGATGGAGAATATAAACTAGGGAATAAAACTATCGATTTCACCGATGACGGTATTCAGATAGGGCAAGAGAGCTACGATGCAAGTCCTGGATTGTACGAATTGCTCTTCAAGCGATCGCCGCTCAATTCATCATATACCGAAGAGGATCTGGACGCCTATTCGCAGATATTGCAGAATACTCAGGTTTACCGGCAGGGATACGCTAGGAGCGGGCGTATAAGAGCAAGCCGCGGTTACAAGTATCGCAATATTATTCGAGATCTTGTTTCCAGTCGCACGGGCTCGGCTCTCTACTGGAAGGAGCACGTACCCGGCAGAAAACTGGATTACATCTATTGGACCGATCCCAACGTTCTAATAGACAGATTGAGATTACTCATTGCATCGAGGGATGCGGGTAACTTTAACCATTCAGCAGAGATTCAGGAAATAATCACAGAATTAAAAAACTCGAAAATCATAGCATTATTAAACGTGTCATAGCAAGCGAATTACACTCGCCGGCAAGAAGGCGCTTCTTACGCCGTAAAATAATAAGTAAAGGTCTTAATGATCTACTACAAATAGATCTTATTGAAATGATACCTTATGCAAAAGAAAATAGAAATTATAAGTATATTCTTATTGCTATTAATTTCTATTCTAAAATGGCTTATGCACGAGCATTGAAAGATAAAAGTGGCATTAGCGTGACAAGAGCTATGCACGGTATCCTATCAGAGTTGAATTCACCTCCTAAGAACGTTCAAAGTGATAATGGAAAGGAGTTTTACAATCGCCATTTCAGGCAATTAATGCTTAGGAATGGAATCAATCATTACAGTACTTTCAGTAGCATCAAGGCTGCAGCAGTGGAAAGGTTGATTAGAACAATTAAAATGAACATGCATAGAGAATTCCTGATTCAGGGTTCGCATCAGTGGTTACAAATGCTACCTAGAATCATCGATTCATACAACAATACCTACCATACGACGATTCGCATGAAGCCCCGTGACGTCAGCAACAACGATCTGCTCCTTAGTGTATATCGTTATGGCGGGCGTGAACGTCGAGAGAAAAGGAATGCAAGGAGTTTTCATGTCGGTGATCGTGTAAGGATTTCCAGGTACAAGGGACTACTTGAGAAAGGTTACACGGCCAATTGGAGTACGGAGATCTTTCGGATTGTTCGTGCAAGGAATACTAACCCAGTTGTCTATTTTCTGGAGGATGCAGAAGGAAATGAAATACAGGGCGGTTTTTATGGTCACGAACTACTAAAAACACGCCATCCTAATGTATACCTTGTTGAGAGAGTGATACGCCGACGTGGTAATCGTGCGTACGTTAAGTGGCTGGGTTTTCCTACAAAGGAATGGATCGATGTTAAGGATATTGTGTAAAAAGGAATGTATGTTTTATTGATAAATAAATAAATAAATAAATACACAAGATATTTTCCCAAAAATTTAGTGTTTTTATTTTATAATTCCTTTCCAGCTAAATCCTCTAAACATAATGGTTATATTTTTTAAATAGTTTCAGTATACGTGGCTACATAAACAGAAATTTTTCAGTAGAACATCACAACTAAATCCTCTAAAAATAATGCTTACACTGTGTTTTAAACAGCTTCAATACATGTGCATATAAATAAAAGTAAAGTGTTTTACATGTTAAATTCTTTTAATATTAGTGCAAATTAATGTTTAATCTTCAAAAGAATTTCAATATACCTACAAACATAATCAGAAATGCAGTCCCCCCAAAATTATATGTTTACCCCAACTAAATCCTCTATATATAATACATCGACAACAGGTTAAAACTCCTTACACCTAAGTTCAAAGTTCATAGTGAATAATGTATATATTTTCTTAAAACATACATATATAAGCAGAATTGTAACCCACCCCAAGAAACCATACTTTTATTCTAAATAAATCCTGTAGAGATAATGCATCCACAACAGGTTAAAACTCCCTAAATTAACTTCAATTTAATAGAGAATAATGCTCACATTCTTTATAAAATGAGCTTCAGTACACATGCATACATAAACACATTACGTATTTTCACATGTTAAAACTCCTTACATCCAAGTTCAAATAGATGCTTACATTTTAAAGATGCGTACTAGCGAAAATGTAGTCCCCAGCACCGTAATTATAATATTATCCAATCAATATCCGGTAAAGTTAATGGTTAATGATGCTTACATTTTAAAAAGTTTCAATGTGCGTGCATACATAAACACAAATTGAGTGTCTTACACTTGAAAAATCCTTAAATCTAAGTTCAAATTAATGGTTACTTTTTTTAAAAAAAAAAAAAAAAGAAATTAACGACGCATCAATAGAATAGTAAACACCTGTCCAAATTATAGCTTTATCCCAATATGCATGTATGCATAAAACAAATTAAGTATTATGCACGTTAAAGTCCTTAAACATAAGTTTAAAATTAATTGTTACCTCTTTTAAGGAATTGAGAGATGCAATAATCTCATATTATATATCATATTATATCCCCATACATAAGCGGGATTATAGTCCTCCAAAGGTATTTATACATACCATCAGCAACTCAAAGCAATGAATGAGCACCAAAACTTGACAACGTATTTCAAGACTTGCTTAAAATGACATCATGACTCATGTACATAAGTTTTATAAAGTGTAAAGATTTATCTCAAATCACAAAAAGTATTACTTCAATCACGCTTGCACTGCTGCATGTACACATGTTGAAAAATTAAATATTTGTGTCAAATCATTAAAAAGCAAATTATTTCACATGTTTTTGCTAGCTTTAAAATACATTGTCAACTTTTTTACAAGATTTTTTCACATATTTTTTATACGATTACTTATCCAATGGTACAGAATGATGACCCCAGGCCAAGGTTTCATGTGAATTTTCCTGTATAAATCGCTTCGTGTCGAATCCTCTAAGAGTAACTTTATTACTCTCGATGGTTCGAACAACGTGCTTATAACTTCTAAAGCACGTCTGTTTAGCATGACGTACGGTTGTCATATCATTTACACAGGATAGATAATCCTCAAACGTTATGCACCGCATGCCATCACTCGTAACGCCTTTAGATTTCTTGACCATTTTGCCATCGTATCGATATGAATACAATTTTGAACGTAAACCTACGTATTCTGTCATAACTTTACCCGATAATTCATCTTTAAATAGACCAGCGACTTTTTTATTCATCAACGGAATACCGTACACATTATCGATCGGGTAATTAGATGTATCGAAGAGATGTATATTAGATTTAATAAATTCATAAATGTCACTACTGGTTTCAAACAGAAATGCATCGGTATCCGTATAATTCAACATAACATCTTTTAACTGTTTCTTCAAAATATTATAATAAAAATTATACATCAAGTGTTTTGAAAGATCTAGAATGGCCTGTCCTATATAAATCGGTTTCGTCATCTTAATTTCTTCCCTTACCAGTTCGAGTCCTATAAGGTTCTCGTCAAAAATTACGTATCGTATGAATGTCTGTCGTGATATTAACTTTCTTGCCTGTTTCCAATTGCTCGCTAGGTGAAAGGAATTGTAACGTCTGACGTTCTCAATAAATTTACCATATACGCAATTATTCATTTTCTTCCATAAATTTTGACCGAATTTTGTTTTATCTTCAATACGTTTAGCAGCATTTAAATCAATGTACGTCTTAAGCCAAAAGGATTGTTTGTAGGATACCGCTCGATGTATACGCTTCATTTTCAAACCGAGCTCTACACACTGCTGCAAGTTTCTGTAATGTAATATATATTTTTCCTTATGATTCAACGTTGCAAGTAACTTTTTGTAATTATCACCCGGAGCTATCTCACTCTGCGGACATAATGGCAAGTCGTTATGCAACTCGTGAAGGTTCTCCGGATATTCCAGGTCTACTTCTAAAACATAACCTGTATCTGAATCATGTCTGATGCTCAAAAAATCTATAGAATTAATTTCGTTATCGTTTAACCATCTCAATTGAGCATACGGTAAAGCGTTCCCAGTCATAATGTGTGAATAAAGTCCGTTGCAATCCAAGTATGATAGGTATTTAATCGATTCCGCTTCATTGTAAGCAGATATGTATTTATTATTTGCTTTGGAATAACGTTTTGATACAGTGCAGATACCGCCTCTAATCGCAGATTCGAAAAATTCCAGCATATTTTGATCGGTAATCAGCGATATTTGCACGCGGATCGTTCGTAACATTGCGTCATATGATAGGCCAGGAGCTGTATAGTAATGACAAGGATCTAAGCCATACATATCGATACTTAAACTTCGGAATTTTTCATAGATGTCTGTTAATAAGATCGTATCCGTCTTGAGATAAAGATCAGAGTATTCACCGAGATTTTGTATACCAAATTCTCTCCATACCGCGCATGCGTGCATGTAATCATCATTGCTTATATTATCAAAACACTCTTGAGGAGGTAATTTGGAATCATTTAATTTTTCCTTGCAATCTAGATATGTATATGGGAAAATACCTTTCCGTTGCATTAACAAACGTTGCTTAGGATCAACGTACATCTTATTTGTGTACCGAAAATCTTGAGGTTCTAGCATATCAGAAAGATCGCTCAGTTTAGAATCCAGAAAGCGGTAGCTATCAAGAAATCTGAGGAATATTGATTTACCATTAGATGTGTATCTTTTACTAAATGACAGATAATTCTCCGATGTTTGCGAAATACATGTAATGGGTTCATTGTCATACGATAACTTTTTTACTATGAAATGCGAATCATACTTTGATAGGCAATGAAAAAATATCGGGATAAAGTTTGGCGTTTTTCTATTGAGGTTGCATGATTTATGAGCAGCCCCTATATATAATCCGGTCTGATGATCGTGGTCACGCACCCTAATCGAGTCAGAATCGAAATCCTTTTTGCATACGTGACACTGGACTGCATTTCTGAAATTTAATTCATCCTCATCACTCATATGCATCTCTGTCACATCACATCCTAAGCACATCCTCGGCAATCACAGTTAATTCTCTAAGAAACTCTTCAACTGCATGCGAACCTCTAAATATTTTGAATTTTGTTAGTGTCTCGTCATAACTGCAGACCAGGTGCAACGAAACGGATATCGCCTCGTGCACGTGCATATCACGTGTCCAACTATGCATCGCATCGGGCTGACACGATGGCACTTTTATTAACATACTCTCGATATCAGCGTATATCACAAAAGGGACTTTAACGCATTTTGAGTAAGCCTGAAACTCGATAACATCATTTATTCCTTCGCGAGGCATGCTAATAATTTGACATTTCATACATCTCAGTTTATGTTTCTTCAGAATAACTTCAGTCGAAAACCATGCATTACAAGATTCACACACAAATTTTTTACTTTTATGTTTGGATATCTGCTTACTTACTAGACGTGACATATCGGTTATGAGAGAATAATGCGAATTGATCATTAGAAGATTCACATGGTTTATCTTTTGCTCCCTCGTCTGATATAAGATGATAATGGATTCTCTCTCTAACCCGTATATGTTCACCGAGATATCATGATTTTGCTTTTCGAATAATTCAATGTCATGAAGGGCGACGGGGAAGTTTATTCCTTTAAAATTGAATTCGCGATATATATCATATTTACTGTACGTGCTAGCTCTATGCCTGTTCTGGCGAGCTGGATATTTTGCTGCCAGCATACAATATGCAAAACATTTAAAGTCAGTATTCCGAATATTCACGACAGCTCTCTTTGATTTTACCCACGATGGCAGCGGCTTAAAGCAACCTGCGTTTAACGGATCGTACTGACATGCGTATAAAGTTAGCGAATCTATCCTGTAAAGCGCTTTCGAACTGGCTTTTGTTTCAAAATTTTCTAGATGGGTGATTATAGGCTGTTTCAGTTTAATTTCATACCATTCAGATTTGTTTGTCGATTGCAATATAGCATCCATCTTACTGTTAAAATTAATCGATTCAACTGTTTCATTATCGGGTGAAGTTATTATATATTGACATGTTAAAGTACCGGCTAATTTAATTCCAGATTTGTAAGTTCTTATGGCCTTCTGGATTTCACTGGTAACAAGGGGTTTGCACAAGTTCAAGAACGTTGATGGATCTAGCTCGTGTATAGAATTTTTTATGGTACCTGTGAAGATCCTGTGCTGGAACGCTGATTCTACAGTAATGCATTCCAATGTTTTGTCGTTGCGTTTCGCCTGCTTTGCACTACTTGCTTGAATATCTTGCATGCCCGGTCTCTTGCGACTCGTTACACCTCCTGAAATTATGGATTAAACATGTCAGAAAACACGAATAATTACACTTTTAAAATAATAAACATTTGAACACTCATGGCAATTCTATATTTTTAAGCTTTAAAATGATTACTTTATTAACATTGCTGAACTTTGAATTTGATTTACATAACATGTTTTCCTTAAAAGAAATAAGTTGCATGTTATTTGCAGTGGAATTAAATGATAACTGTATCTTTTGAATAACAAAGATTTAGAACATTCAGAGTACTGCATTCCCTAATATGGATTTTTTTTAAATTGCACCTCTGTCTTTTATTGAATTTTTTTTTAAATTGCACCTCTGTATTTTATTGAAATTTTATCCTGACTTACGTAACATGTTTTCTGGAAAAGAAATAAGATTATACACGTAACATGTTTCCCTGAAAAAAAAACGTTATACATAATGCATCATCACAACATACTCATTTGTATATGGCTACTGGCTGTTTAATTAGTTAATTGAATTCCTCAACTTCCCGTCGATTGGCTGCAGATATGCATTAATGACTTTTAAAACGTTAAATTTGCTTGCATTATTACTCTTATCGATTTGCCTTTTATATAGAATGACTAATTCGTTAGGTATTCCATTCACAAATATTAACAGATTAACGCTAATTACTTTAACTTACACTGAAATATTTGACATCAAGAGATTGACACTTCATAGCAGTAGTGCAGCACGATTTTAGTTTTTTTTTGTAAAGTCTTACCTTCACTGGTTACTGCCGACTGTTTAAAAAAGTTAATTTGTGCTTCTTGAATCCATTTTCCAGAGTTTCTTCACCGGAATACACGAAACTCCAACCACCCTGATTAACAGCATCCACTTGAGCTGCTGTCATCTTCTTAAATCTCTCGGGCAATAAAACCTGGCATTCTTGCAGCTTAAGTACGACTCTATCACCGTATCTCGTCTTCACGATTTTGACATCGTGTATGGCTTGTGGCACGTCTCGGGGAATCTCTCGTAACTTCTTCGTCGGGAGATAGGAACCTCCTTCCGCAAGCTGATTTAAATCGTGAAGAATCGATTCTGGAATTATAAATTCACGCATATTATTCAACGCTTCGATTCATTACGTGGAAATTACTGTACATAGACATATGCATATTGCTTACCTTCATTCATGTTGATGCTGTCTGCTACGTTTCAGTTGTTGATGTGCTGTTTTATTCACTCGGTTCACTGTTTTGTTACCTCAGCACCCCCTCCCAAAATTTCCATTCTGGCTGTAACCTGTTTGCACACATCCTTAAGTTTATGCTTCTGCTTCTTTCGCTATAAACTATTAAACTTAGAGTAGAGTTTTAACCTGTCATCTTATGTATCTAGTAACTAAAAATTAAATAATATAAGATCTATAGCTATTAACTGTAAGTATATATATACTCTTTAGAAAGTTTCCACCCCTTTTACGTTGCGCACGCACTCGTGTGGCGATTGGTCGTTTATACCCTTTATTACGATACTGCTACCTGCACCCTGATTGGCTAGCTTGGATGAAGTGGAATATGTCACACCCACTGTTCACCTTAGTGCATTCATGGTAATTACCTCATTGAACAATATTTCAAATTTGTATTGCAGCAAACTAATAATATCATAATGCCATCTATAATATGAGTATAACCTTTTATTGCATTTTAATTATTGCAAGCTGTATTTCGAGTTTGTATTGCTACTTAATGCAACTGTATTATTCCGAAGGACCGTTTGAGTGTGACCGTTAGATAATTTATGTTTTTATTCCTTCCAGTGATATTTTGCTTCAATTCGGTAAGCCTAACGCCTCGAACGGATTAGTCTCTCGTATCAGATTTATTCAGAAGCGTGTCTCTCGTAGTTATTCACCAAATCGATGTACAAACGTTTTAAGAGGCACTGGCATTATTATAGCAGACTTTGCATAGCTTTTCAACGTTTTGGCATGTTTCTACTCAGCTGATTTATATCATTACAATTATCCTTAATACATTATTTATTACGTTTGCATAGATATCTCGTTTACTTGTCTCCTTTACGCTCGAGCGAATTTTTAGAACCCAGCCGCGTTAATTGATTCCTACCCGCACGTGTACGTAATTTTTTCACCCCAAGTAAGTTATACGGATTCTCTTTTCCGTTGGGGTGGTTTTAGCTGCAGCGAACAACATTATTTCTCAATAAATCTTTACCTACCTTTCCTAACATTTCACTGCATGCGCATTATTTTTAACAGAGGGAATGGCTCGGTTTTACCACACATTTCCATGGGCTTGGATGAAGTGGAATATGTCACACCCACTGTTCACCTTAGTGCATTCATGGTAATTACCTCATTGAACAATATTTCAAATTTGTATTGCAGCAAACTAATAATATCATAATGCCATCTATAATATGAGTATAACCTTTTATTGCATTTTAATTATTGCAAGCTGTATTTCGAGTTTGTATTGCTACTTAATGCAACTGTATTATTCCGAAGGAGCGTTTGAGTGTGACCGTTAGATAATTTATGTTTTTATTCCTTCCAGTGATATTTTGCTTCAATTCGGTAAGCCTAACGCCTCGAACGGATTAGTCTCTCGTATCAGATTTATTCAGAAGCGTGTCTCTCGTAGTTATTCACCAAATCGATGTACAAACGTTTTAAGAGGCACTGGCATTATTATAGCAGACTTTGCATAGCTTTTCAACGTTTTGGCATGTTTCTACTCAGCTGATTTATATCATTACAATTATCCTTAATACATTATTTCTTACGTTTGCATAGATATCTCGTTTACTTGTCTCCTTTACGCTCGAGCGAATTTTTAGAACCCAGCCGCGTTAACTGATTCCTACCCGCACGTGTACGTAATTTTTTCACCCCAAGTAAGTTATACGGATTCTCTCTTCCGTTGGGGTGGTTTTAGCTGCAGCGAACAACATTATTTCTCAATAAATCTTTACCTACCTTTCCTAACATTTCACTGCATGCGCATTATTTTTAACAGAGGGAATGGCTCGGTTTTACCACACATTTCCATGGAGTATGATTCATCGGGCTCCCAATAACTGAATACATTAACAGATAAATAATAAATAGGTAGCTAAATAAATACAAGTTTTCAGTTCGACGTTCCTACCTGCGCTGCCTTTTGAAAACGTCGACGATGGGACAGAGACGGCATAGTCTTACAACATTTGATGTATTATTAAAAGTTTGATACTGTCCAATTCGTATTTGCTTTCTTAGTTACTTATATATGCTATATTCGACGCGTTAAGCCTAGCGGACTACTGTCATTATCTCTAAGTAAAATTGGTTTTAATGTTTTATTTTGCGAATCCTATTTTAGAATCCTTTTTTAACTTCATTTCGTTAAGTCTAACGCCTCGAGCGATTACTGCATTTTATTAGATTTATTTAGAAACATTTTTCTCGTAGTTATACGCCTATTTGGTGTACAGACGTTTTAAGAAGCACTAGGATTGTTATAGCTGACTTTGCATGGCTTTTCGACGTTTTGGCATCTTTCTACTAAGCTGATTTATATCATTACAATTATTCTTATTACATTATTTATTTCATTGCATAGATATCTCGTTGGCTTGTCTCCTTTACGCTTGAGTGAATTTTTAGAATCCAGCTGCGTTAATTGATTCCTAGCGCAGGTGTGTGTAATATTTCACCCCAAGTAAGTTATATGGATTCGCTGTTCCGTTGGGGTGGCTACAGCTGTAGCAATAAACATTCATCCTCGCTAAATCTTTACTTGACTCTCTTAACATTTCACTGCATATGCATGTATATTTTGAACTGAGGGAAAGGATCGCTTTTTAGCACACATAGAGTGTCAGATTCCTCAGGAGCCCAATAACTGTAATGGATAACTCAATAAATACTTAAATAAACAAATAAATTAATTAATAATGTATACTTAGTTACGTGAATAAATACATTTTTTCCATTCGATTTGCATGCGTGCCGGGGGGGGGGGACGGAGCGGTGTGTGTGTGTGTGTGTGTGTGTGTGTGTGTGTGTGTGTGTGTGTGTGTGTGTGTGTGTGTGTGTGTGAATACTGAAATCCATTCACATTTTTTTTTCAGTAATTACATTCATCAGTTAATTACATTTCACATACATACAACAAAATGACACGATTGCCCTTGCAGGCTTGGGAGAGATGCGTCGTTGTCGTCGTCGTCATCGTCGTCGTCGTCGTCAAGCTCCTGGAGGGGGAGGGGGTGGCACACGAACGCCAGCACATCAATATATATATTTTTTTAAACACAGATTTCTACTCGACTTTCAAGGCTCGGATTTCATTAACACGTGACACACGTGTTACTACACAACCAACCCTTCGATATTTTAACATGGGGATTCTAACACAACCAACACACAACCTCTTCGATATTTGGACAGGCGGATTTCGCGTCGAGTTTTAACAAGGGGGTTTCAAAAACAGCTAACGCAGGTGTTTTTAAATCCCCACAAATCAACTACTCCAATACTTTCTCATATCTTATCCTCCCTTCCCGTTAACATTTTTATAGCTACTATCGTCTTCTCTACTTTCTCCCATTTTTTCTCCCAAACCTTTTTTCTCCACATTGCAGTCTCCTTGCATTCTGTTACATAGTGTTCTATGCTTTCTTTTCCCCCACACAATTCATAAATCCCCTTTTTCCTACCTCTTATCCCTCTTAGAAATATTGTTGCTGTTCTCATCCAAGCTAACCCTTCTCTCTCTTTCCTATTGCAGTAATCTACATATGCTTCTCGTCCCCAATACTCAGTACTATATATTGCAGACATAAAAACCTGCAGAAGGGAGCGAGATTCGAAATTCCAATGTATTCCTTATTAGCACTTTGCCCACACCACTTGTACAAAAGCACGATACCCACCTTTCGAGCGTGGTTGTAGCATGTCGACCTCACATCCCAAAAGGTTTCGAGTTTGGATCTAGCGTGCAAGAAAAGGACAAAATAGCTCTAGAAGGTGTTGAGCTTAGACAGATCAATGGTACAAGGTAATGATGTGTCTCACATGGACGTGTACTCGGAAAATTGAAGCATTACTTCTTAGAATGTCCCGACACATGTATTCAAATGCTTCTGCAGTGTGTCTAAAAGTTGTTTGAATTTGGCCCCGAAAAATCAATATTATTTATTTATTTGAGAACGTTATTTAGAGTTTAAAATATTAGAACAGTAGAAGCCCAAAATAGCACGGTCCGAAATACCGCGAATTCGGATTAAACGCGGGTGAAAGTATGTCTGCATTAAAAATATTGTAGTTAACTAGTTTATTGTTTTTCCCCCTTATTGGAAAAGTTGGAATATAAATTTCCGCGAACAGAGGTTCTACAGTATAATTTTCACCACCACCCCTGTTCGTTGACACTGGCCACTGCATTCCTGGACAGTGGTGAATGATACCACCGTTCTTGGCCTTGTCTTTTCCATCAGATCATATAACTCTGTTGAATGAGGTCACGCACAGCAGATGGGGAGGGAAGGAGAAATGTAGTGATGTCATCTGCATCTCAGACACAGTCCTTGCTCATTTACAGTTGCATTTTATTATATTTTATTTTGTGCAGCATGCTATTGAAGGCGTAATTAGAGGTTTGCGATAAGGAGTGCGTATAGCGACTTTATGAGACGCTGATGATTGCATAAAGTAATTATGCCATCAGTGTACTTTGTAAATTAAGATCCAGAACATTACTCAGTCGGATTCGAGAAAATGTTTCAAATGTATGAGCATACTTGAAGACAGGCACCTGCCTTGGTAGCGTAGATGGTATCTGCCTCACGTTCAAGAGGTCCCGACTTAAAATCTCGGGTCCGGGTGAGTTACCTGTGATACCGAAATTAAACGATTGCAATAAGTAAAGAATCATGATGGATTTCAAAGGAATATTGGTTCTTTGCTACAACGCGTGCAGGTGCAGTGGAGTCAAATAGCAGTTGGGGGAGAATAGTCGTTTTTTAAAAAAGAAACGTAAGAAACACTATCCTTAGCAGATTTCTAAAGGGTAGTGCTTGACTTTGTTGAATAAGGCATTCTTCGGACCCTAATAATGACAATGGACAAGACTGTTACAAAGGGGAATCTTTGTGTGTATAAAGGGCTTCGAGAAAGTGAAAGCTATACACCCACGCGCAGATGTGGAGGACAGTTCGTGGCTGGCAGCCGATTAGGGCAGTCCTCTTTTTCTGTCTTGGTCAAAGGAGACCAGTAGTGGTGAGAGAAGATATTTGTCGGTTCATATATACGTGAAGAATGAATTAAGTTTATCGAGTAATAAGCATTCCACCTTCAGTCTCTCTGAACAGTGATATATTGGTAATTCTTGGTCGGCAACTTCAAGTTCGAAGTTCTGATAAAAAGAAGCAGTCAATAAACCAGTTTGAAACGGGCATTCCAGTGTCATAAAAACTATCCTTCTCATACATATCCACGCATACCCTGAGATTAACCTCATTGCTTTACCCTGAGCTAAACACTATTTGTTTCAAACCGTCCCGTTAAAGTGGAACTATTTGCTCGCCAATATAATTGCTTCACTTGGATAAGGTTTTTCCGGGGGTTTCCCTTACCCCAAAAGACGAATTTCGGGTAACTCTAATCTCTAGGGACCCTTGGCTCATTTGAGCACTATTTCAACCGTTCCATTCATCGTTCGATATTATTTAACGACGGAGAACGTAAATTACGAAAAAAATGAAGAAATGAGCTAAGAGCAAAACACTGATTACTTCAGAAGATTTTTATCTAAAAGATTCCAGAAGCTTAAATGCAGAAGGAAGAGTAAAATATTGTTAAAGAACGCAAACAAAATGATAACTAGAGTGTATCTTTGGAACTCTAGGTAAAAAGCATAGCGTTCCAAAACGAGTAATAATCTAGATGAGTTTGACAAATGTGTTGTCAGAAGAAGGATTCAAAATGTTTATATTCAGGATAAAGGCACTCCTACAATAGCTAAATTACAATAACTAAATTATTTTAAGAGAAAGCACTAACATTCAAGGCAGTAAATTGTCCTTAAACAGAACAGTGAGGGAACTGGTTTTTAAATGATAAAAGAAAACTAAAACAAACCGAAAATGCTTAAAGAAAATCACGACATTTGTTCTAAAGGTACCTGGTGAAGAAGACAGTCTATCTAGTATTGAATAGCTGACCTCGGTAGCGTAGATTTTTTTTTTAATTTACGCCCTCCAACGTTAAGTCATATCGGACGGTGAATGAATTGGATGAAATGATGCTCAAATTAGTCCAGGGTACATGGAGCTTAGAGTTACCCCACATTCGTTTATCAGGATAAGAGAAAACCCCGGAAAAACCTTATCCAGTTAACTCACCCTGACCGAGATTCGAACTCGGGACCTCTTGAACGGTAGCGTAGATGGTAGCGTGTCTGCCTCACGTTCAAGAGGTCCCGAGTTCGAATCTCGGTCAGGGTGAGTTACCTGGATAAGGTTTTTCCGGGGTTTTCCCTTATCCTGATAGACGAATTTTGGATAACTCTAAGCTCCATGGACCCTGGACTCATTTGAGCAGCATTTCATCAATTTCATTCATTGCCCGATATCACTTAACGTTGGAGGACGTAAATTACAATGTATCGTTTTGAACAACTTAAATATTTTCATTTACAATAACCTCAATTATGATTGCATTAATAGGAACAGATTTGCAAAAGAAGATATGGATGAAAATGATAATGGTGAAAATGACGTGGAGCTGGAAGAAAACGTTCTGAATTTCAGTGATTTGATAACTCATTTAAACAATGTAGTTATGTGAATGGACAGGCAAAATGAATCAAAGAGCATTCATCTCCTCCATCTTGCTCCAATATACGAGCAGCAAACGTAGGTCATCACTGCGTGAAACAAATTTTTCTGACTTTTTAAAACAGAGAAAAATTTCTTTGCGGTAAAATGTATAAATAAAGATCGGCTACAGGCTGAAATACACCTTCCAGCATAATTAGTAATTTTAAAGTATTGTAATATATTTACCTTAAATACGAGTGTTTAATACTATTCTGTAATTTATTATGACATGCACGTTTCCCTCCTCCAACTGGACGGGATCGTTTTTTGTCCCATCTAGTGCTACATCTCTATATACTGCGGTAAGGTTATAATGCAGGAGTAAAGGATGTATCCCAACAACGGTGTTATTCCTACTTTATTCCAGAAAAATCAGAGAGAGTGGAAAATGAAGGAGATAAGGAAACGAGTGAAGGTAAACTTGTGATTGAAAGAGTAGAAAAGGAAGAGAAAGAATAATAATAATTTGTTTAACGACTATAATAGTAGTCTAAAATTATTTTAAAAAATGTTATTTGAATTTTAAATTGTTTCAATGTGATTTAAACAAAGTATTTTATAAATTAACTAATATGGTAATGAAAATTGACTCACGAAAGATGACGTAAACCAATGAGAAATTATTGAATTGCCATAGCAACGGCAAATTCAGTAACTTCAGATTAGCCAGAGTACGCGTCATTTTGTGCATGGACGTAGTCGACTTAAGAAACAAAATCTTATCAGTGTGAGGGAACTCGATTTCAGGTTAATATTGTGAAGGAAACCATCATCTATAATTATTTATATATTTATATTACAACGCGTTTATGACCTAAACCTACTTACTCACAGTTTAGCACCTAGAATACTTCATGCCGATGACATAATTTTTCTTAGAAAAGTGAAGAAAGAGGCTATAGAACTGTAGATATGGCCTGAAGAAAACCAGCTTTCCAACAACATATTTCGTTAAAAATGGCTTCCCAACCCAGGACTTCGAAATAATCCACTCGGAGATCATCTCATCATCATAACATTTGAAAACCTGTCGCACTTCTATTTATACATTAAATTAAAACATCTTTTGAGTATTTTCTATGATGGATTGTGATTTTTAGCCAGTTGCAAACAGTGTATATGTTTAACTCAAAGGGACGGTGTCGCCTCTGCTCAGTTGAAGCTTTGCAAGCTTCCTCGTCATACTGTGCTCACTACTCAAGCTGACGCCGGGCACTGAGCAAATTTACCCTCCAGTGCGATGTCATAAAACAAGTTACCTCCCTAACACTGGGCTATACAATTTCAGGTTCACAACTTGCCTTTCATGTCCTATTCATCTCATACCCTCGTGTTTAATACGCACGTGCACAGATATGACGCAACAACCTTTAATTGGCTGTTATATTCATTATCAGAACTGTTGGTATTGCTACAGAAGTTGGGGGAATAAACATTGTGACACGGGAGATAGCAGAATGATTCGTTATAAACTCTTGCGCGAGTGATCTTCGCCAATAGCAACGATATATTAGAGGGCGGCGAATCAAATCCAGTAGAGTTGCAGCATTAATTAAAAGAGTATCTCACAAATTGGCTGAGGGGATGAAATGTTGGTTTGGAAGGGGAATATTATATCACGTTAGTTGCATACCAAACACCTTTACTCTCACTTGCTTTATTGTGTAATAACAAGGGACAGTATGCCCATTCGAAAACTCGGTTTCTACATAGGTGAGGCAGAGAGCAAGTCATTCGAGGTTATCTCCTATAACAACCCATGCAGGTGGATTTGGGAAAGCGAAAACTATATTAACTATATATTTTATCTTTAATAAGATTCCTGCCGTATTTCTGTATTTTATTTTAAAATATTAACATTAAATTAGTCTCCTTAGCTTTGACATATCTGACTTTCTACAATTTAAATGTGTGTGGTATCGTCGAGAGCGTCTTCTGCTTCTTTTGCCCTTGGAAGGAGGAAAATGGACTGTTTAGGGTGTAAACATCTTTAGCATGGCTTCATTCGAAAGAGAAATGGAGCTGGTGGCCCCCTAAAGTAACGGCAGGTAACAAATCCTCAAGGTTATAAAGAAGCCCTGAGCAAATTTAAGGCAGTCCTTAACCCCAATATACAATGGGATGCTGTGAAAAATACCTGTTAAAGAGGAAACTCGTGTGGGTATATAAACATATGGTAAACACCACAGAGAAAAATTGTGAATGAAATTAGAGCATGTACCGCAGCATTTTATTAGAACGGAAGATACAATAGATCCACCCAATTTTAACTACACATTATTAATTTGTTTTCTTTGAATAAACTATCAATTTTCTGTTGTGGTTTATCTTACATCTCTTTCACAGTGAGATCATGAAGACTCCTTATAGATCGTGCTATGTTAAATATGTTTGTCAGTTTTCTCGACAAAGCCTAACACACAATTCAAATGCTGTTTAGCCTCACTTAAATTCGCTTTCGATTTTTCGAAATCCACATCCTCAGCCTCATGAGATTTGCTACCACTGTTCCTTTCATTTCTTACACCTTCCATAACTTCTTCGTCAGACACGACGTGATTGCCTGGATCATCTTCATCGCCGTCGAGCCAGTCTTCGATCTCGTCTAATGCGAAAGCTTTCTTACCACCCACTACCACTGTTTGGTGAAGTTCATCTAATTAAACTACATTGTTGTATAATTCAATACTGCCGTCATACAAGTTTCTTCCAGGTGTTTGTCAATGTAGAGCTCGAAATGCTGTTTCCTGCACTTGCATCGTGAAAATCGTAGATCTGAAAATAAGACACACATGCATTCTGCACATACACACACCAGAAAGGCACCATTTTCAAGCATTTCAATAACTTTTAGTTTATAGTGTACTGTCAGCGATTTATGCTTGCGTTTCCCCGATGATATTATAGGCTTACTAAATGATATTGGACTTTGTGGGTCCGTAGAATTAAAAGTCCAGTTGCAGAAATTCCAAATGTTCCTTACTTCCGTAGAAACACACTTTGGTCATCCCTTACAGTAGCAGAATTACGTAACATACACAAATGCAATCGACAAGGTCGTTGACCACAAACAAAAGAGTTCACTTTCAAAACACAGCTGTACGCGGACGATTCTCAAGTTCCAATTCGACTCTGACTTCCTTGCCGAGCTTCTATTATATACCTCACTGGCAATTCTAGGCGTTTGTGGAATGTTCTATATTCACTGTTCCAGAAATTACCAGACGAAGCACGAAACTTTCAGTCATCTACCTTTATCTGTTTCGCCAAGCCTTTTATCTCCACGTCGCACTATCTGTCCCTTTGTGCGCCCGGTCGCAACAATGTTTGCGACAGTATATTGTACACTATTTGTTTCTTTAGCTTAATGACTGAGAAAGTCAAATGTTAAACTAACCCTTTTGACAAGGGTTGCAAGACCTATTGCAGATACAGGAAGTGTGTGGGAAGGAGTACATCTAATTTGCCATTTTCACTAACATATTCCTGGAATTCCTAATAAATACCTTTTGTACCTACAGTCTGTGCAAAAATAAAATGGACAACTTCCTTAGTGGGTCTTAGTGCAGTACTATAGTTTAAGTTAGCAATTCCAGATTTTTTAAGTATGCTTTTTCGGATTAAGTGAAATTCGGTTTAAAGTCGTCCGAATTAACGGGGTTTTACTTCATACTGTATATATACAGTAAGTCAAAGGAGAGGCGGTGACAACTCACAAGAGTCCACCTTCCTTCTGGCATCTTGTGAACCATATAGGAGAACTTCCTACGTGCGAGTAACTAGCAGCGGCGTACTCTACAAGGGTCATGAGTTCGGCTTCTGAGCAAGTTACCTGATCAAAAATAAGAGACTGAGTTGCCCCCCTCAGAACTGAAGTGCTACAAAACCAAAGAGTAATCAGTCAAAAAGTCTGGAAATTCAGAACATTTGCATATAATTAACTAATTTCTGAAATTTATGTTTTTTTTAAGAAAAGAATGTTATACAGGTTATTATTGAAGTTCCTATACACAAATTTGAAACAATAGGATTTTGAAAGCTTTAACCTTTTGTTTTATATTCTTTGAATCTGTAGTGCAATGGCTAGTTTGTCACTGCGTACTAGAAATCAGTTGTTGAGACATTTCTTGCACTCTTGACGGGTGAGTTACGTATTGTTTTACTGGCACATGAAGAGCTTCTTATAACCAGATTTTAATTATATTTATTCAGTACTCCAATTTTAACTGTATATGCGGTCACGTGTTCCTATTCATCTGGTACTGCATTTCTGCTGTAAAAACTGCCCGTATATTGCATTCGAAATACTTTAAGGGCATATGTGAGCAATTAAAGCAGAAAAATGTAGAGCAGAGGAAGACAGCTTCGAGAGCTGTGATGTATTTCAGCCAGAAGGGAGGCCTGCAGTTTGTGTAACGTCAGGCAAGCGCCGTATATGAATGGCCTATGCAAATGGTGCTGTGAGTTCAGAATCTGAGGGTTCAGTCAGATTCAGAGTTCATTGTAAGTAGGGTATTAGAGAGTGTTCCAGCGCAGACCCAAATGAGCAATATGGCGGCCATGCGCAATCTGTATGTTTAGTGGATTTAGACAGTGTTTAGGTAGGCAGTCAATCCTCTTAATTTGCTGTAACTTATAATGCTGTGTCCTGAGGTATGACCAGATTGTCTTGAGCTATGATCTGGGGCTCTAGGGTTAAGGGTTGCAGGTTTTAACAGGTAGGACTGCTGGTATGGGAGGTTATTAGCTATAGGATTTAATGGTTAGCTCCTGTGGCATGATCTTAGGCTCTACGGTTAAGAGTTTCACAGGTGATGTCTGTTGGTCTGGAGGTGAAGTCTGTTAGTCTGGATGGTTTAGAGTTGTAGGATTTAGAGACTAGGTCCTGAGGTATGATCTGGGACTCTAGGGTTAAGGGCTGCAGGGTTTCTTAGGTAAAGTCTGTTGGTCTGGAGCTTGAAAGCAGTGGGATTTAGAGGTCAGGTCTTGAGGTATGATCTGGCGCTCCAGGGTTAAGGGCTGCAGGGTTTCTTAGGTAAAGTCTGTTGGTCTGGAGCTTGAAAGCAGTGGGATTTAGAGGTTAGGTCTTGAGGTATGATCTGGGGCTCTAGGGTTAAGGGTTGCAGGTTTTAACAGGTAGGGTTGCTGGTATGGGAGGTTAATACCTATAGGATTTAATGTGGCATGAGCTCTAGGGTTAAGGGTTTTAGGGTTCATAGCTAAATGTTGTTGGTCTAGAGGATAAAGACCGTAGGGTCTTTTATCTATGTTTTATAGGCTGAGGTATGGTCTTATCATTTTGAAGTTCAGTTTGCTAGTCCAGCGATTAAAGGCGGTTAATCTCGAGGCAAGTCCTACATTTATGCTTTACTATGTCATCCTATTATAAACTAACCTAATATACTCCTTCATTTCTACCTTTTTCATCATTATTGTAACCTAGCTGTGTTTTGTTAGCGGCTTCCTGTGTTGCATCTGTTAACCTAATTGTTCTCTTTCCTTAAGTTCCTCTATTCTACCTCTTTAACCTAACCTACTATATCCCAGTGTTTTAACTTCTTGATCATTGTTGAACCTAGTTGATTCTGGTATTAACATTCGTTCTCTTTTCTTAAGCTGCCCTGTTTTTACCTCCTTAACCTATCCTAAGCATGTTTCTTTTCTCATGCTAACTACTTGTATGTATGATGCAAAGTTTTTAGGCATATCGATCTTATAGCTATCTTTGTCACTGCAAGAGGTATATATGCTGATTACAGATCTTTATACAGTAAATTTAACCCTTTGTGTACCTGCTTCTCTTTTCCTAAAAATTGAGCTTCTTTTGTTGCTGAGGTTTCTTGTTTTTCGTACCTTCTCTATGCTTTCAGGAACTCTATTACACTTTGTTATGTTTTGAGGTCTTATACTTATATCTTAGGCTTTTTGATTATGTCTTTTGATCTGAAAGGCTATGTATATTGGTTATGTTCCTCATCTCTTTTGCTCACATGGTTAGATCTTGAGCCATGATCTTAGGGCCAGGGGGTTTAAGGGATGTAGGTCTCATAGCTTAAGCTCGCAGGCCTGAAGGTTAAAGGCTGTAGGTTTAGTGGTTAGGTCGTATGGATTCAAGGTTAGATCTCTCGGTCTAGAGTTTAAGGCTGTAGGATCTGGAGGTTACGTATGGTCTGAGAGCTCTAGGGTTGAGTTGTAAACTTCATAGCTAAAGGTTGCAGGTCATGAGGTTAAAAGCTGTACGATCCAGAGGTTAGGTATTGAGGTACGATCTCGGAGCTCTAGAATTAAGAGCTATAGGTTTCATAGCTACAAGTTTGCCAGCTAGAGATATCTTCGTTACTGTTAGTGGTATATTTGCAATGGTCTATGCGCATAGTTTTTCATACGTTTTTCAAGCAGATCGATGTCTTCATACTCTTGTGCCTTTTTTAAGCTTTTACTCCCTCTGCATCGTCCTGTAATAAGTCGTAACGCTAAACCAATGTTCTAATGCTATTTTCAAGCTTTTTTTCAGATGTTATGAGGTTTATGCGCGTTTCAAGGATTTCTTTAGACCTAGTTCAGTTACTTAAATCATTTTATAACTAATTTAAAGGTTTTTTCAAGGATATTTCAGATTAAGAGATAGTTACTTTTTCATTTTACCTATTTTTAACACTAACTAAAGTGCGTTCAGTTAGCTTATGTGGTGAGGCAGACGTCCCTCGTCTTTTTCTCTGGACTTGGGACCAGCGTCAGAATTTGTTTTCTGAACGGTAGACTTAACGCCCTCCTCTGCTCTTTTTATTCAGCTCTTTTTGTGCTTAGATGTCAGCTACGTTCCAGTGTTTGTTGTTTCTCGGAATGAAAATTGTTTTTTTCTGCTCTAGGGTTCCTTCTTTCATTCGCCGTTCAAAATATGGTAATGTCCATGGGCATATGTGGATACTCCATCATCTGTAATTACTCTCTTGTCATCATGTGGAGATAGGGATATTTTGTTCACTTCCACTGACGCAACATTATGTTGATGGGACATAATTAGGTTCATTGGTGTTCTTATGATTTCTCTGCTTTTAAGACAGTCCACATAGCTCTCAATGGTGATGTACTGTTTAATGGCACTATGTTTTATGCCTTTTATCTTCTTGATTATGCCTCCATCGATGTCGAGTGCATACATCTTCGGTCTCAGTCCAACAAAACGACGAATGATTTTTCCATTGGCTTCATCTTTAAATTTTCCCAACACTTTCTTGATTTTTGTAGAATGGCATATATGGCCGCTAGGATAATCAGCAGTATCCAGATGTTCCAGAAAACGTAACTTATCCTGGTATATATCTCCGGTAGTCACACGATGGATGAAAGAGTCAGTATCCATGTACATGAGCTTCAGATTTTCAAGCCCGTAATACGGCTTTAGCACATCATAATGATACCAATACATCAAGGTCTTCGAGATATCCAGCACACACATCCCAATGTATATAGGCTTGTTGAAGACTATCTGCCGTGACGCCATGTGTACTGCAGCCAGATTAGGTCCGTATATAGTTGTATCAATAAATGTAGGCTTAGCAACCAGTTTTTCTAATGTCTTCCAATCGGTGACAAGTCGTATATTCAGTCGGTTTCTGATGTTTTCCATAGTTTTACCAAACATGGCATTGTTAAAAAGTTTGTAAAGATCCTTCTCGAAATCATTTCTCGATCCTTGCCGTAGCCGGTTATTGAATTCCACATAAGGCTTTAACCAACATGACTGTTGAAATTGTAGCACCCGATGGATTTTAGCCAGTTGTAACCCATGACTAAGGGCCTGCTTCAAGGTCATGTAATGCACCACATACCTAGTTCGTGATCCAAGGTGAGGAATTAGTTACCTTGTAGAAGAACCCCGGGGCTTGATACACTCAGGTAAGAACGGTAAATCATTGTGCATGTCATGGAGTTCTGTAGGATATTGAAGGTCCACTTCTAAAATGTATCCGAGAGGGTCATCTTCTCGTAGTATATCTAGGTTGATATCTTCAGGAGAAACCCACCTGAAACCCCCGTAAGCAAGGGCCTTCCCCATCACCCACGCATATTAGTTATTTGCGTCCTCGTACGTAATATATTGAGAGGGCTTACTTGAGTCATACCCCTTCATGTAGTGATTGTTCGCTTCTGCATACCGATGAGAAACTTGGCATAATCCTCCTCTTATACCTGCTTCAACCATGAGTAGCTGGTCATAATCCTGTAGTAATTCCAGTTCAATTCCTGTGTACAACAGCATTGCATCCCACGTAAGTCCGGGTGATGTATAATAATGTGCAGGATCAACTTTATGGGTTTTCAGGGTCTGCTCTCTGAATGTTTCAAACACATCTGCTAGTAGAAGGACATCCGAAGTTAAGTAGAGGTCACTGTAGTCGCCTAGTGTTCGGATGTTGAACTGACTCCATACGGTTTTTGCACGCTGATACTCTGCATCACTAATTTCTTCTTTGTTTAACTTACTGTAGAATGCTTCTCTCGTAGGAAGTTCTGTTTCACTCAAAACATCCCATGATGTAACGTAATCATAGGGAAACACACCTTTACGCATCATCAATTCGATCTTCTCTGCTCCAAAGTACTTCTGGGTTTCAGGATATGATGTTAGATTTTTTGCTAGTTTATCCAAGCTGGTACTAAGAAAGCGATAGGTATCCACAAAGTGGAGTTTAATGTCACCAACATACTTGGAAAATGATATATAACTTTCCTCTGAGCTAGGAATAACTTCTACTCTCTCGCTAGTACATCCTAACTCCTTAACAATGAAATGGGAGTCATATCCACTGAGGTTATGCATGAAGACAGGAATATAATTAGGTGTTTTACAGGCTAGATTACACTTATTATGTAGACTTCCTCGGTATTCACCGGTTATATGGTCATGATCTCGTACCTTCCAGTTCTCTCCGGTAAATTCTTTACCACATAAGTAACATTCTGTAGAGCATTCGAAAGATTTTTGTTGCTCACATGTTAGTGTTAATGGAGCATCAGTTTTGTATATACTATTAATCTTCTTTGCAAGAGAAGTTAAATACTCCATAAACTTCGCAGCTGCATCATAACCGCGATATACGTAGGGTTCAGTAGGAAGATCGGTCTGTTGGCCTTCCATCGAACCCGACGCTTTGACATACACACAGAAACTCATAGGGATATGCTTCTGATATGGAACTGTATATGACGTTTCGAGATTAGAAGAACAGCTGTGATAAGGGGTAAGAATGCTTTCAAAGTCGGCATAGAGGACATAAGGCAATTTCAGCATCCTTTCAGTGTTCTTGAAACTAACGATGGATTTCTCCGCTGTCGGCATAACAATCCTGGCAACTCCGTGCTGATTACATATTTTTCTATGTTCATTCAACTTCTCAGCTCCACCTCCCCCATGCTGATCATCAAAGTGCGTAAAACAGCTCTTACAGATGTAGATCTTTCCGTGACGTCTAGTTTTTTGCTGATGAATAAGTTTCTCAAAATGCTTTATATAGACGTAATGCTGGCGTCCAGCAGCGTCGCTTAATAGAAGCAGGTCCCGATGCTCAGTCAGTTCTTCATTGACAACTTTCATAGGAAACACTTGATTCTTTACATCCAAACCGAAAACATTTATGGATATGTTATTTTTTCGTTCAAATTTCGGGATATCACTCCAGCTCATAGGAAATGAGACGCAGTTAAAGTCATATCTTTCTTGAAGATCCTTATACTTGCTAACACGTTGAGGATCCTTGTGAATGAACTTGGCAAGTACGGCGTACATAAAACATTTCTCATCATCATAGTTCTGCGGATTTATACAGGCTCCTTTAGCTCCAACAATAGCCGGTAGAGGGCTGTAACTGCTCCCTTTTAGACCATTATTCTTGTTGATCCTAACACGCACACCATCAACAGCTAATAAAGCCCAGCTGCTTCCTTTAAGTTGACTTTCCTCCATTTCAGTACAAATTTTCTTAAATTTACTTTCCAATATGGCGTCCAAGTCACTTTCTAAAAATATTGCTTGATTTGGTGTTTTAAAGGCTTTATCAGTAGTATCACCAACGGAATTCACAAATTTACATTCAGCCATGAGGTTAATTTTCACACTTTTATGCATCCTCAGTTGCTTCTGAACGGATTGAATTATCCGCTGTTTTGATTCCTGGAGATATGCATTCAGGTCTTGGCATGTAGAGCACTGGATGAAATATGATTTCAGTCGATCCTGGAAAGCTGTTTCATATTCTACGACATCGTCTTCATCAGGAACCATTAACAGCAATTTATGTTTGGTAGGCTCGATCTTGAGTTTCTTAGCAGCAGTTATTCTCTCGCATCGTTCTTGATGAGTATCTCTTCGATTCTCAGTATCATAAACATTACCACAATGTTTACATTCGTAAAACCGGCCACATACCAGCTCATGTCTCTTTTTATTGTAGCTTTTCAGGAAACTCTTTGCACATATGCTACACCTATTTTCAGGTATAGTGTCCAACAGAGCCTCCATCGCTATAGTTTTTTGTTGTGTGCAGGCTAATTCTCGGGGAATATGTTGCCAAGTAAGTGTCTTGATACACTTTTCACTTCTCTTCTTCACCTTGATAAGTTATCAGCGCTACTGATGATGAATTTCACTGTAGAAGCTGTTCCGCTATGCTATAAACACACTAACGTAATTACAATCTAAGATCGATCAAGCTCTCATTATACACTTAGCACAGACCTAATAGAAAACTTCATCATACCCTCCACCAACGGGATTCGAAGGTGGCACTCCTATCGGAGAAAACCTAAAGGAAAACTTCATCACACCACCACCACCTTTGTAGTTCGAAGGGGGCGCTACTATCGGGGAAAGCCTATCAGAAAACACTATTAACGTGCTACCACCGGGGTTCGAAGATGGTTCTACTATCGGAGGAAACCTAAAAGAAAACTATTATCTTGCTACCACAGGGATTCGAAGATGGTTCTACTATCGGAGAAAACCTTAAAGAAAACTCTATTCATTTTTGCAGTTTACGATTATTCTTTATCTAGTATACAAATCGCATGAGAGAAAAAATTACACAAATTAAAATTAAAAAAGGCAATAAATAACTAGATTTGAAGATAAAATTTAGGCAATTCAAACGAGTATAAACATGACTAAGCTACGCGTTTTAGTTTTAAAGTTACATTAGGAGCTCCCATCGGCACTCTTAGGCATCTCTCCATCTTCAATCATACCTTCTTGGAACCTTTTGAGACATCTCTTAACATAACAGTTCGATTTTTCTCAAGTTCATCTATTACACCGTTTAACTGATCCATGGGGCACCCTTAGAATCCTTCACTTCATCCTCAAACACGCCTTCTTGAACCCTTTTGATATATTTTAACCTATTTATGTTCGTTGCTACGGGCATCCGTTCTCTTTTCTTAAGTTAAATTATTACGGCCATCTTGTTATGTCTGAGTCTCATGCTTATATATTAAACTTTGTGATTAAGTATTTTGATTTGAAAGTCTATGTAAATCGGTTAAGGTAAACATCTCTTCTCAACATGAGACAAGTCATGATGTATGATCTTATGGGGTGAGCTTGTCAACACGCCCAAGAGCATTTATATTCAAAGGTATTTAAATTATCCCACCGAGATTTGAACCCTGATCCTAAGGCGTAAATTACCACTTCAACAACAATTCAGACCTAAAGTATATATCTATACGCTATTTCATTGCGCTAACGTTATTAGTTCAAGAGTTATTTAAGATTCAAGTTATTGCGACAGAAGCAGTAATCAAACCACGGGTCTACAGGATACGGAATCATAAATCATTCACAGCATATGTTAAACGAAGAAACCTGCGCTTTCCCCCGCTGTTCTAGGTGCAATAGATGAGAACTAGAACACAATTACATAATTCAATGGATGATGGGAACTGAACCAGGGCCCCTTGAGCTATAGTTGTCAGCATATGATTAACTATGAGAAGCATAACCATATAAAGGTTATTTCACTTCTCTAGACCCATTGGTTACAGAGATATTTAAATTAAACAATTCAGGACTCGAACTAAGGACAACAGGTATACAGTATAAACCCTGCGGACCCCGCTAACCATATGTAAGTCATAAAGTTTATCCGAAATCTCTATCATAATTAGTTTCGGAGTTATTCCAATATAAGCAGTACTCTTCTGCGCGAGATTCGATTCTAGACCATTGATAAAACTACAAGTCACCGAAAGTCAGTAAGGGCATGGACACCCCTTACCAGGCGGTAGAAAGGCAGCATACATCGTCTACCCTACTCATGTTTCCCACGGTTCCGGCGCCCTCCTGTGCAGCTGTCTTGTGACAAGGGTTTGACAAGGGTTTGACCGCACCCTCTTTATTTATCACATGCAGGTGTGAAGCCGTCTTGTGACAAGGTTTTGTCAAGGGTTTGACAGGTGATTAATTAGCAGTAGTTCTGGATACAAGGGTGGTGGGGGAGGGGGAGGGGGAAGAGGTTGGGGAGACATGTCTCGACAGGTGTTTGCGACATGTGGGGGAGGGTTGAGACTGAACATCTGGAATGGAAAGAAGCGAACAATCACTACATGAAGGGGTATGACTCAAGTAAGCCCTCTCAATATATTACGTACGAGGACGCAAATAACCAATATGCGTGGGTGATGGGGAAGGCCCTTGCTTACGGGGGTTTTAAGTGGGTTTCTCCTGAAGATATCAACCTAGATATACTACGAGAAGATGACCCTCTCGGATACGTTTTAGAAGTGGACCTTCAATATCCTACAGAACTCCATGACATGCACAATGATTTACCGTTCCTACCTGAGTGTATCAAGCCCCCGGGTTCTTCTACAAGGTAACTAATTCCTTACCTTGGATCACGAACTAGGTATGTGGTGCATTACATGACCTTGAAGCAGGCCCTTAGTCATGGGTTACAACTGGCTAAAATCCATCGGGTGCTACAATTTCAACAGTCATGTTAGTTAAAGCCTTATGTGGAATTCAATAACCGGTTACGACAAGGATCGAGAAATGATTTCGAGAAGGATCTTTACAAACTTTTTAACAATGCCATGTTTGGTAAAACTATGGAAAACATCAGAAACCGACTGAATATACGACTTGTCACCGATTGGAAGACATTAGAAAAACTGGTTGCTAAGCCTACATTTATTGATACAACTATATACGGACCTAATCTGGCTGCAGTACACATGGCGTCACGGGAGATAGTCTTCAACAAGCCTATATACATTGGGATGTGTGTGCTGGATATCTCGAAGACCTTGATGTATTGGTATCATTATGATGTCCTAATGCCGTATTACGGGCTTGAAAATCTGAAGCTCATGTACATGGATACTGACTCTTTCATCCATCGTGTGACTACCGGAGATATATACCAGGATAAGTTACGTTTTCTGGAACATCTGGATACTGCTGATTATCCTAGCGGCCATATATGCCATTCTACAAAAAACAAGAAAGTGTTGGGAAAATTTAAAGATGAAGCCAATGGAAAAATCATTCGTCGTTTTGTTGGACTGAGACCGAAGATGTATGCACTCGACATCGATGGAGGCACAATCAAGAAGATAAAAGGCATAAAACATAGTGCCATTAAACAGTACATCACCTTTGAGAGCTATGTGGACTGTCTTAAAAGCAGAGAAATCATAAGAACACCAATGAACCTAATTATGTCCCATCAACATAATGTTGCGTCAGTGGAAGTGAACAAAATATACCTATCTCCACATGATGACAAGAGAGTAATTGCAGATGATGGAGTATCCACATATGCCCATGGACATTACCATATTTTGAACGGCGAATGAAAGAAGGAACCCTAGAGCAGAAAAAAACAATTTTCATTCCGAGAAACAACAAACACTGTAACGTAGCTGACATCTAAGCACAAAAAGAGCTGAATAATAAGAGCAGAGGAGGGCGTTAAGTCTACCGTTCAGAAAACAAATTCTGACGCTGGTCCCAAGTCCAGAGAAAAAGACGAGGGACGTCTGCCTCACCACATAAGCTAACTGAACGCACTTTAGTTAGTGTTAAAAATAGGTAAATTGAAAAAGTAACTATCTCTTAATCTGAAATATCCTTGAAAAAACCTTTTAATTAGTTATAAAATGATTTAAGTAACTGAACTAGGTCTAGAAAAATCCTTGAACGGCGCATAAACCTCATAACATCTGAAAAAAGCTTGAAAATAGCATTAGAACATTGGTTTAGCGTTACGACTTATTACAGGACGATGCAGAGGGAGTAAAACCTTAAAAAAGGCACAAGAGTATGAAGACATCAATCTGCATGAAAAACGTATGAAAAACTATGCGCATAGACCATTGCAAATATACCACTAACAGTAACGAAGATATCTCTAGCTGGCAAACTTGTAGCTATGAAACCTATAGCTCTTAATTCTAGAGCTCCGAGATCGTACCTCAATACCTAACCTCCGGATCGTACAGCTTTTAACCTCATGACCTGCAACCTTTAGCTATGAAGTTTACAACTCAACCCTAGAGCCCTCAGACCATACGTAACCTCCAGATCCTACAGCCTTAAACTCTAGACCGAGAGATCTAACCTTGAATCCATACGACCTAACCACTAAACCTACAGCCTTTAACCTTCAGGCCTGCGAGCTTAAGCTATGAGACCTACATCCTTTAAACCCCCTGGCCCTAAGGTCATGGCTCAAGATCTAACCATGTGAGCAAAAGAGATGAGGAACATAACCAATATACATAGCCTTTCAGATCAAAAGACATAATCAAAAAGCCTAAGATATAAGTATAAGACCTCAAAACATAACAAAGTGTAATAGAGTTCCTGAAAGCATAGAGAAGGTACGAAAAACAAGAAACCTCAGCAACAAAAGAAGCTCAATTTTTAGGAAAAGAGAAGCAGGTACACAAAGGGTTAAATTTACTGTATAAAGATCTGTAATCAGCATATATACCTCTTGCAGTGACAAAGATAGCTATAAGATCGATATGCCTAAAAACTTTGCATCATACATACAAGTAGTTAGCATGAGAAAAGAAACATGCTTAGGATAGGTTAAGGAGGTAAAAACAGGGCAGCTTAAGAAAAGAGAACGAATGTTAATACCAGAATCAACTAGGTTCAACAATGATCAAGAAGTTAAAACACTGGGATATAGTAGGTTAGGTTAAAGAGGTAGAATAGAGGAACTTAAGGAAAGAGAACAATTAGGTTAACAGATGCAACAAAGGAAGCCGCTAACAAAACACAGCTAGGTTACAATAATGATGAAAAAGGTAGAAATGAAGGAGTATATTAGGTTAGTTTATAATAGGATGACATAGTAAAGCATACATGTAGGACTTGCCTCGAGATTAACCGCCTTTAATCGCTGGACTAGCAAACTGAACTTCAAAATGATAAGACCATACCTCAGCCTATAAAACATAGATAAAAGACCCTACGGTCTTTATCCTCTAGACCAACAACATTTAGCTATGAACCCTACAACCCTTAACCCTAGAGCTCATGCCACAATAGATCCTATAGGTATTAACCTCCCATACCAGCAACCCTACCTGTTAAAACCTGCAACCCTTAACCCTAGAGCCCAAGATCATACCTCAAGACCTAACCTCTAAATCCCACAGCTTTCAAGCTCCAGACCAACAGACTTTACCTAAGAAACCCTGCAGCCCTTAACCCTGGAGCGCCAGATCATACCTCAAGACCTGACCTCTAAATCCCACTGCTTTCAAGCTCCAGACCAACAGACTTTACCTAAGAAACCCTGCAGCCCTTAACCCTAGAGTCCCAGATCATACCTCAGGACCTAGTGTCTAAATCCTACAACTCTAAACCATCCAGAATAACAGACTTCACCTCCAGACCAACAGATATCACCTGTGAAACTCTTAACCGTAGAGCCTAAGATCATGCCACAGGAGCTAACCATTAAATCCTATAGCTAATAACCTCCCATACCAGCAGTCCTACCTGTTAAAACCTGCAACCCTTAACCCTAGAGCCCCAGATCATAGCTCAAGACAATCTGGTCATACCTCAGGACACAGCATTATAAGTTACAGCAAATTAAGAGGATTGACTGCCTACCTAAACACTGTCTAAATCCACTAAACATACAGATTGCGCATGGCCGCCATCTTGCTCATTTGGGTCTGCGCTGGAACACTCTCTAATACCCTACTATTGTAGCACACTCGATGACAACAATGTAGATGCCACATACCAAATGGAACTGTTAAATTTTCAATGTGACGATTTATTGAATGACAAATATACACACAAGAAAGACTTGGCTAACTTTTACAAGACCGTTTCTGAAACCAGATTTCCGAGGTGGTATTCACTTTCCTCACGGGCATTGTATGTGTTTGGCTCGACATATGTGTACGAAATTTTTTTTTTTGTTATGAAATCAGCTAAGTCCAAACCGCGAAGAGCGTATTCGGATCATAATCTATCAGGGAGGCTTCCATTACAAATTTCCCGGACATTACGTCTTGACATTGATAAAATAGGTGAGGAAAAACGAAACCGAAAGTGTCGGAAAATGTCCACGTAATTCTGTTCTGAATGAGTCTTCTCTAATTTGCAGAAAAAATACTTTATGTTTTATTTTATTTACTTTATAACATGCCTGAACTTCAGACAAACTACGAGTTGATGTTTTATATATTTTCTCATATCACAGAGCTAAAATGTAATTGTTTATAAACTGTGATCAATTTTGTAATTAAAGCAGTCAGCATTAATATTACAACACTCAAGATGTATGTTGTACAGATTATTAATATCGATACGATTCCTGTCTTTCCTACGCTGTCGGAACCCCAACGTATCAAACTGTTTCCTCCCTCTTGGGCAGCAGAAATCGGCGCGGTGACGTCACGCTAATCTGCCCTTCGTTCGGGAGCATATTTGGCAGTTAGAGCTGACGGAGCTGACGTCACACCGCCACTACTTGTCTTCCCCTGATGTAGAGTGTATACAAGAATTCATGTGTGGGCAGGTTTTCCGGAGCCTTCAAATTATTTACACTAATAAACTGTACTGAATATAATTAATACTTGAATCACTAGTATATTTGGTTAGTTTGTGTGCATTGATTTAATGCGTGTAAAACGTTTTATACTAAACCTTCTGCACAAAACTTATTGGTAAGAGAAGAACAGCTCTAAAAGGCTTTTTTAAACCATTTTAAGGGACCGTATTGGAAGTAACAAAGATGCTATATAGCATTATTGAAGTCAAATCAAGTGTGAATGTTATATAAATAAATTCATACTAATCTATTCAGCTGTTCAAACAGCCTCTAGCACATATTTATGTAAACTTAAGAAAAATATATTTAATAAAACATGAAGTCTGAAGCATTAATGAAAAAATTCAGTTAAAAAGTTCATAATTACTGGCTAATATTTTACAGCTTTTCTATCTCAGATTCAGATCATTTTCATCGCAATTCTAACTATACGCTGGCCATCATCGCATTAAATACACATAAAGTAATTTTGGAATCACCTCATATTAAGCTGAAAATGCGCTGCAGCTTTAAAACTATCAACGTTAAAATTAAGAAACGCAGTTGACTAAACCGTAATATTGTCTTTCCTTTCGCCATATCGAGTCTCACTGTCTTACTTTGGCTCAGGGAAGCTAGTGCTTACTGAACTCACTGTATAAGTTTCACGACTTCCAAGCCTCCACGTGTACCGGATTTGACCTACCTACTCCAAATCAGATCCTCTTTGTTTAGAGAAGATGAAATACCATGGTGACCGCGACATCTCCAGCTCTGGTCACAAAAACGAGACATTCCCAAATACCGTGTCGATTGGAGAACTTCGTGGGCACTTCATAAACCTGTGTTCACAACGCAGTTGTTCTGGATACAATGGTGGTGGGGGAGGGGGAGGGGGAAGAGGTTGGGGAGACATGTCTCGACAGGTGTTTGCGACATGTGGGGGAGGGTTGAGACTGAACATCTGGAATGGAAAGAACCTAATCCTACTACTGCTTGATTAATCACCTGTCAAACCCTTGTCAAACCCTTGTCACAAGACGGCTTCACACCTGCATGTGATAAATAAAGAGGGTGCGGTCAAACCCTTGTCAAACCCTTGTCACAAGACAGCTGCACAAGAGGGTGCCTGAACCGTGGGAAACATGAGTAGGGTAGACGATGTGTGCTGGCTTTCTACCGCCTGGTAAGGGGTGTCCATGCCCCTACTGACTGTCTGTGACTTGTAGTTTTATCAATGGTCTAGAATCGAATCTCGCGCAGAAAAGAACTGCTTATATTGGAATAACTCCGAAACTAATTATGATAGAGAGTTCGGATAAACTTTATGACTTACATATGGTTAGCGGAGTCCGCAGGGTTTATACTGTATACCTGTAGTCCTTAGTTCGAGTCCTGAATTGTTTAATTTAAATATCTCTGTAACCAGTGGGTCTAGAGAAGGGAAATAACGTTTATATGGTTATGCTTCTCATAGTTAATCATATGCTGACAACGTGTAGCTCAAGGGGCCCTGGTTCAGTTCCCATCATCCATTGAATTATGTAATTGTGTTCTAGTTCTTATCTATTGCACCTAGAACAGCGGGGGAAAGCGCAGGTTTTTTTCATTTAACATATGCTGTGAATGATTTATGATTCCGTATCCTGGAGACCCGTGGCTTGATTACTGCTTCTGTCGCAATAACTTGAATCTTAAATAACTCTTGAACTAATAACGTTAGCGCAATGAAATAGCGTATAGATATATACTTTAGGTCTGAATTGTTGTTGAAGTGGTAATTTACGCCTTAGGATCAGGGTTCAAATCTCGGTGGGATAATTTAAATACCTTTGAATATAAATGCTTTTAGGCGTTTTGACAAGCTCACCCCATAAGATCATACATCATGACTTGTCTCATGTTGAGAAGAGATGTTTACCTTAACCGATTTACATAGACTTTCAAATCAAAATACTTAATCACAAAGTTTAATATATAAGCATGAGACTCAGACATAACAAGATGGCCGTAATAATTTAACTTAAGAAAAGAGAACGGATGCCCGTAGCAACGAACATAAATAGGTTAAAATATATCAAAAGGGTTCAAGAAGGCGTGTTTGAGGATGAAGTGAAGGATTCTAAGGGTGCCCCATGGATCAGTTAAACGGTGTAATAGATGAACTTGAGAAAAAGCGAACTGTAATGTTAAGAGATGTCTCAAAAGGTTCCAAGAAGGTATGATTGAAGATGGAGAGATGCCTAAGAGTGGCGATGGGAGCTCCTAATGTAACTTTAAAACTAAAACGCGTAGCTTAGTCATGTTTATACTCGTTTGAATTGCCTAAATTTTATCTTCAAGTCTAGTTATTTATTGCCTTTTTTAATTTTAATTTGTGTAATTTTTTCTCTCTTGTGATTTGTATACTAGATAAAGAATAATCGTAAACTGCAAAAATGAATAGAGTTTTCTTTAAGGTTTTCTCCGATAGTAGAACCATCTTCGAATCCCTGTGGTAGCAAGATAATAGTTTTCTTTTAGGTTTCCTCCGATAGTAGAACCATCTTAGAAACCCGGTGGTAGCACGTTAATAGTGTTTTCTGATAGGCTTTCCCCGATAGTAGCGCCCCCTTCGAACTACAAAGGTGGTGGTGGTGTGATGAAGTTTTCCTTTAGGTTTTCTCCGATAGGAGTGCCACCTTCGAATCCCGTTGGTGGAGGGTATGATGAAGTTTTCTATTAGGTCTGTGCCAAGTGTATAAAGAGAGCTTGATCGATATTAGATTGTAATTACGCTAGTGTGTTTATAGCATAGCGGATCAGCTTCTACAGTGAAATTCATCATCAGTAGCGCTGATAACTTATCAAGGTGAAGAAGAGAAGTGAAAAGTGTATCAAGACACTTACTTGGCAACATATTCCCCGAGAATTAGCCTGCACACAACAAAAAACTATAGCGATGGAGGCTCTGTTGGACACTATACCTGAAAATAGGTGTAGCATATGTGCAAAGAGTTTCCTGAAAAGCTACAATAAAAAGAGACATGAGCTGGTATGTGGCCGGTTTTACGAATGTAAACATTGTGGTAATGTTTATGATACTGAGAATCGCAGAGATACTCATCAAGAACGATGCGAGAGAATAACTGCTGCTAAGAAACTCAAGATCGAGCCTACCAAACATAAATTGCTGTTAATGGTTCCTGATGAAGACGATGTCGTAGAATATGAAACAGCTTTCCAGGATCGACTGAAATCATATTTCAACCAGTGCTCTACATGCCAAGACCTGAATACATATCTCCAGGAATCAAAACAGCGGATAATTCAAGCCGTTCAGAAGCAACTGAGGATGCATAAAAGTGTGAAAATTAACCTCATGGCTGAATGTAAATTTGTGAATGCCTTTGGTGATACTACTGATAAAGCCTTTAAAACACCAAATCAAGCAATATTTTTAGAAAGTGACTTGGACGCCAATTGGAAAGTAAATTTAAGAAAATTTGTACTGAAATGGAGGAAAGTCAACTTAAAGGAAGCAGCTGGGCTTTATTAGCTGTTGATGGTGTGCGTGTTAGAATCAACAAGAATAATGGTCTAAAAGGGAGCAGTTACATCCCTCTACCGGCTATTGTTGGAGCTAAAGGAGCCTGTATAAATCCGCAGAACTATGATGATGAGAAATGTTTTATGTACGCCGTACTTGCCAAGTTCATTCACAAGGATCCTCAACGTCTTAGCAAGTATAAGGATCTTCAAGAAAGATATGACTTTTACTGCGTCTCATTTCCTATGAGCTGGAGCGATATCCCGAAATTTGAACGAAAAAATAACATATCCATAAATGTTTTCGGTTTGGATGAAAAGAATCAAGTGTTTCCTATGAAAGTTGTCAATGAAGAACTGACTGAGCATCGCGACCTGCTTCTATTAAGCCACGCTGCTGGACGTCAGCATTACGTCTATATAAAGCATTTTGAGAAACTTATTCATCAGCAAAGAACTAGACGTCACGGAAAGATCTACATCTGTAAGCGCTGTTTTACGCACTTTGATGATCAGCATGGGGGAGGTGGAGCTGAGAAGTTGAATGAACATAGAAAAATATGTAATCAGCACGGAGTTGCCAGGATTGTTATGCCGACAGCGGAGAAATCCATCGTTAGTTTCAAGAACTTTGAAAGGATGCTGAAATTGCCTTATGTCCTCTATGCCGACTTTGAAAGCATTCTTACCCCTTATCACAGCTGTTCTTCTAATCCCGAAACGTCTTATACAGTTCTATATCAGAATCATATCCCTATGAGTTTCTGTGTGTATGTCAAACCGTCGGCCTCGATGGAAGGCCTACAGACCGATCTTCCTACTGAACCCTACGTATATCGCGGTTATGATGCAGCTGCGAAGTTTATGGAGTATTTAACTTCTCTTGCAAAGAAGATTAATAGTATATACAAAACTGATGCTCCATTAACACTGACATGTGAGCAACAAAAATCTTTCAAATGCTCTACAGAATGTTACTTATGTGGTAAAGAATTTACCGGAGAGAACTGGAAGGTACGAGATCATGACCATATAACCGGTGAATACCGAGGAAGTCTATATAATAAGTGTAATCTAGCCTGTAAAACACCTAATTATATTCCTGTCTTCATGCATAACCTGAGTGGATATGACTCCCATTTCATTGTTAAGGAGTTAGGATGTACTAGCGAGAGAGTAGAAGTTATTCTTAGCTCAGAGGAAAGTTATATATCATTTTCCAAGTATGTTGGTGACATTAAACTCCGCTTTGTGGATACCTATCGCTTTCTTAGTACCAGCTTGGATAAACTAGCAAAAAATCTAACATCATATCCTGAAACCCAGAAGTACTTTGGAGCAGAGAAGATCGAATTGATGATGCGTAAAGGTGTGTTTCCCTATGATTACGTTACATCATGGGATGTTTTGAGTGAAACAGAACTTCCTCCGAGAGAAGCATTCTACAGTAAGTTAAACATAGAAGAAATTAGTGATGCAGAGTATCAGCATGCAAAAACCGTATGGAGTCACTTCAACATCCGAACACTAGGCGACTACAGTGACCTCTACTTAACTTCGGATGTCCTTCTACTAGCAGATGTGTTTGAAACATTCAGAGAGCAGACCCTGAAAACCCATAAAGTTGATCCTGCACATTACTATACATCATCCGGACTTACGTGGGATGCAGTGCTGTTGTACACAGGAATTGTACTGGAATTACTACAGGATTATGACCAGCTACTCATGGTTGAAGCAGGTATAAGAGGAGGATTATGCCAAGTTTCTCATCGGTATGCAGAAGCGAACAATCACTACATGAAGGGGTATGACTCAAGTAAGCCCTCTCAATATATTACGTACGAGGACGCAAATAACCAATATGCGTGGGTGATGGGGAAGGCCCCTGCTTACGGGGGTTTTAAGTGGGTTTCTCCTGAAGATATCAACCTAGATATACTACGAGAAGATGACCCTCTCGGATACATTTTAGAAGTGGACCTTCAATATCCTAGAGAACTCCATGACCTGCACAATGATTTACCGTTCCTACCTGAGTGTATCAAGCCCCCGGGTTCTTCTACAAGGTAACTAATTCCTCACCTTGGATCACGAACTAGGTATGTGGTGCATTACATGACCTTGAAGCAGGCCCTTAGTCGTGGGTTACAACTGGCTAAAATCCATCGGGTGCTACAATTTCAACAGTCATGTTGGTTAAAGCCTTATGTGGAATTCAATAACCGGCTACGACAAGGATCGAGAAATGATTTCGAGAAGGACCTTTACAAACTTTTTAACAATGGCATGTTTGGTATAACTATGGAAAACATCAGAAACCGACTGAATATACGACTTGTCACCGATTGGAAGACATTAGAAAAACTGGTTGCTAAGCCTACATTTATTGATAGAACTATATATGGACCTAATCTGGCTGCAGTACACATGGCGTCACGGGAGATAGTCTTTAACAAGCCTATATACATTGGGATGTGTGTGCTGGATATCTCGAAGACCTTGATGTATTGGTATCATTATGATGTGCTAATGCCGTATAACGGGCTTGAAAATCTGAAGCTCATGTACATGGATACTGACTCTTTCATCCATCGTGTGACTACCGGAGATATATACCAGGATAAGTTACGTTTTCTGGAACATCTGGATACTGCTGATTATCCTAGCGGCCATATATGCCATTCTACAAAAAACAAGAAAGTGTTGGGAAAATTTAAAGATGAAGCCAATGGAAAAATCATTCGTCGTTTTGTTGGACTGAGACCGAAGATGTATGCACTCGACGTCGATGGAGGCATAATCAAGAAGATAAAAGGCATAAAACATAGTGCCATTAAACAGTACATCACCTTTGAGAGCTATGTGGACTGTCTTAAAAGCAGGGAAATCATAAGAACACCAATGAACCTAATTATGTCCCATCAACATAATGTTGCGTCAGTGGAAGTGAACAAAATATCCCTATCTCCACATGATGACAAGAGAGTAATTGCAGATGATGGAGTATCCACATATGCCCATGGACATTACCATATTTTGAACGGCGAATGAAAGAAGGAACCCTAGAGCAGAAAAAAAACAATTTTCATTCCGAGAAACAACAAACACTGGAACGTAGCTGACATCTAAGCACAAAAAGAGCTGAATAATAAGAGCAGAGGAGGGCGTTAAGTCTACCGTTCAGAAAACAAATTCTGACGCTGGTCCCAAGTCCAGAGAAAAAGACGAGGGACGTCTGCCTCACCACATAAACTAACTGAACGCACTTTAGTTAGGGTTAAAAATAGGTAAATTGAAAAAGTAACTATCTCTTAATCTGAAATATCCTTGAAAAAACCTTTTAATTAGTTATAAAATGATTTAAGTAACTGAACTAGGTCTAAAAAAATCCTTGAAACGCGCATAAACCTCATAACATCTGAAAAAAGGCTTGGAAATAGCATTAGAACATTGGTTTAGCGTTACGACTTATTACAGGACGATGCAGAGGGAGTAAAAGCTTAAAAAAGGCACAAGAGTATGAAGACATCAATCTACTTGAAAAACGTATGAAAAACTATGCGCATAGACCATTGCAAATATACCACAAACAGTAACGAAGATATCTCTAGCTGGCAAACTTGTAGATATGAAACCTATAGCTCTTAATTCTAGAGCTCCGAGATCGTACCTCAATACCTAACCTCCGGATCGTACAGCTTTTAACCTCATGACCTGCAACCTTTAGCTATGAAGTTTACAACTCAACCCTAGAGCCCTCAGACCATACGTAACCTCCAGATCCTACAGCCTTAAACTCTAGACCGAGAGATCTAACCTTGAATCCATACGACCTAACCACTAAACCTCCAGCCTTTAACCTTCAGGCCTGCGAGCATAAGCTATGAGACCTACATCCTTTAAACCCCCTGGCCCTAAGATCATGGCTCAAGATCTAACCATGTGAGCAAAAGAGATGAGGAACATAACCAATATACATAGCCTTTCAGATCAAAAGACATAACCAAAAAGCCTAAGATATAAGCATAAGACCTCAAAACATAACAAAGTGTAATAGAGTTCCTGAAAGCATAGAGAAGGTACGAAAAACAAGAAACCTCAGCAACAAAAGAAGCTCAATTTTTAGGAAAAGAGAAGCAGGTACACAAAGGGTTAAATTTACTGTATAAAGATCTGTAATCAGCATATATACCTCTTGCAGTGACAAAGATAGCTATAAGATCGATATGCCTAAAAACTTTGCATCATACATACAAGTAGTTAGCATGAGAAAAGAAACATGCTTAGGATAGGTTAAGGAGGTAAAAACAGAGCAGCTTAAGAAAAGAGAACGAATGTTAATACCAGAATCAACTAGGTTCAACAATGATCAAGAAGTTAAAACCATGGGATATATTAGGTTAGGTTAAAGAGGTAGAATAGAAGAACTTAAGGAAAGAGAACAATTAGGTTAACAGATGCAACAAAGGAAGCCGCTAACAAAACACAGCTAGGTTACAATAATGATGAAAAAGGTAGAAATGAAGGAGTATATTAGGTTAGTTTATAATAGGATGACATAGTAAAGCATAAATGTAGGACTTGCCTCGAGATTAACCGCCTTTAATCGCTGGACTAGCAAACTGAACTTCAAAATGATAAGACCATACCTCAGCCTATAAAACATAGATAAAAGACCCTACGGTCTTTATCCTCTAGACCAACAACATTTAGCTATGAACCCTACAACCCTTAACCCTAGAGCTCATGCCACAATACATCCTATAGGTATTAACCTCCCATACCAGCAACCCTACCTGTTAAAACCTGCAACCCTTAACCCTAGAGCCCCAGATCATACCTCAAGACCTAACCTCTAAATCCCACAGCTTTCAAGCTCCAGACCAACAGACTTTACCTAAGAAACCCTGCAGCCCTTAACCCTGGAGCGCCAGATCATACCTCAAGACCTGACCTCTAAATCCCACTGCTTTCAAGCCCCAGACCAACAGACTTTACCTAAGAAACCCTGCAGCCCTGAACCCTAGAGTCCCAGATCATACCTCAGGACCTAGTCTCTAAATCCTACAACTCTAAACCATCCAGACTAACAGACTTCACCTCCAGACCAACAGACATCACCTGTGAAACTCTTAACCGTAGAGCCTAAGATCATGCCACAGGAGCTAACCATTAAATCCTATAGCTAATAACCTCCCATACCAGCAGTCCTACCTGTTAAAACCTGCAACCCTTAACCCTAGAGCCCCAGATCATAGCTCAAGACAATCTGGTCATACCTCAGGACACAGCATTATAAGTTACAGCAAATTAAGAGGATTGACTGCCTACCTAAACACTGTCTAAATCCACTAAACATACAGATTGCGCATGGCCGCCATCTTGCTCATTTGGGTCTGCGCTGGAACACTCTCTAATACCCTACTATTGTAGCACACTCGATGACAACAATGTAGATGCCACATACCAAATGGAACTGTTAAATTTTCAATGTGACGATTTATTGAATGACAAATATACACACAAGAAAGACTTGGCTAACTTTTACAAGACCGTTTCTGAAACCAGATTTCCGAGGTTGTATTCACTTTTCTCACGGGCATTGTATGTGTTTGGCTCGACATATGTGTACGAAAAATTTTTTTTTCTGTTATGAAATCAGCTAAGTCCAAACCGCGAAGAACGTATTCGGATCATAATCTATCAGGGAGGCTTCCATTACAAATTTCCCGGACATTACGTCTTGACATTGATAAAATAGGTGAGGAAAAACGAAACCGAAAGTGTCGGAAAATGTCCACGTAATTCTGTTCTGAATGAGTCTTCTCTAATTTGCAGAAAAAATACTTTATGTTTTATTTTATTTACTTTATAACATGCCTGAACTTCAGACAAACTACGAGTTGATGTTTTATATATTTTCTCATATCACAGAGCTAAAATGTAATTGTTTATAAACTGTGACCAATTTTGTAATTAAAGCAGTCAGCATTAATATTACAACACTCAAGATGTATGTTGTACAGATTATTAATATCGATACGATTCCTGTCTTTCCTACGCTGTCGGAACCCCAACGTATCAAACTGTTTCCTCCCTCTTGGGCAGCAGAAATCGGCGCGGTGACGTCACGCTAATCTGCCCTTCGTTCGGGAGCATATTTGGCAGTTAGAGCTGACGGAGCTGACGTCACACCGCCACGACTTGTCTTCCCCTGATGTAGAGTGTATACAAGAATTCATGTGTGGGCAGGTTTTCCGGAGCCTTCAAATTATTTACACTAATAAACTGTACTGAATATAATTAATACTTGAATCACTAGTATATTTGGTTAGTTTGTGTGCATTGATTTAATGCGTGTAAAACGTTTTATACTAAACCTTCTGCACAAAACTTATTGGTAAGAGAAGAACAGCTCTAAAAGGCTTTTTTAAACCATTTTAAGGGACCGTATTGGAAGTAACAAAGATGCTATATAGCATTATTGAAGTCAAATCAAGTGTGAATGTTATATAAATAAATTCATACTAATCTATTCAGCTGTTCAAACAGCCTCTAGCACATATTTATGTAAACTTAAGAAAAATATATTTAATAAAACATGAAGTCTGAAGCATTAATGAAAAAATTCAGTTAAAAAGTTGATAATTACTGGCTAATATTTTACAGCTTTTCTATCTCAGATTCAGATCATTTTCATCGCAATTCTAACTATACGCTGGCCATCATCGCATTAAATACACATAAAGTAATTTTGGAATCACCTCATATTAAGCTGAAAATGCGCTGCAGCTTTAAAACTATCAACGTTAAAATTAAGAAACGCAGTTGACTAAACCGTAATATTGTCTTTCCTTTCGCCATATCGAGTCTCACTGTCTTACTTTGGCTCAGGGAAGCTAGTGCTTACTGAACTCACTGTATAAGTTTCACGACTTCCAAGCCTCCACGTGTACCGGATTTGACCTACCTACTCCAAATCAGATCCTCTTTGTTTAGAGAAGATGAAATACCATGGTGACCGCGACATCTCCAGCTCTGGTCACAAAAACGAGACATTCCCAAATACCGTGTCGATTGGAGAACTTCGTGGGCACTTCATAAACCTGTGTTCACAACGCAGTTGTTCTGGATACAATGGTGGTGGGGGAGGGGGAGGGGGAAGAGGTTGGGGAGACATGTCTCGACAGGTGTTTGCGACATGTGGGGGAGGGTTGAGACTGAACATCTGGAATGGAAAGAACCTAATCCTACTACTGCTTGATTAATCACCTGTCAAACCCTTGTCAAACCCTTGTCACAAGACGGCTTCACACCTGCATGTGATAAATAAAGAGGGTGCGGTCAAACCCTTGTCAAACCCTTGTCACAAGACAGCTGCACAAGAGGGTGCCTGAACCGTGGGAAACATGAGTAGGGTAGACGATGTGTGCTGGCTTTCTACCGCCTGGTAAGGGGTGTCCATGCCCCTACTGACTGTCTGTGACTTGTAGTTTTATCAATGGTCTAGAATCGAATCTCGCGCAGAAAAGAACTGCTTATATTGGAATAACTCCGAAACTAATTATGATAGAGAGTTCGGATAAACTTTATGACTTACATATGGTTAGCGGAGTCCGCAGGGTTTATACTGTATACCTGTAGTCCTTAGTTCGAGTCCTGAATTGTTTAATTTAAATATCTCTGTAACCAGTGGGTCTAGAGAAGGGAAATAACGTTTATATGGTTATGCTTCTCATAGTTAATCATATGCTGACAACGTGTAGCTCAAGGGGCCCTGGTTCAGTTCCCATCATCCATTGAATTATGTAATTGTGTTCTAGTTCTTATCTATTGCACCTAGAACAGCGGGGGAAAGCGCAGGTTTTTTTCATTTAACATATGCTGTGAATGATTTATGATTCCGTATCCTGGAGACCCGTGGCTTGATTACTGCTTCTGTCGCAATAACTTGAATCTTAAATAACTCTTGAACTAATAACGTTAGCGCAATGAAATAGCGTATAGATATATACTTTAGGTCTGAATTGTTGTTGAAGTGGTAATTTACGCCTTAGGATCAGGGTTCAAATCTCGGTGGGATAATTTAAATATCTTTGAATATAAATGCTTTTAGGCGTGCTGACAAGCTCACCCCATAAGATCATACATCATGACTTGTCTCATGTTGAGAAGAGATGTTTACCTTAACCGATTTACATAGACTTTCAAATCAAAATACTTAATCACAAAGTTTAATATATAAGCATGAGACTCAGACATAACAAGATGGCCGTAATAATTTAACTTAAGAAAAGAGAACGGATGCCCGTAGCAACGAACATAAATAGGTTAAAATATATCAAAAGGGTTCAAGAAGGCGTGTTTGAGGATGAAGTGAAGGATTCTAAGGGTGCCCCATGGATCAGTTAAACGGTGTAATAGATGAACTTGAGAAAAAGCGAACTGTAATGTTAAGAGATGTCTCAAAAGGTTCCAAGAAGGTATGATTGAAGATGGAGAGATGCCTAAGAGTGGCGATGGGAGCTCCTAATGTAACTTTAAAACTAAAACGCGTAGCTTAGTCATGTTTATACTCGTTTGAATTGCCTAAATTTTATCTTCAAATCTAGTTAATTATTGCCTTTTTTAATTTTAATTTGTGTAATTTTTTCTCTCTTGTGATTTGTATACTAGATAAAGAATAATCGTAAACTGCAAAAATGAATAGAGTTTTCTTTAAGGTTTTCTCCGATAGTAGAACCATCTTCGAATCCCTGTGGTAGCAAGATAATAGTTTTCTTTTAGGTTTCCTCCGATAGTAGAACCATCTTAGAAACCCAGTGGTAGCACGTTAATAGTGCTTTCTGATAGGCTTTCCCCGATAGTAGCGCCCCCTTCGAACTACAAAGGTGGTGGTGGTGTGATGAAGTTTTCCTTTAGGTTTTCTCCGATAGGAGTGCCACCTTCGAATCCCGTTGGTGGAGGGTATGATGAAGTTTTCTATTAGGTCTGTGCCAAGTGTATAAAGAGAGCTTGATCGATATTAGATTGTAATTACGCTAGTGTGTTTATAGCATAGCGGATCAGCTTCTACAGTGAAATTCATCATCAGTAGCGCTGATAACTTATCAAGGTGAAGAAGAGAAGTGAAAAGTGTATCAAGACACTTACTTGGCAACATATTCCCCGAGAATTAGCCTGCACACAACAAAAAACTATAGCGATGGAGGCTCTGTTGGACACTATACCTGAAAATAGGTGTAGCATATGTGCAAGGAGTTTCCTGAAAAGCTACAATAAAAAGAGACATGAGCTGGTATGTGGCCGGTTTTACGAATGTAAACATTGTGGTAATGTTTATGATACTGAGAATCGCAGAGATACTCATCAAGAACGATGCGAGAGAATAACTGCTGCTAAGAAACTCAAGATCGAGCCTACCAAACATAAATTGCTGTTAATGGTTCCTGATGAAGACGATGTCGTAGAATATGAAACAGCTTTCCAGGATCGACTGAAATCATATTTCATCCAGTGCTCTACATGCCAAGACCTGAATACATATCTCCAGGAATCAAAACAGCGGATAATTCAAGCCGTTCAGAGGCAACTGAGGATGCATAAAAGTGTGAAAATTAACCTCATGGCTGAATGTAAATTTGTGAATGCCTTTGGTGATACTACTGATAAAGCCTTTAAAACACCAAATCAAGCAATATTTTTAGAAAGTGACTTGGACGCCAATTGGAAAGTAAATTTAAGAAAATTTGTACTGAAATGGAGGAAAGTCAACTTAAAGGAAGCAGCTGGGCTTTATTAGCTGTTGATGGTGTGCGTGTTAGAATCAACAAGAATAATGGTCTAAAAGGGAGCAGTTACATCCCTCTACCGGCTATTGTTGGAGCTAAAGGAGCCTGTATAAATCCGCAGAACTATGATGATGAGAAATGTTTTATGTACGCCGTACTTGCCAAGTTCATTCACAAGGATCCTCAACGTCTTAGCAAGTATAAGGATCTTCAAGAAAGATATGACTTTTACTGCGTCTCATTTCCTATGAGCTGGAGCGATATCCCGAAATTTGAACGAAAAAATAACATATCCATAAATGTTTTCGGTTTGGATGAAAAGAATCAAGTGTTTCCTATGAAAGTTGTCAATGAAGAACTGACTGAGCATCGCGACCTGCTTCTATTAAGCCACGCTGCTGGACGCCAGCATTACGTCTATATAAAGCATTTTGAGAAACTTATTCATCAGCAAAGAACTAGACGTCACGGAAAGATCTACATCTGTAAGCGCTGTTTTACGCACTTTGATGATCAGCATGGGGGAGGTGGAGCTGAGAAGTTGAATGAACATAGAAAAATATGTAATCAGCACGGAGTTGCCAGGATTGTTATGCCGACAGCGGAGAAATCCATCGTTAGTTTCAAGAACTTTGAAAGGATGCTGAAATTGCCTTATGTCCTCTATGCCGACTTTGAAAGCATTCTTACCCCTTATCACAGCTGTTCTTCTAATCCCGAAACGTCTTATACAGTTCTATATCAGAATCATATCCCTATGAGTTTCTGTGTGTATGTCAAACCGTCGGCCTCGATGGAAGGCCTACAGACCGATCTTCCTACTGAACCCTACGTATATCGCGGTTATGATGCAGCTGCGAAGTTTATGGAGTATTTAACTTCTCTTGCAAAGAAGATTAATAGTATATACAAAACTGATGCTCCATTAACACTGACATGTGAGCAACAAAAATCTTTCAAATGCTCTACAGAATGTTACTTATGTGGTAAAGAATTTACCGGAGAGAACTGGAAGGTACGAGATCATGACCATATAACCGGTGAATACCGAGGAAGTCTATATAATAAGTGTAATCTAGCCTGTAAAACACCTAATTATATTCCTGTCTTCATGCATAACCTGAGTGGATATGACTCCCATTTCATTGTTAAGGAGTTAGGATGTACTAGCGAGAGAGTAGAAGTTATTCTTAGCTCAGAGGAAAGTTATATATCATTTTCCAAGTATGTTGGTGACATTAAACTCCGCTTTGTGGATACCTATCGCTTTCTTAGTACCAGCTTGGATAAACTAGCAAAAAATCTAACATCATATCCTGAAACCCAGAAGTACTTTGGAGCAGAGAAGATCGAATTGATGATGCGTAAAGGTGTGTTTCCCTATGATTACGTTACATCATGGGATGTTTTGAGTGAAACAGAACTTCCTCCGAGAGAAGCATTCTACAGTAAGTTAAACATAGAAGAAATTAGTGATGCAGAGTATCAGCATGCAAAAACCGTATGGAGTCACTTCAACATCCGAACACTAGGCGACTACAGTGACCTCTACTTAACTTCGGATGTCCTTCTACTAGCAGATGTGTTTGAAACATTCAGAGAGCAGACCCTGAAAACCCATAAAGTTGATCCTGCACATTACTATACATCACCCGGACTTACGTGGGATGCAATGCTGTTGTACACAGGAATTGTACTGGAATTACTACAGGATTATGACCAGCTACTCATGGTTGAAGCAGGTATAAGAGGAGGATTATGCCAAGTTTCTCATCGGTATGCAGAAGCGAACAATCACTACATGAAGGGGTATGACTCAAGTAAGCCCTCTCAATATATTACGTACGAGGACGCAAATAACCAATATGCGTGGGTGATGGGGAAGGCCCCTGCTTACGGGGGTTTTAAGTGGGTTTCTCCTGAAGATATCAACCTAGATATACTACGAGAAGATGACCCTCTCGGATACATTTTAGAAGTGGACCTTCAATATCCTAGAGAACTCCATGACCTGCACAATGATTTACCGTTCCTACCTGAGTGTATCAAGCCCCCGGGTTCTTCTACAAGGTAACTAATTCCTCACCTTGGATCACGAACTAGGTATGTGGTGCATTACATGACCTTGAAGCAGGCCCTTAGTCGTGGGTTACAACTGGCTAAAATCCATCGGGTGCTACAATTTCAACAGTCATGTTGGTTAAAGCCTTATGTGGAATTCAATAACCGGCTACGACAAGGATCGAGAAATGATTTCGAGAAGGACCTTTACAAACTTTTTAACAATGGCATGTTTGGTATAACTATGGAAAACATCAGAAACCGACTGAATATACGACTTGTCACCGATTGGAAGACATTAGAAAAACTGGTTGCTAAGCCTACATTTATTGATAGAACTATATATGGACCTAATCTGGCTGCAGTACACATGGCGTCACGGGAGATAGTCTTTAACAAGCCTATATACATTGGGATGTGTGTGCTGGATATCTCGAAGACCTTGATGTATTGGTATCATTATGATGTGCTAATGCCGTATAACGGGCTTGAAAATCTGAAGCTCATGTACATGGATACTGACTCTTTCATCCATCGTGTGACTACCGGAGATATATACCAGGATAAGTTACGTTTTCTGGAACATCTGGATACTGCTGATTATCCTAGCGGCCATATATGCCATTCTACAAAAAACAAGAAAGTGTTGGGAAAATTTAAAGATGAAGCCAATGGAAAAATCATTCGTCGTTTTGTTGGACTGAGACCGAAGATGTATGCACTCGACGTCGATGGAGGCATAATCAAGAAGATAAAAGGCATAAAACATAGTGCCATTAAACAGTACATCACCTTTGAGAGCTATGTGGACTGTCTTAAAAGCAGGGAAATCATAAGAACACCAATGAACCTAATTATGTCCCATCAACATAATGTTGCGTCAGTGGAAGTGAACAAAATATCCCTATCTCCACATGATGACAAGAGAGTAATTGCAGATGATGGAGTATCCACATATGCCCATGGACATTACCATATTTTGAACGGCGAATGAAAGAAGGAACCCTAGAGCAGAAAAAAAACAATTTTCATTCCGAGAAACAACAAACACTGGAACGTAGCTGACATCTAAGCACAAAAAGAGCTGAATAATAAGAGCAGAGGAGGGCGTTAAGTCTACCGTTCAGAAAACAAATTCTGACGCTGGTCCCAAGTCCAGAGAAAAAGACGAGGGACGTCTGCCTCACCACATAAACTAACTGAACGCACTTTAGTTAGGGTTAAAAATAGGTAAATTGAAAAAGTAACTATCTCTTAATCTGAAATATCCTTGAAAAAACCTTTTAATTAGTTATAAAATGATTTAAGTAACTGAACTAGGTCTAAAAAAATCCTTGAAACGCGCATAAACCTCATAACATCTGAAAAAAGGCTTGGAAATAGCATTAGAACATTGGTTTAGCGTTACGACTTATTACAGGACGATGCAGAGGGAGTAAAAGCTTAAAAAAGGCACAAGAGTATGAAGACATCAATCTGCTTGAAAAACGTATGAAAAACTATGCGCATAGACCATTGCAAATATACCACAAACAGTAACGAAGATATCTCTAGCTGGCAAACTTGTAGATATGAAACCTATAGCTCTTAATTCTAGAGCTCCGAGATCGTACCTCAATACCTAACCTCCGGATCGTACAGCTTTTAACCTCATGACCTGCAACCTTTAGCTATGAAGTTTACAACTCAACCCTAGAGCCCTCAGACCATACGTAACCTCCAGATCCTACAGCCTTAAACTCTAGACCGAGAGATCTAACCTTGAATCCATACGACCTAACCACTAAACCTCCAGCCTTTAACCTTCAGGCCTGCGAGCATAAGCTATGAGACCTACATCCTTTAAACCCCCTGGCCCTAAGATCATGGCTCAAGATCTAACCATGTGAGCAAAAGAGATGAGGAACATAACCAATATACATAGCCTTTCAGATCAAAAGACATAACCAAAAAGCCTAAGATATAAGCATAAGACCTCAAAACATAACAAAGTGTAATAGAGTTCCTGAAAGCATAGAGAAGGTACGAAAAACAAGAAACCTCAGCAACAAAAGAAGCTCAATTTTTAGGAAAAAAGAAGCAGGTACACAAAGGGTTAAATTTACTGTATAAAGATCTGTAATCAGCATATATACCTCTTGCAGTGACAAAGATAGCTATAAGATCGATATGCCTAAAAACTTTGCATCATACATACAAGTAGTTAGCATGAGAAAAGAAACATGCTTAGGATAGGTTAAGGAGGTAAAAACAGAGCAGCTTAAGAAAAGAGAACGAATGTTAATACCAGAATCAACTAGGTTCAACAATGATCAAGAAGTTAAAACCATGGGATATATTAGGTTAGGTTAAAGAGGTAGAATAGAGGAACTTAAGGAAAGAGAACAATTAGGTTAACAGATGCAACAAAGGAAGCCGCTAACAAAACACAGCTAGGTTACAATAATGATGAAAAAGGTAGAAATGAAGGAGTATATTAGGTTAGTTTATAATAGGATGACATAGTAAAGCATAAATGTAGGACTTGCCTCGAGATTAACCGCCTTTAATCGCTGGACTAGCAAACTGAACTTCAAAATGATAAGACCATACCTCAGCCTATAAAACATAGATAAAAGACCCTACGGTCTTTATCCTCTAGACCAACAACATTTAGCTATGAACCCTACAACCCTTAACCCTAGAGCTCATGCCACAATACATCCTATAGGTATTAACCTCCCATACCAGCAACCCTACCTGTTAAAACCTGCAACCCTTAACCCTAGAGCCCCAGATCATACCTCAAGACCTAACCTCTAAATCCCACAGCTTTCAAGCTCCAGACCAACAGACTTTACCTAAGAAACCCTGCAGCCCTTAACCCTGGAGCGCCAGATCATACCTCAAGACCTGACCTCTAAATCCCACTGCTTTCAAGCCCCAGACCAACAGACTTTACCTAAGAAACCCTGCAGCCCTGAACCCTAGAGTCCCAGATCATACCTCAGGACCTAGTCTCTAAATCCTACAACTCTAAACCATCCAGACTAACAGACTTCACCTCCAGACCAACAGACATCACCTGTGAAACTCTTAACCGTAGAGCCTAAGATCATGCCACAGGAGCTAACCATTAAATCCTATAGCTAATAACCTCCCATACCAGCAGTCCTACCTGTTAAAACCTGCAACCCTTAACCCTAGAGCCCCAGATCATAGCTCAAGACAATCTGGTCATACCTCAGGACACAGCATTATAAGTTACAGCAAATTAAGAGGATTGACTGCCTACCTAAACACTGTCTAAATCCACTAAACATACAGATTGCGCATGGCCGCCATCTTGCTCATTTGGGTCTGCGCTGGAACACTCTCTAATACCCTACTATTGTAGCACACTCGATGACAACAATGTAGATGCCACATACCAAATGGAACTGTTAAATTTTCAATGTGACGATTTATTGAATGACAAATATACACACAAGAAAGACTTGGCTAACTTTTACAAGACCGTTTCTGAAACCAGATTTCCGAGGTTGTATTCACTTTTCTCACGGGCATTGTATGTGTTTGGCTCGACATATGTGTACGAAAATTTTTTTTTTTTCTGTTATGAAATCAGCTAAGTCCAAACCGCGAAGAACGTATTCGGATCATAATCTATCAGGGAGGCTTCCATTACAAATTTCCCGGACATTACGTCTTGACATTGATAAAATAGGTGAGGAAAAACGAAACCGAAAGTGTCGGAAAATGTCCACGTAATTCTGTTCTGAATGAGTCTTCTCTAATTTGCAGAAAAAATACTTTATGTTTTATTTTATTTACTTTATAACATGCCTGAACTTCAGACAAACTACGAGTTGATGTTTTATATATTTTCTCATATCACAGAGCTAAAATGTAATTGTTTATAAACTGTGACCAATTTTGTAATTAAAGCAGTCAGCATTAATATTACAACACTCAAGATGTATGTTGTACAGATTATTAATATCGATACGATTCCTGTCTTTCCTACGCTGTCGGAACCCCAACGTATCAAACTGTTTCCTCCCTCTTGGGCAGCAGAAATCGGCGCGGTGACGTCACGCTAATCTGCCCTTCGTTCGGGAGCATATTTGGCAGTTAGAGCTGACGGAGCTGACGTCACACCGCCACTACTTGTCTTCCCCTGATGTAGAGTGTATACAAGAATTCATGTGTGGGCAGGTTTTCCGGAGCCTTCAAATTATTTACACTAATAAACTGTACTGAATATAATTAATACTTGAATCACTAGTATATTTGGTTAGTTTGTGTGCATTGATTTAATGCGTGTAAAACGTTTTATACTAAACCTTCTGCACAAAACTTATTGGTAAGAGAAGAACAGCTCTAAAAGGCTTTTTTAAACCATTTTAAGGGACCGTATTGGAAGTAACAAAGATGCTATATAGCATTATTGAAGTCAAATCAAGTGTGAATGTTATATAAATAAATTCATACTAATCTATTCAGCTGTTCAAACAGCCTCTAGCACATATTTATGTAAACTTAAGAAAAATATATTTAATAAAACATGAAGTCTGAAGCATTAATGAAAAAATTCAGTTAAAAAGTTGATAATTACTGGCTAATATTTTACAGCTTTTCTATCTCAGATTCAGATCATTTTCATCGCAATTCTAACTATACGCTAGCCATCATCGCATTAAATATACATAAAGTAATTTTGGAATCACCTCATATTAAGCTGAAAATGCGCTGCAGCTTTAAAACTATCAACGTTAAAATTAAGAAACGCAGTTGACTAAACCGTAATATTGTCTTTCCTTTCGCCATATCGAGTCTCACTGTCTTACTTTGGCTCAGGGAAGCTAGTGCTTACTGAACTCACTGTATAAGTTTCACGACTTCCAAGCCTCCACGTGTACCGGATTTGACCTACCTACTCCAAATCAGATCCTCTTTGTTTAGAGAAGATGAAATACCATGGTGACCGCGACATCTCCAGCTCTGGTCACAAAAACGAGACATTCCCAAATACCGTGTCGATTGAAGAACTTCGTGGGCACTCGATAAACCTGTGTTCACAACGCCTTGTTTCTTTGTTATTGCTTTTGTAAGTATATACGGAGAACACAGTGTTGCCTTAATGTAATATTCTATTTTAACGAATCAATACATTTTATGCAGTCCCTCAGCGTTAATCAGAAGTAATTGATCACAGGTTAACCTGCTCTTTACCAAATGAGTACATGTGATCTAATAGTTTAATATATTCTTCAACAGAAACTTATCTTTCGAAGTAAATGCATTTACGAGTATCAGAAAATAATTCTGGATATATAAGCGCTCAAACTCTAAATTTGTGGTATATAATGTATTGTGCCATTCATTCAAAATTAATAATCCTTTTTCCTCTTCATTTTGGCTTATACATACCGAAGAGCCCTTCGCCACGGGGGCCTCACGAACCCCTGAGAATGAATTGCAGGCAAAGCCACAAATTTAAAATAGGAACCAAGAGCTTACGGTCACATTGTTTGGAGGACAGAGATTTACTGAATTAAAATTTACACTTAAACACACACATCTGCTATATGACACATTTTTATGTTAATAGCTCAAATTCAGGAGAAGAATCAAACTTTACTTTTGTGTGCTGTAATCACAAACATTTTATAATCTAATTTTGTAATGTTTATCATTAACAGATGCTAAATACTCTTCAGCTGTAGCAGATCTATATTTTCATGTTAACTATTTTAACCCCCTTATTTATACAGATTTATATTGATGTGAACTTTAATAACACTCTTTGTGCAAATTGTTTCAAATTAGGATATATTCTATTCAGTAGACCTTGAAAAAAGTTAACTAAATTAAGTTCCTTGTACCCTCCTTCTGCGGTTCATCACTCGATAGTGAATTAAAAGTCAAGGTGTTAAACTTTAATCTTTCAGAATGCACGAATAGATTAATCTAGGTGACACCAGTCTTCTTTATTGAAAGCGGGCCAAACAAAAGCAACTCACAGGTTCAGTTTGGCTCTCGGGCCCTAGTTTGGGAAACTTTGACCTATGTCAACCAATTTCAAACCTTTCAACATGTTCAAAATATTTCGCTATACGAAATTATGTAATAGAGGAATTACTTAAGCGGCGTTGTTTGTATCGGAAATTACAGTAGAACTTTGTAAATGTTTGACACGAAGTCGAAATAAACTTCTAAGGTAAAAGAACGAATTAACACTGACTGTTACACTGTAATTTGTAATTGGTAGTTTCGTAGATAATGCAATTCTGGATTTGTTTAAGAAGTTTCGTTAATTTCCCATTTTCTTACATGGTTGAATAAAATGTCCAAAATAACTCTTGGTTTCAGATTTTCCCGAGTTTAGCACATTTAGCTTTGATTGTTCGACATGAATGTCTCTGTGCATATGGGTGTATGTTTATTTTCGACCTTGGATTTTGAAGTTATTATTAAATCGGACATACAGTTGAGTCACAGTTAAGTTAAGTGCACAGTTCAACAGCTTGAAACCACGAGATAACTGATCTGATGGCAGCACAGTGAGCAACTGAGAAAAGTTTCCCTCGAACCGCGAACCTGAATCTTCCATCTTATGCTCTCCAACATAAAACTGGTGGAAGATAAGATGAGCTATTTTGAAACCTGTCTAAATTTTGTTACAGTACATTTGGCATAAATAACCCTCATAATTCAATTCTGTTGGGCACTGTGTGCCACAAATAAAATGAGGACAAACTCTAATAATTGGCAACTGCACTGTCAATTAGTTATTCAGTTTATATACAGTAATTGTTGTAATATTTGAAATATATTAGTGAACTTAAGAAATTACAGGAAATAACATTCCCAAGTAGTATTAACCATAAGAATATAACAGCAAGAAATATTTAATATTTGTTAAATTTCTAACATTCTATATGTGTATTGATTGGGATAACTCAGCTGCAGTTCTTGTTTTCTCTTTGTGTGGAGTATGAGTTTGTTTGCCTGTTATCCTTCTAGAGATTTCCTATTGGATAAAATGTCTACAACGTGTGGTACATACTTTAACACAAAATTAGTAAATAGTGTTTGGTAAAAACGCCAAAACAAAATAGTACACATCTGACATCAGCAAAATATTGAGTAATTCTTAACACAGTGTAAATCTAAAATATTAAGCTCTGACTTCATAATAATTTAAGTTGATTTTGGAGCTATCCTACCGTGTATTAATTGCTCAACCACATGTTCCCTTGGTAATCCCCAGCTCAAATATAATTACGCATATCTCTCTCTCCCACTCTCATTGTTCTAGACGTTACAGTGCATATGTAGAACAGTTATTGATCAATCGTTCGTAGTAAGCTAAAACCATTACACCTTTTAAACAAAGCAATAACGACCGTTAAAACTTAGCGTACCTATGAGAGAGCACTGAAATTACATTAACAGTAGTAGAAGTTACCTTGACGCAGTATCTGTTAAAATGGCCAGTTCAGTCTAGCTTAAGAGCTTTTTTCTTTTTGTTTGTAATTTACGCCTACCAACGTTAAGCCATATCGGGACGATGAATGAAGTGGGTGAAATGATGCTCAAATGAGTCCTGGATCCATGGAGCTTAGAGTTACCCGACATTGGTCTATCAGGATAAGAGAAAACCCAGGAAGAAACCTATCCAGGTAATTCACCCTAACCGAGATTCGAACTCGGGAGATAGACACGCTACCATCTACGCTACCGAGGCGGGCTAACTTAGCTTAGCTTAAGAGCTGTCACTGGAGTTGAAAGCCATTAAAATTTAATTCATGTTTGTATATATTGCAGTAATCTCACACTATTTGCAATAGGTGAACGAAGAAAAAACACTACCTGGTTTTCCAATGCAACTTCGTAGAGACTGTCACATTTAATGAATAAGAGTTCACATAGATGCACCTAAAGAACAGCCTTTTTGCCCAGTTATTAGACCAAATTGAATGAAGCCACCGAATAAATTTTTAACTGGCTAGATTACGTGGTTTAGAACAGCCACTTGAATTTATGTACTTTGACGATACATTATACATTATATTTAAGTTGGAATCTGTGGGGCACCTTTGAGCGCTATTTCCGATGTGATCTCTGGTGTATCCGCTGCTCCACTGAAGAATTATGATACCTTTACCTCCGGTTATGCTTGTACCTACAGGTGTGAGGTTAACAGCACAGTTAAGTATAAAAATGTCGGCTTCATAAGACTATATTAAATGGATTTCCAAATGATGAAGCAAGAAATGGTTTCTGAATCTTATCACTCGAAATGAAAACTATTGTACTTATATCTGCTAACGTCTGACATATCCGACTTTATAGATGAAAAATAACTTTGTAGTAATAATCAGAAATGTATGTTACGTTAGTCACAGAAATGTTGCGCCTAATTCAACGCTAAGTGTACATGATTCGAGCGCGGTTTTTGGACCGCGATAATTCCGATAATTGATCACAGCGTACAATTCTACAGTGGTGAAAAACAGTACGGGAAAGGCACAGACTTATTTTACTAAGTCTTTTACTGAAGTCTTTCCTACAAGTATTACACCCAACAAAGATTCTATACATATTCACTACTCTTGAAACTGTTACTTTATGCCTGAAGCAAGGTTCTTGCTATGTACCACGTTAAAATGCCAAGAATTTCATTTTCTATATAGTTTCCAGATTTATAGCTACGTGCCGAGCAAGTGCACAGACACGTATAGACATCTGATTTTCAGGTACACTTTGAGCTAGGGGTCTATTTAACGGTAACCCTAATTACTCTGCTACATTAAGGAACTCGTTAATGACTTCGTGATAACATGTTTTTAAGTGTCCAGCTAAGAACTGGAACTCAGGCTTATTACACGACAAATTGGTTTTAACGAATAGAATTTATTATTGCAATTACATATTTATCTAGCTCATTAACATTTCTTTAAAAAACTTATTAGCTGCCAATAATTCCGCGAATTTATTATTGCAATTACATATTTATCTATCTCATTACCATTTCTTTAAAAAAATGTTATTAGCTGCCAATAATTCCGCTAATAATTCCGCTATTAATATCACAATAAAGAATAATGCAGATAGGTAGTTTTATTAAAATGCTATCTACGACGTATTAATAAAATCACCATATCTGTTTACAGAAGATGAAGAAAGATAACTAAGCCTCCGTTACTTATGCCTTAAAGGTAGGAGCAATAGATCCTTCGCAACCTCAACATTTCCCATCGCAGTGTATAATTGACTTAGTACACTTTGTTATGCGGTTCCTGACAACCGCAGATCTCCTCTCGTGCCTCTCATTTAGTACAAGTACCTGACTCAAAGTGCCTATCAACAGACCCGTCTGAGTAGTTCCCAGAAGTAATTGAAATCCATAAACCTGTTCAAAGCCGCTTAAAATCAGGTTATTTACGTCAGCTTTGACTAAATCTAAACTGTTTGAGCATGCAAGCAAACATTGACCTATTTGAATGGCGTGTCTCTAAATTATATATTAGTTGAGTGGTAGTATTGATACCAAGGGCGTTTGACCCCGTAACATTCGTAAATTACGTTTGGCATTAGTGGAAGAAGTTAATGCAATGGTGAAAATGCCATATATGGCTAAAGTATAATAATATGCCACTTTATAGCTTAAATAAGTCTTTTGGTGTCATATTAGGTCACCTTACATCAACAGCCTCACCTTAAACTCTATTATGTAATAGATTTCCACCCAAATATTGTGACTTTGTGGATTCATAAAATTAGAAGTCTAGTTTGTAGAAATTCAAATGCTCTTTATTTCCGTAAAAAGACACATTTGTACAGTCTTGAGAAGCAGAATGACGTTACACACGTCCACAAACAAAATAATTCACTTTCAAATACTACACGATTATCAGTTCTCAATTTGTAACTCGGTACAGTTCAAATGACTACACACACACTAGACAGCTCACTAGCGACTCCTTTCACGACCAGCAGCTCAGCTCTTTCATAATTGTTCCAGAAACTTGTCGCCGCTTCAATGCCTTTCGTGGTGCAGCGAGAAAAGGAGAGAATTATCCAGACATCTATCTGTCTCTTTCTCCCTCTGTTGCTCTCTCTCTTTCTCTCTCTCGGCAAGTGCCTACGCACTCATCCGCTCCGTGGACGTAGCTTGGGTACTTTCTCTTTGTTTCCACGCTTCTCTCTCTCACGGCGTTCGCATATGGGCGGGCCGCAGCTCGCCACGAAACAGTGCCTTGAGACAATATGTACGGGTGCATATCCCTCATAGTGCTCGGAATTCGATAATCTCTTGTCTGTATAAGACACTGTTTGCGCATGGAATGTGACGGAAGTAGAACCTATCTTTTCCTATCTCTTGCACAGTTCTGCAACCATGTTTCATAGACTTAGCGCCTCCAATTTCATCCCATATCGGACATCTAAGACATCTTTATAATTTTGTTTGGTTATAAAATATCCAGATATAAGATATCAATGTTGAATGGTTTGTTTAAGTGCAACCGAATAGAAGGACAATACCTTTTCTAGCAGCGTTGCAGACAGTTATTTTACGCATAGTCTCGAGAGAACTTTCCATAAAGCCAAAGCATACTTTTGTGAAATTGTCGTAATGAATCCCATTCATTGTAAATGCTTCGATGTCTATAAGAGAAATTATCCCTGTTTACTAACACTGCGCCGCTGACAAGGCCAAATGAGCATATTCCATTGATGAATTAAGTGCCTCTTACGCTGCTTGACTGGAAGTGCACGCGTCATAATTTACTAGAGAGCGAGTTTTAGTTTATTGTTACGTATTACAAAGCGAATAATCGCTCTGTGTCTGACTGAAGTTTCGAAATGCTTTTCTGACTCCATTTGCCTAACGGGTGGAAGTAATTTAACTAATGCAATCGTGTTCATATAAAATATGGATTAATATATATATATATATCACTAATGCAGTAGACATGCGAGAAAGAAAGGGTGTAGTTGTAATAATGACTGGAAAATATACTTATTGCATAAAATTAGATAAATAATCGTCCTGAATACATTCAATACTTTAAAATCAATACATAATATAATATCCGAGAGTTAAATATCCATCAGAGAATGTTAAAGAAAGGCAATTAGGTCAGTATGCCTAAAGCAATAACCTCAAATACGCTTTCTTTCTTTTTTTGTTGTTGTATTTACGTCCTCCACCTTTAAGTCGTACCGGACGATGAATGGAATGGGTGAAATGATGCTCAAATGAGCTCGGGGTCCATGAAGCTTAGAGTTACCTGACATTTGTCTCTCAGGATAAGGGAAAACCCCGGAAAAACCCTTATCCAGGTAACTCACCCTGACCGAGATTCGAACTCGGGACCTCTTGAACGTGAGGCAGACACGCTACCATCTACGCTACCGAGACGCTCGGAACTCACGTTCAAAAGTCAGTGCATGGACAGAATTCTGAAATTTACAGAAGGAAATAAAATTTAGATTTTAGTAAATCATATAGTAAAGCCCTTTTTCTATATGCGAATAGCAACCTTCTAAATTGGAAACGCAAGGAAGGCAGTTTGATGAAGGTAGCTACGATGTAGGGAAGACTTCAATTAATCTTAAAATTTATATTTTCCTTCGTGTTTTGCTATCTTACACAAGTGTCTTATTCTTATCGCTTATCGGCAGACTGCGCTTGGGTTATACAGTCTAGGCAGGTACCACAAAAGAATTTTCTCGTCAGCATTTCAATGATTCATGGCAACTTACACATTGTTATTCTATTGTTATCCACAGCTATTTTTAAATAGCAGGGTATCTGTAGGTAAGAATATGAAATATTTTATTGCTTCAGTTGTTACGGTCCTTGTGTTCAGTTTCAGAAGCCGTTTACTTTTATATCCTCAAAAAGAAGGCAACTTACTTCAAATACATAACTCATTATTATCCTCCATTAAATTTACAGGTCAACCTGAGTGGAGTTATCTTTTCTCATTCCCACCTTTATATATCCATAGTTCACAACTACAGCAGCCGACCCAGGGTCATTGAAGACCTTTACATTGGAGACGGAAACAAAGGTGACGCCCATCAAGTAATTTCGTCAACAGTTGTTTTTAGCACAGGGAGAAATCTTAGACAGCATCCTACACTTCTATCCAGTAGAAATCATTTCATATCCAACTTAAGTCAATTACGGGTAAGTATTAGATTGCTTTTCACCACGTTAAATCGGTTTTTCTTTCTTGTTGAGAACAGTATAATTGCGACGTCAATTTAATTATTTTAGGCACATATAAGTTGGGCTATACTGCGATTAGCTTAGTGGTGCAGCAAAATCGCATTGTAAACGGTATCACTTTAACTGAATGCTTGAAAAATGGACCAAAAGCTGTTAGAAAAACCTTTTTGCTGCTTGGAAATTTCACTCAAATGATTTTTTCTAAGTTGCTTTTATCGGATTTATCTTAAGGTTTTCCATCGACAAAATATCTAAATCTTGCAGTTTTTACATCAATGCTTTTAAAATTTTGTCACATGCTATTTTATTAAGTGTCACGCAATTATATTCATTCCCTTTTGTGTGAAAACTACCCAATATTCTGGATAATCAGCTGTAAAATAAGCGTTAATCACAATGTTGAATAACTATTACAAAAAATTAAATGGAGGTTTTACACTCTTAGGTTGATTCGTGACGTTTTATGAAACCCTTAAGTATAACTTTTGTAACAATATTTTCTCAATGGTCCAATAAATTTAAAAGCAATGTAAAAGCATAGCAAACGTTATATGCCTTCTTTTAAATTCATTATGAGTTGTTGTTAAACTCTGAACAAATTTGGCTACAAAATATATCGTAGGGGGTAATTAAATGTGCAAAATTGTAAGAAAAATCAAAGTTGAAAAAAGTTATTGGAAATAAATCCAGGTAACTAGGTCGTGTGCATTTGATGTGATACCGTAATTAAAGAATTGCAATAATTAAACAATCATGCTGGATTTCAAAGGAATGTTGGTTCTTTGTTACAACGCCTGCAGGTGCAGTTGAGTCAAATAGCAGTTGGGGTGAATAGTTGTTTTAACAAAAGAAACGTAAGAAACAGTGTCCTTAGCAGATTTCTATAGGGTAGTACTTGACTCCGTTTGAATAAGCATTTTTCAGACCCTTAATAACGGCATGAGCATAATCACAATGGACAAAATTGTTACAAAGGGAATCTTTGTGTGAAAAGAGGGCTTCCAGAAAGTGAAAGCTACACACCCACGCGCAGCTGTGAGGACAGTTCGTGGCTGGGAGCCGATTAGGGCAGTCCACTTCTTCTGTCTTGGTGGAGGGCAGACCAGAAGTGATGAGAAAAGATATTTTTCAGTTCATATGTACGTGAAGAACGAATTAAGTTTATCGAGTAATAAGCATTCCACCTTCAGTCTCTCTGAACAGTGATATTGGTAACCATTGGTCGGCAACTTCAAGTTCGATGTCCTGATAAAAAGAAGCAGTAACTAAACCAGTTTGAAACGGGCATTCCAGTGTCATTTAAACTATCCCTCTCATACATGCTCACGCATACCCTGTGAGAAACCTCATTGCTTTACCCTGAGCTAAACATTATTGTATCAAAGTGTCGCCCCTACGTGGAACTCTTTGCTCGCCCCATTAAATATTTGTATCATATGGTTAAGGGTTAAATATTTAAAGTACGAAATCGAAGGAAATCTTAAGAAGTGTTTTGATACAAAAATTAATGTTTGAGCTTTTAAAAATGGTGTACAAATCGCAGCTTTGGATACCCTTAAGGTGTCAGAGTATGTATGCGTATATATGTAGCACCGAGTATGCAGGAATTAGACTGTACAATTGTACTGTGATTAATGAGTGTTGTTCTTATGCAACCATTTCAAGCTAAGTGCCACCGCAGTAATGTGTGCCACTCAGTTCGGGAGGTCGCGGCTTCGATGTCTGTGACAGAATTTCCTGAGTCATTTGGACTTTGGGAATCACTAACGGAATGTTGAGAAGCTTAATTACATCCACCATGCTGCCTCTCCCTCTGTTTTACCTCAATTTTCAAGCCACTATTTCAGGGTTGTAAGTATCGATGGAGTTTTGGCGTTGGCGATGCATGGAGAGGGAAAGTATGCTCGATATAAATCTTTGTCTTCACGATGACAGGTTCGGGGCGTCTCATACTCGATGTTCAAGCGTGCAGGAGGGAAGCCTTTGTACGAGCTGCCACCGCGGATTTTAAATATCAAACTGTAGGGATCCTGCCCTGTACATTCGTGTCCCCTAGATCTATCTATCTCCTATTAACTTACCCCTCTCTGAAGGTGGATAGTATGCGGCATAGGGAAAATTTTCATTCTACAAATCATAGTGCTAAGTCCACCATAACTTGAAGCAGAAATCCACTCCCTTTAACAACACCCATAAAAATGTGATACTACAATATACAAATAATTATAATTGAAGATAAAATATATAAAACGAAAATTATACAATTAAAGGTAAAAATGTAAGTGCTGAATTTTATCCAGAAAGGTGAACGGCTCACACAAGGAATACCAAACAGCCCCTAGGCAAATAAGGGGAGGATAGAAACTGTTTTTGATAGATAGAGTCAACAGGAAAATTCAATGCCATGGCCGGGATTTGAACCACGCATCTCCTGGTTTCTGTCAAGTCACTCTTACCCATTGAGCTACCATGGCCAACTTTCCGCCATAGCATTAAATTCCTCATTTGACTCGTATATTTCCCCAGTAAACCACTAGGGGCTCTGGCAATCGAGATACACCGTTTGTAGTGACTTACTATTGTAAGTACTCGAGTCCGAGAATCATCATTTAACTCTTATTATTTTAGATAACTGATGAAAATTAATCATTTCTTCACACTAGTCGTATATAGGCTAAGGTGTTTGATAGAGTCAACATGAAAAATGCAATTCTATGGCCGGGATGTGAACCACGTATCCCAGCCATGGCATTGAATTTTTCATGTAGACTCTATCAAAAGCCTTTGCCTATATACGGCTAGTGTGTAGAAATGATTAATTTCCATCAATTAAATAAAATGGATAGAAAATGTGTTCAACGTGTAAAGAAAAGGAACAAATGAAATCAAAATTCCCAAGTTTGAATGGTGCCAATCCAGACTTGTTTAATCGCAAAGCAAACTCGGCCAAGCGCAAATGCCAACGCCATATTGGATTGATAGGCAGTCATGATTTATTAGCGGGGAGAAACAAGCTATATCATTTTATTATTATAATCAGACAATTATTTTTGCACTAAGGAAATAAACACAACGAATGAAAGCCTGAAGTGACCATGTGATAGAACAAATTTTAGCCTCCCTGCGCGATAAGGACATGTAGGTCGCTGAGTTGATCATGTCAAGTGAGGGATAAGTCCGCAGAGCTTCAGTAAGACAGGTTTGCAGAACCGTGCATATAATTGTAATAACTCATGAAAAGTTAGACGCGAGTAACATGACGAAAAATGTACATCGATTTGCACGTGAAGGTTAAATTGGTAGCAGTAATTGATATGTAATTGAACATGACAAGACTGGATTACTATGGAGGAGATTCGACACGAAGGTCCAAACTTGGCCTATTGTACCCATGCTTCCAAGTGGGGCACCCCCGGGGACAAAGATGAGGCAAGAGGAGACAGAGGGCGGCCGTCCCAAGGAGCCATTAGAATGTAAAGGGCAGGGTCCCTACTCTTTACCAGTTGGAAACTCCCCGGCAGGCCAGTTTACCTTACTGTGGTCCGAAAACGGCCTCACCAGACCAGTTTCGGGGACCGGAGAACGGAGACCATTTCATTAAAGATTCTCCTATCTCCTTATTGCAGTGCCAGTAAAACTAAAGTTGTTGAGCTTGATTTGAAGTATTTAAAATCATTAGAAATATCCTGTAGACTTTGTTGACAGGGAGCAACAGTGCTTTTCAGCAGTGAGTCCAGAGGAGTAAGTCTTTACCAAGAGCATATCAACCTACCATGCAACGTCGTGACACCCGCCGACACTTCTGCCGTGAAAGAAACCTCCAGATGAGAGATGATGTGAAATGATAATGGAGATGAATTAGAAGGACAGGGAATACGGGGAATGTAATTAACCTACCCAGCATTCACCTAGCGACCCAGAAAAAAGAGCCGAGAAAACGAAGTCAGCTATGGCAATCGAACCCGCACCTCCCGAATGCGAGCCACAGACGAAACCAACTCAGCCACCCCGCTCGATTGACTGAGCAGGGCTTATGTCTTTTAGGTCGAAGAGGGAAGCATTGTATTTCAGTCGCACTGATTACATAGAACAAAGTAAATACGGCAACTGACTCTTCCTACGCTGGACCAACTTGAGATAAAGATCCCTACCGGCCCTTCAGAAACTTATTTACCATATGTAACAAAGGAAGGACCTAAGCTAAAAGACAACAGCCGGAGAAACCAAACGCCCACGCTTCCTCAAAAATGCCCCTAGACGACAATGACGGTAACCTACACAGTTTACAGCACCAACATTATACAAATGCACATCACAACGACCCCTTTTTATGTAACAGTTTTATGATCTACATATTTTATTTCCAACATGGGCATTCCTTATTTTAAACCTAAATTATTACAAAGAAGGGTACCGCACAGACAATAGCTTAAACAAGGAAGAAAACGACATGGTGGAACACTTAGATCAAAGTCCCACTATTCTCTCCAGTAATACACTTATCTATATGGAAAGTTTTTGTATAGTAATGTGAGCTTTTAGACACATTAAATCGACAAAACAACCTACAAGGAAATTTCGTATATTAACATATTTTTGGAGCAAGGTAAAGCTATTGATTTCTAGGGCAGTTTGGATTTTATTCCATGTGAATCACACGCCAGTACAACGCGGTTCCTAAACAATGCTCCTCTTCACTGAAATCTAAACTTTACAATAAATGTGGAAACGTAGAGTCAGACTGAAAAATGTAATGCCATAGCCGGGATTTGAACCACGGATCTTCTAGTTTCCGCCCAGCCGCACTACCATTGTTCTCTTATGGCCAACGTGCCGATATGACATTAAATTCTCCAACTGACTCGTATTTTCCCGGCAAACCACTTAGGAGTTCTCATAAACACATGAGACAACTACCTTAATGGCGACTTACTACATGTAAGTACTTTAAGGCCCGGGTTTTTTTATAGTAAACCACTAATTTAATGTCATATCGGCACGTTGGTCATAGTAGCACAATGGTAGTGCGGCTGGACGGAAACCAGAAGATCCGTGGTTCAAATCCCGGCTAAGGCATTGAATTTTTCAGTCTGACTCTACGTTTCCACAATTTAGCCTACACACGACCAGTATGAAAGGATAATTAATTTCCATTTATAATAAATGTCTGATGCATTGTGCCTGGTTTTCATGGCAGTTTCACAAGTTTCTACTATGTTTATGTTTTGAAATACGTCACTCCACACCAACCCGTGTTACAATAAACAAAAATGAAAGTGTATATACTACAAGTAACTTTGGATGCATCTGCCTTTGTATCTTTGCAAAGTGAATAATTAACCGCAACTGCGTCAGGAGCACTATTATGCGTTTCAATTGGGAAGGTTCTGGAGTCCAGCTAATCAGATACCGTATCACGCTCAACGTTGCCAGCTTGTTACCCCTCTCCTTTTATATTTCCCTCTCTCTCGCACACTCATACAACATACAGGTCTGCTTGGCGCAGACATAAGGGTAGGCAAATTATATTTTACAAACTTTTACAATAATGCAGTTACCAAAATAAAAATTGGAATAAACATTTTCGTAAATTATGTATATTTTAAAATACTATACCTATAATTATATTTTATGAATTACCTGATTTTCTAATCAAATGGAACTGCCAGTGGCTCATCCATATCGCTGGCAATGTCACTTCCGTTAAGAGACAATTCGTCATTGTCACTGTCTTCATTGTCTGAGTCTTGCAAATTTATGATTATAGGTTCCAAAATCTCGTCACGTGGTATTTCTTTCTTAAAATCGTCTTCTTGAAGGTTTTCTGCATTCTTCACGCAGTTTTCCCAAACCTGTTGTGTTATCTTGTCAATTTCTTCGTGAACAAGCCGTTTAACGTCCGACAGTTTAAAAGTAGGTATTATTTCTGTTTGCAATCCCCCTTTTTATTTGAGCCCAGACCAACTCAATTGGTTTATATTGGCAGTAGTAAGGTGGGAGATGTATTACCACGTGTCCCGTTTCAATTGCAAGTTGATCCAGCTGATACACTTTTTCCGTGTTTTAAACGCAAGTACTCTCTGCAATAACTCATTTTTAGTTTCTGTTTCCAAAATTTTTTTGAAGAACGTGTACACCTTAAAAATAGTGCCTCGAGCCTGACTTCGCAGTACCTGCCTATTTGATTCGCCACTAAATTCACCGCAAGAGGCCATTGCATTATTTAACTCTTACTCTACTGATGTGTAAAGAACAACCGAATGATATTGATGTGAACTCTCCAGAGTAAATAAACACTTCTTATCCAGCATTCATTCATAAACACAAGCATCGAGGATTCCACAGGCTAACAGGAAATGAAGTGTTTGCTCTTTCTCGAATTTAACACCTCTACTTCTTCACAGTAATTATTTTATCCGTCATGTCAGTAGTTTAACTTTCAGTTCGGAGTAATTAAAAGTATATGTACATACACACCAACCACTTTGAACTCTCTAGAGTAAATAGAGATTACGAACCATTCACAAACAAAGATATAATGTGACCAGACACGTTCTGCTAGGGCAGTCGGAAGTTTGTTTCCTCTCGTTCGAATTGGATTAGTCAAAGTAATTCTTTTATTACGTCATGTCAAACATTTAGGTTTCAATTCTGAGTAATTACAAATATACGTACACGCATATATGCCAACCAATAATGATATTCATACAGTGCTTGGGTCCCGATTTATTGGTATAATGCAGGGAATAGTGGTTTATTTATTTGTATTAGAAAAACTATTTCAGCTAAAAATATGGGGTTTTCATGGTTATGTTAGATACACTTCTCTCTACCTTCCACATGGATCAGTTTCGGGAAAATCTGAATGTTTGTCTTAGCGCGAATATTAGTTCATACAGATTGATTAGGTTGGCGCTCCTCACATACCTCTTAGCGGAAATGTAATACAACACACCGCAGGACCCCGATTGGTTGCTCACCTAGCAGCTCTCAAGGACAAACGCCTTCCCATTTGAAATACATAGTAATAAGTGTAGCAGTTTTCTTAAGGAATGTGCGGGAGTTCAGAATTCCTACATCATTGCGTGTATGTATGTGTTTTCAGTTCTTAATTCCTCAAAATTGAGCCAGTATTTAAACTTAGCAGCCCTATCATTTTGTTCTTCTTATTCCGCCATTATCGCTGCTTACAGTAACAAATCTAATTCCAATTATATTTTGATGTTAGCTGTTTTAATTTACATATTTTACGGGAAGCTATACATTCAACCCTAATGTAAGTATTGAAGTTCACTTAATCCAAAGAAACAAAAAGCGGGGTAGCAAACTTCACAAACTGAAGGAAAGTTCCTTTTTTCCCCCTTCCTATTTTAATTTACGTCCTCCATCGTTAAGTCAAATAGGATTATGAATGAACTGCGTGAAATAATGCTAAAATAAAAGCAGGGCCCCTAGGGCTTACAAATACCTGGCATTCGCCTTTTAGGATAAGGTAAAACCCCCAGAAAAGAACGTTATCCAGGTTTCTCATGAACTCGAAATGCGAACTCGAGATCTCTTGAACCTGAGGCAGAAATCTACCAACTACGCTTCAGAGGCGTCTTAAAGTACGTTGTTATTCAGCTTTCATGCAATAATAATCGATTCTAAGCCAATTAGAGACAATAAATTACATCCACCGCCGGTGCATATCATGTGATAGAAGCTGGTTTCGCTTTACTTTGAGAATACCTTATTTGTGATGCCATTCTCATTATAAAATCGACTGTACCACTGGCAACCTCAAGGTACGTAGTCATTTACGTTGATCTATTATAAAAATCAACATATTTTTGTAAAGAAAATGGACGAAGCCCATGTCCATGGGTCGTTTAAATTCATCTGTAAATTAACACTGAGCATATTAGCTCCTAGAAGAGAAAGGAACAGGCAGTATATTATAGTTCCTGCGTATTTTCACATTTCCTTTGAGCAATTAAACAATTTTACTATTTCCTTCAATGCTAGAGAAATGCACCAAGGAAAAATTTCACTGTATATATCTGTACATTCCAAGTATTCTAAAAATTTCATACTGAAAAGTACATACAATATAGTGAGCATACTTCCTAACTCTGACATTGTTATTACATTTTTATATTTCGTACAAGCTAGAATTCATCATGCATTCCTCTAAACATATTTACAACAACATAATTTTTATGTAATTACGAATTCTTTGTAATTAACTTTATGTAATTACACATTACGAATAAATAAGTAAGGATTAAATGATAGACAGCATAGAGGGAAACTCGCACCCTATTGGGGCTAACACCCCCCCCCCCCCCCCGTAGGAACGGATGGTGAGGAGAGTCGCATATAGACGTGTCACAGAGACGCGCGGATGCGCCTAAAAGGTGCTCACGGCAGGACACGTTGACCAGCCACAGAAATTCCTGTTCCAGGGGCGACAAGCCTCTCCCCATGGTAAGACAGTGACCACACAACGCCGCTCAGTGCTTAAAACAGCATTTACAATGCGCAAACCTCCACGCCATCTTTCCGATAAATACCACAAACCTGAAAGATAAAGTGAAACGAAATCCTGATATGAAAGTAAGCACCCCAGCATTCGCTTGGCCACAAAAAATCCGGGTCAGAGTGTGAAGTCAACGAGAAATGAACCCGTGACCTCCGAAATGCAAATGGCGGCACCACCTCGCCTGGTAAGAGCTAAGCAGAAAACTAGGAAATTAACAGGGTTAGACACCGGTAATTTTCCATAAGTCTGTCATAATCCAGTTTGCTAATGCCAATATATTTAAAATACTATGGATACTTATATTTTCAAAGAAATTTGGACCAATAAGATTCAAAAATTGAAACAAAAATTTGAATAGTGCGTTTCTAAATTATTCTTATGCATGAATATGGGACAATTAGGCTCAAATATTTAATATGTGACCTTCAATTTAGAACTCTTAGGAGCCTAATCAAAGGCTGTAATTCGTGAAATTAATTAACAACGGAATACTTGGTGTTTGTTTTGTAAACCTACAGCTTTTATTTATTTTACCTCCTCAAACGTTAAATTATATCGGACGATGAATGGAATAGATGAAATGATGCTCAATGAGCCCAGGGTCCATAGAGCTTAGTGTTACCCGACATTGGTCTTTCAGGATAAGGGAAAACCCCGGAAAAAGCCTTATCCTGTTGAGCCTGTTGAGCGTGGGGCAGACATGCGCCCACGACGCTACCAAGGCGGGCCCTACAGCTTTAATTATTGTGTTTGCTTATCTAAAATAACCAATTTATTATACTGTAATATCTTTAAATATGAAAACGGGATTACGGGTGTGATTAGTCTAATACAATCTGTTTGTCAAATTAATTGTTTTGTCCAATTTATAAATGAATTGTCCTCACAGTCGTACGCTTTGCAACGGAGGACAACGGCAGTTGCACATTCTCATTTCATATATGCCTCATTATAAGAGTATTACATACTATCCCATATAAGTTTCTTTCTTCTTTAAAGGAAGCGAGTATGAGGGTAGTATTTGAACAAAGCCCTACATATCCCTTCCTACCATATCGCTTCTACCTGACATGAGGATAACTACTTCGTTCAACGATTACCCTCAAATAGCTCTGCTTCTTAAGGAGAGGAAAGGCATTAATAATGTTGCGAGACATTGTTGCGGCAAGCGCGGCGGACCCGTGCGAAACAGACAGAGAGCTACACGCGGGCAGAAAAGAAAGAGATGAATGGAGCGGCCAGCTCATTGGTGCGAAGTGGGCCGCTTTCCGAGAGAGAGAGCCACAGAAGGAGAAAGAAATAGAGATATATCCATGTGTTCTCGCTACACCACGAAGAATCGTGTGATTTCGGTAGCTTTCGAGAAACAGCGGCTCGGATATAAATGCTGCCTTGTGGACGGAACAGCGAGTCAGTGAATATGGTTGCAGCCGTGTAGTGCGTGGACATTTGAAATGTACCGCAGTTGCGAGTTGAGCTGTTAATTGTGTGTGTGCAGCTATTTGAAGTGTGCATATGGCGAATTCTTTCGTTTGTTTATGTATGGTGAAGCAACTTGGGACTAATGTGTGTATGACACATCACTTTTAGAGCCTTTAAGGGTTGTCCAGAGTGTTTTCCTACTGAAATAGAGAGCATTTTGAATTTCTGCAAACCAGAATTTTAATTTTATGAACACAAAAAGGTCACGATATGTAGTAGGAGGCTACTTTCGGATATAATAGCTAAATTGATATTGTAATGACGTCTAATTGAAAACTGACTAAATACAGTCATCTGCGTGACTGAAGGTACACATGGTCTCTTTCCCAAGTGTAGGGTTAGTGATGTACTTAGCTGTAGCGGTTTCTGCTTAGAGATTCAAGAAACTATCTCCTCACTTATTTTAAGTGCATGTACATACATGGTTCAATACAGGTTCATTGTGAAGGAGCATATACTGCTCTTTCTATTCGAAGAATTTGCTAAAAGGTACAGCTAAATACCTTGACTTTGCCGTGCAACTTAATAATCCGACCGGAAGTTGATATTTGTCTTGCGCCATGAGTCGTCTAACTCAGGGCCCATAAGATGAACAACCGAAGTGTGAAATGCTTTGTCCCTACAATCACCCCTTCCCTTTTCCTTCTATCTGGCTCATTAACAAAGAGTTGACGTGTGCCACAGTGGCGGTCGTTCGGGTTTTATATGAAACTTTCTGTACTCTAGTCAAATGTACACTTTTGAACTCAAAAGTTGTCTAAGAAACAACAAAGAGGGTAAACGACACTAGAAGATGTGACCAAAGGATTTAGCGATAATGTTGGACGGTTCATATTGGCACTGTGCGAAATCGCTCAATTACCAAATTACTAAACTTAGAAAAACTTATTTTTTTTATAATTTTTAATTGATCAATCAGCAGTACAGTGCTTTATAGATCAGAGTGGAAAGAAGGTAACAGTACAAAAAGAACAATAACACTCAGGGGTAGGCTAACAGGCCGCCCCCTAACTACATTAAGTTAGAACTCCAATAATACTCTCTGAGAAATTATGTCAATATTGAAGATGTAAGAAGACATCAAGCACTAGAATCACCCGAATCAGATGTATCACTTAGAAGCAGGTCCTGTATTAGTCTCCTCTTCAAGCGTGAGGGCTGGCGCGTGCGGAAGCCGATGTTATAATGCACAGCTCCTGGAACTTCTTGCAGCCTGGAAAAGAAACGATGAGCGATCCTGCGAATGTAGTTGTGAATAGGTAACAGTCCTAGTTCGTGATGGAGCTGCTGATTACGGATGAACCATGGAGCGTTGGTAGCGATGCGCATGAAGCGATTCTGTATGACCTGAAGACGACGCAGATGACATGTGTGTGCGGCCCGCCACACTTGGCAGGCATATGTAATAAGCGGACGAATGAGTGATTTGTAGAGTAGCAATGAAGACTGTAGGCCGAGAGTTTTGAAAGCCGCCCGGAGGCCAGTGAAGAAAAACTTAAGTTGACAAAAGAAGTCCTATAGGATTAGCATGTTAATTATATTTGGCTTATTATACCATAGTTGTTATGTAGAGATCAATATCTCCCTTATGCCCCTAAAGACATTTAAATATCGTCTACACTGTATTCTTAAAAATAGACGTCACAATCTATCTAAATGGTGCATTGAAATTGTATACGATGCACATTATTAATTAGTGACCTAAGGTAGCTACAAAATAGGAATGAACATAAGGCGGGGCTAGGCGTGACTGTTCTATGACTACTAGCCAATACGGAACATCCAACGTTTCACAGTTAAGCACGCATACTGGTTCGCTTTGCCGAAGCATGCGGCTAATTTATTTGCACGCTCTAAAGATACCAATTAAATAACTATTTTGTTTTTCCATGTCACAGAGCTATTTTTTCTTAGGATAACTGTCTAAACCCCATATTTGTAGGACATCTGGTGTCGGAGATATGGAAAGATAAGGCGCTGACTAGAAAGAAGAGAATTATTAACTGTCAGTGAAGAAAAGCACATGGATGCTATGCTGCAGTCGCATTTTGTACCTTACATTCAGTAAAGCGGTGATCTTTTAAAAGCGCACACGTGATTTTTAAAGTTAGTAGATATACCGCTTAGCGAACCTGGTGCTGCTGCACCTAGCAGTAACTGTGAAACAACTCATAAGATTTTATATAAATAGACTACAAATATTTTTGTTAATGTGTACTCCTTTTTCAAACAAATGTCAATTAAAGATATTTTAAAAAGTACAAATTTCGCTCAGAGTCGAGAATTAAAGTTACAAGCTTGTCACGTGAGTGCCCATTCTGTGACGAACATTATTAAAGAATGCCAAACAGTTTACCATGTTAAAAGAAGTTCCCATATTTAGATCTCCAGGGAAACGTCGGGTAGCTAAAAACGTGCTACCAACTTAAACAATTTTCAAAAGTGTGTTTCACTTAGAAAAATTTATGATTTATATGACAAGGGTGAATATCCAACTGTCAAAAGGCTGACCAATTTAATGAGGCGGAAAATAGAATATACGGATTCTGTATCTTCTATGCATAATATTCTGAAAAATCTTGGGTTCAACTATAGGAAAACTAATGATTGTTTCAAATTTCTGCTTGAAAGAAGCTATATTGTTGCTGCAATGCATAACATTAGTACGTAATATTCAAGGTGTAAAAATGCTTCATAAATACACATTCATATTTCCGTATTTATTAAATATTTTAGTGAAACAAAAATTGGTTTAAACCTCGTTACAGGCAGTATCATTAAAATCGAAACTATATTCACAAATCGTTGAAATATCACTATTTTGTTTCACTGTAGCAAATACCTTCTTTCGTAGAACGCATCTAATATTAATCATTTTGTTTTGTGTGCTTATGAAAGATAGCTATATAAGCGAACTCTCCTCCAGTTCAAGGTTTTAAGGTCCAAATTGTGCTAGTGTATATCCTCATTCGCATGCTGAAATATTAAGCAAACTTCTCTGTCAGCATTGCATCACTGCACATCTCAGCATCTGTATGATACTTGCTAGGTTGAGACAAAGATATATCTCCCATCTCTGTCGCCCGCTTGCCGTGGAACGGGCAACACCAAGACGATAGGATAATCGTACTGGCTCAACCCATGTACATTCTTATTTTGCAGCTACTCTAATTTTTATGATACTCCCTTAATGTACACCATTGGAAGTCTTGCTGGTTTCTTTTTAAATATTAGTATCTTAATATCCGGCTCCAAACTAGAGATATTTAGTGTAGAATGCATTGAAGACGTTCATCCGAAATGCTACTGGGTAGCACCCTCTTGTTCAGTGTCAATATTGTCGCAGCAACGGGCATAAATGTTTCGGCGCAAATAGATAACAGACGGATAGCGTTCCACGGTAATAAAAAGCTTGCATAAGCAGTTAAAAGTAGCGCGAAATAAATGTCTGCCGAAACAAACAAACTGAGATAAATGAAAAATTTCTGGTGACGTCTTGGTTTATAGAGATTATTCGATTTCTTTATTTTTCTGGAAATCTCTCGAATTTATCAATGAGGTATTTAAGAAGACGACGACTCGCCAAGAATCAGTCGCAAACATTCGTAAGCAGTAAACAGCTGTAGAGTGTTGTAACGAGATCTGATGTGATCAGAACGCTGTTTGTTATTGTTATCGACCTTGGTGGATTTTGGTGTGTATGTGAGGTAATGTTGCTAAGTGAGAATTAAACAGAGTATTTCTACGGAAATAAAGAACATTTGGAATATCTGCAACTTGGACTTTTAGTTCTACGAACCCACAAAGTCAAAATATGCTACACAGACCTTCACATTGATAAGTAGTGTCAAACATGGCCAGAAATTTGCTTGAAAAAATATGTGTAGCTTGAGAAATGTGTGTACAAATCCAAACCATGTTTTGCTCAATTGGGCAATGGTGTGTTGCCTGAAACTTTTTGGCTTCAGCATGAGCTGCATTGAAATCCTTTATTAGAGTGAAGCTCGTAATATACCTTTAGTTAGTAAGGCATATCAAAACCGTGTTTAACCGTCGTGAACAGAAAATTACTTCTTCTAGTCGCTATTAAAGATTCGTCGTTGCATATACAAATCAAATCACCACTGTATTGATAAACCTGCCATACTACTATAAACAGAATTAACTGATTCAGCTAGCTGTGTTTACCTGTTTGTTGAAAGTAGTGGGAACAGGAGGGAGGGTAAATTCACACTCACAGCGCCTTCCTTCCTGGCCCTGGTCTAACTCTAGCTAGACTCTAACCTGGTCTCTAGCTACTCTTACTTTCTTATCTATGTTGTTTCAGGTAAGAGTTCTAACGAAGTAGGCTAACAAAACAGCGTTACTGAACGTTCAAGCTAGCTCAGTTTTACGTGCACGCGCGCACGCGCGCGCGCACACACACACACACACACATACACACACATACACCACCGATAACTGTACGTTAGTCATGAGGTTGAAAACAACAGTTATCAGTGTACAGAGAGCGCTTCGGTCGTATGAATCGGGAACCCACGCCCATTGAGTGGCTCGAGTCTTTCCTCTCAATTATTCCTTCTACCAACCTGGTTTGATGAAATGTTTTTTTCTCTCCTCTTACGCAAAATGAGGGACGTGGAAACAATCAGCTTTAGAGATACAAATATAGCGCAATGTAAGAAAACGTTCTTTCTGTAAGGTACGTTAATTGGATTGCTTTTGTATTCAACAGAATGGAAAGCATTCTTGTTTGTTATGCGGTATACCTGCTACGTAAACGTATATTTTAACATCAGATGTCACTTCTATACGAAGCATGTCCATAAGTATGCAAAAATAGCATAATTTCAATAATCTTTTCTTATGAGGTACAATAATTTCGGGTTAACCTATCCTTTAGGGCTTGACTGCGACAAATGCTTGCCTGCTAATAAACGTCGAGCAGTGTATTAGATATATTACTCGACAGAGCGTTGAGGTGTATTGACCTTCAAATGACCAGCGCTTCGATCTTCCCTTATCGGGTCTTATCTGGTAGATTAGAAGAGTGAAATATTAGTAAGTTGAGGTGCAGTACGTTACGAAACACAAATAGAGCGATTGGAAGCTGCGTGTGTCTATATGACACGCTTTCTTGCGCCTGCCGATGTATGATACATTACTGTCCAGAAGACATGATTAATCAGAACAGACTATAGATACACTGGACACACCGTGTATGTTCGATAAACTCAGGTAAACATCTCTGTATTGCGAATTTTTTCCGATATGCCTTCTCGCTTTGCCATGTAGTACGACTAATTCTACAGAACTTTGTATCAGTACCAATCGACCTCGATGGCTCAGCTGCATATTCGAACGAACAAGTAGCCACGGGGCTTCCCACTAATTTAACCATGGATATTATTCCAGACAACTTACATTCAATGAGGTTTGTGTTCCGGAGGGTTGCTACCAACACATCCTCTCTCTCTGGTGGCGGCTGGTCGTCTGCGGAAGAGGAAGCCAACCCCCTCTCCAGCGCAACCAATGAACAAAGATCAGCCAGTGGCGCCAGGTCTGACAACCCATACAGGGTTGCCACAATATGTGGATAATTTACGTCAATATTTGATGTCATGGAAATCCGTACGTAACATGTGGAACTGGAGGTATCCTCAAATACTTCCTGTAGCTCCTAAATGCAAACCCTACTGTCCACCATACTCTATCAGGAGGTTTACTTCTTTCCTGATCGAAACCTTCAAGCCAGTTATCACACGATTGTTTGTGGTGCTCAAATACAACCTGAATTCAATGAGACATTTGATTTTTGTTTCAGAATAAGCTTTAGAAAATTTGGAGAGTGCTACCAGCAACAAAAAAGGCTTCTCTTAAGAAGGGACGGAGATGAAGCAAAGATATCGGCAGATTTCCTTAATCTAGTTCTGTAGCCATCTTCTTTTCCCTATTAACAGTATGAACATCGGTGATGTATAATTTCTGTCTGCGCTTTCTCAAAACCTGCTGTAGAATTCGACCACAGCTAATGTAAAAAATCATATACATACTGTGTTAGATTAAGTCTAATGCACAAACATGATTAAATGTCTGCATGAACTACGCCAAGTAGATGCTACAACAAGCAAAAATTTCTTTAACAAAAATTTCATTCATGTAGTTAAATCTACCATTACCTATGGCGAGTTTGACCTCTTGTTTCTCTTTACGGTGGTTCTCCGTATCAGTTAAACTTTTGTGGACACCCATGTACATTATTTTGCTTTGTAGTTTCAGAATGTAACTAGAATTCTCCATGCCTCTATAGTGGAACTTTTGACCACATTCAGTTCCTTTCTTTTATTGCACCCATTACCTCTTGTTTTTGCATGCTCTCACTTTCCTTTGGATTCAGTTGAGTGGAGATCAAAAGCAGATTTGCCGTGGCGTATCTCTCTCGGATATCGTATTCAACCATCAAAGTGGCAACCATTGTTTCTCACACACTACGGTGTTAACAGACAAGCTCAAACACTATCCACTTAAATGTTGAGAGCAAACAATTGTGTTAACCGCCAGGATGAGTAACGCGGATTAATCTGTGTTCCTCCCTTTAATGTATACCAATATTATAGAACAGAGCAATAATAAGCATATATGTGGAAGATAATCACAAACAGTAGTTAACCTACTGCTGCAATTCTTTTCCCTTGCAAGCCTTAATCTCTCTGATGAACGTGATCAATTAAATACGTTACAGCTTCATGAATTACTAAGACTAAAACAGATTTACAAATCTAATAGACCTCTACTGCGAAGAACCCTAAAATTATTTTTGGAATTAGATGGGTAGGAAGATATCTATTAACCACAGAAAAGAAGTGTAAAATAGGAGGAATATCACAACATTTTCTTCTAAGCAAAATATGTAGATGATAGGCTTTTAGCAACATAGGGTAAAGTTAAAAGAAATTTAATCTATTTAAAATTTCAAAATATTTTAGTAACCCTGGTTCAAGCAAGGTTTGCCTCATTTCCTTTCAGTACTCTTCATATTTCTTACTAGTGTATAAAGAAAAAAATAATGGTCCAGTTGGTACTAGAGAACAGCAAAACAATTTTATTCTTTTCAAATGAGTATTATGCGAAAATTATATAGCTTTATCATAAATAACTATGCGTAGTTCATTCAAATAAGTGTGTGTATTTCATTCAAATTACAAATACAGAATGTTCCGTGTGCTATCTAATGGTGGCATTTCATGAAGATGTGCTTTCCGGAAATGTAATTCAGCCATCCATACAGATAGAAGCGTAAGAACTGTGCTAATTGAAATCTATACGCATAACCATAGTGTCGCGAATCCCTTTTTTACGAGTGGCGGCGTACGCGCAAAAAGGGTTCGCGAGGCTTGTTTACACAAAGGAACTGATAGGCAGACAGTGTGGTATTAAAGAGCTTGCATGAGCAGTTAAAGATAGCGCGAGATAAAGGACTTGCCGGCACGGATAATGTTTCCCGCATAGAAAATTCTAGTGATATCTTGATTGACAGAGAACAGTCGATTTCTTGTTTGTTCCAGAAATCTCTCAAATTTTTCAATGAGGTATTTAAGGGAGCGATGACTCGCCGAGAGTCAGTCGCAAACAGAGCAGTAGTAGTAAACAGCTGTGAAGTGTTGTAACGAGAGAGGATGTAAACAGACGTAATCAGAACGCTGTTGTTGTGATCATCGACCTTGGTGGATTGTGTATGTGATGTAATACTGCTACTGTGAGTGTATTTATACGCAAATAAAGAGCGATTTGACTTTCTGCAAATTGCACTTTTAATTCTACGAACCCACAAAGTCACAATATACAGATTGTGAACAATGACATTGACAAAGCAATTGTCCGTAACGCTTAAAAGTAAACCCTTGTAAAGAGTTGAAACTTAGACTACTGAACATTATCCGAACCACTCTCAGTAACGGAATGAACTCAAATATAATACATAGTTATGTAAATGATATAAACAGAATATTTATCACGAACGGAGGAAAAAGTTTCTTAAAAATCCTACTTCATTCCAAGACGCCATAAAACAAATAGAAGAAATGGGTGTTGTAACGAATACGAATGAAATCTTTTGATTTCCATTTGACGACATGGTACTCCTAACATGTGGTACAGTTCTTAAATTTTATTGAAATATGGGAAAATTGATTTGACAGATGGAATAACTTTTTATACTAGCCCCCTATTTATCCAATAATTTTACACTCTATATTCACCATGGGGAAAATTATTATCAGGTCGTATTTTGTTTATTAACATCCAGAATAATAGATTATTATAAAAAGATGTGGAGACGGATTAACTGTTTGTGCAATGACCAATTTGTTCCCGAACTAGCTGCACATGTTGCAACTAAAACAATATTTCCTTCCGTCACGATTCAGTGCTGCTGATTTCATTTAAGACAAAGCTGGTATCGTAAAATTTCAGTGTTAGGACTGCCAGGATTATATAAGAGTAAAGAGGAAGTGGGTGAATAGCTCCAGTTTTCTTTTGGATTGCCTTTTTTAATTCCGACAGATATCCAAGAAGTATTTATGGACCTCATCTGCCTTTCACCCCAAATGGACAGAGTTATCAGTCTTTCAGACTACATTCTTAAAAACTGCATAGCAAAAGATAGTTCCTTTCCTCCTGTAATGTGGACTAATACCAGTTTACACACTCCTCGCACTTCCAATGGACCCGAAGCTTTCCACAAGCCCCTCAAGGAGGATTTGTATACGTCTAACCCATCAATCTATATTGTTATGGTGTGCTAATGAAATTTCAAAGCCAAACATATTTGAAATTTAATGTTACCAGTAGAAAACAGTTAAGAAGAAAGCAGAACATAAAATACAAATTTATTCGTAAATTTCCAGGGGATTACGACACAAACATATTAGCCGTTTGGAGCTCCTACGAAAAGTTGGTAGAGTAAACTTGCCTTGTGACTGAGTTGTGTATTTCATTGCACCAATTTTTTAAACAAAATTTTTGACCACACCTTCTGCTAACAGTATGGTTAACTGTTTACTGTCGTAAGTCTATAAAAGTGAGAAGGAAATTTGTGTGCACTTATTATGCTTCCCGCTGGGCGCTTTAGTATTATTTCAGTATGCGCTTTTGATAGAAAACAAGATTCTGTCAGAGCGCTTTTGATTTGCAACGGCGTGAATATGTGTGTTAGAATGCCGCGAATGGCTGTCACCTTTGGTTTGCATTACTATTACTATTAGTATTAGTTCTAACAGAATTTTGAATGTAGTTTAACGTACGCCCTTATTACATACAACGCCATAGCGTTGACACAGGTAATAAATGAAATAACCTGAGAGAGGAATTTAACAAAATGACATTCCAGGGCACAATTTAGGTAACTTTCCTAAGATTTTTCAATTACAAAGACTAGGGAATGCCGGAGAAATACTTCGTTAGGGAGAAAACTTCTTATTTTATGTTGTGACACTAAGCCTATGGCATCCATCATATACTGGGTGTTGACGGTATAGACAACGTCACTTTAACTAGAATTTAATCATTAGGATCATTAGGATAAGGGATAATCTTCAACGTTAAGTCATATCACACGATGAATGAAATGACGTTCAAATGAGTACAGGGTACATAGAGCTTTGAGCTACCAGAATTTACACATTCAGGATAAGGGATAATCTTAAACGTTAAGTCATATCACACGGTGAATAAAAGGATGGTCAAATGAGTACAGGGTACATAGAGCTTAGATTTACCAGAATTTAATCATTCAGGATAACGAATAATCTTCAACGTTAAGTCATATCACACGATGAATGCAAGGATGGTCAAAAGAGTACAGGGTACATAGAGCTTAGAGTTCTCAGAATTTAATCATTCAGCATAAGGGATGATCTTCAACGTTAAGTCATATCACATGACGAATGAAATGATGTCCAAATGTGTACAGTGTGCATAGACCTTTGAGTCACCAGGATTTAATGTTCCAGGAGAAGGACAACCTTCAACGGTAAGTCATATCAAACGATGAATTAAATTATGTTCAAATGAGTACAGGGGACAGAGAGCTTTCAGTTACCAGATTTTAATATTTCAGGATAAGGGATAACTTTCAACGTTAAGCCATATCAAACGATGAATGAAATGATGTTCAAATGAGTAAAGGGTACATAGAGCTATGAGTTACCAGGATTTAATCCTTCAGGATAAGGGATAACCTTCAACGTTAAGTCATATCACACGATGTTTGAAATGATGTTCAAATGAGTACAGGGTTCATTGAGCTTTGAGTTAAAAGAATTTAATCATTCAGGATAAGGGATAACTTTCAAAGTTAAGTCATATCGCACGATGAAAGTAATGATGATCAAATGTGTACAGGGAACATACAGCTTTGAGTTACTAGAATTTAATAATGCAGGATAAGGAATAACCTTCAACGTAAAGTCATATCACACGATGTATGAAATGATGTCCAATTTAGTACAGGGTACATAGAGTTTTGATTTACCAGAATTTAATCATTCAGGATAAGGAATAACTTTCAAGGTCAAATCACACGGTGAATGAAATGATGTTCAAAGGAGTACAGGGTACATAGAGCTTTGAGTTACTAGAATTTAATAATTCAGGATAAGGTATAATCTTCAAGGTTAAGTCCTATCACACGATGTATGAAATGGTGTTCAAATGAGTGCAGGGCACATAGAGCTTTGAGTTACCAGAATTTCATCATTCAGGATAATATATAACCATCAAACGGAAGTCATGTCACATGATGAATGAAGTAATGTTTAAATGAGTCCAGGGTACATAGAGCTTTGTTTTACAAGAATCTAATCATACAGGGTAAGGGATAATATTCAGCGGTAAGTCATATCACTCTATGAATGAAATGGTGTTCAAATGAGTACAGGGTACATAGAGTTACAAGAATTTAATCATTCAGGATAAGGAATAGCCTTCAAAGTTAATTCATATCACACGATGTATGAAGTAATGTTCAAATGAGCACAGTGTGCATAGAGCTTTGAGTTAATATAATTTACTCATTAAGGATAAGGAGTAACCTTCAAAGTTAAGTCATATCAGACGATAAATGAAGTGATGTTCAAATTACTACAGGGTACATAGAGCTTACAGTTACCAGAATATAATCATTCATGATAACGAACAACCTTCAACTTTAAGTCATATCAGACGATGATTGAAGTAATGTTCAAAAGAGTACAGGGTACATAGAGCTTTGAGATACTAGAATTAAATCATTCTGGTAAGGGACAATCTTAAACGTTATGTCATATCCCACTATGAATGAAATGATGTTCAAAAGAGTACAGGGCACATAGAGCTTTGAGTTACCAGAATTTAATCATTCTGGATAAGGGATAATCTTAAACGTTATGACACATCACACGATGAATGAAATGATCTTCAAAAGAGTACAGGGCACATAGAGCTTTGAGTAACCGGAATTTATTCATTCAATATAAGGGATAACCTTAAACTTTAAGTCGTATCAGACGACGAATGAAATTTAGTTCAAATGAGTACAGGGCACATAGGGCTTTAAGTTACTGGAACTTAATCATTCAGGATAAGGGGTAATCTTCACCGTTAGGTCATATGACATGATGAATGAAATTATGTTCAAATGAGTACATGGTACATAGAGCTTTGATTTACTGGAGTTCAATCATTCAGGATAAGGGATAATCTTCAACGTTGTCATACCACACGATGAATGAAATAATGGTCAAATGAGTACAGGGAACAAAGAGCTTTGGGTTAATAGAATTTAATCATTCAGGATAAAGAATAACCTTAAACGTTAAGTCATACAACAAGATGAATGAAATGATGGACAAATGAGTACAGGGAACATAGAGCTTTGAGTTACCAGAATTTAATCATTCAGGAGATGGGATATCATTCAACGTTAAGTCATACCACACGATTAATGAAATAATGGTCAAATGTGTGCAGGGTACATAGAGCTTTGACTTACTAGATTTTAATCGTTCAGGTAAAGGGTTAACCTTCAACGTTAAGTCATATCACACGATCAATGAAATGATATTCAAATCAGTACAGGGTACATAGAGCTTTGAGTTACTAGACTTTAATCATTCAGGATAAGGAATAATCTTCAACATTAAGTCATATTATACGATGATTGAAATGATGTTCATATGAGTACAGGGTACATTGAGCTTTGAGTTACTAGCATTTAATAATTCAGGATAAGGGATAACCTTCAAAGTTAAGTCACATCACACGATGAATGTAATGTTGTTCAAATGAGTACAGGGTACATTGAGCTTTGAGTTACTAGAATTGAAACATTCAGTATAAGGAATAAAGTTCAACGTTAAGTAATATCACACGATGATTGAAATGATGTTCAAATGAGTACAGGGTACATTGAGCTTTGAGTTACTAGGATTTAATCATTCAGGATAAGGGATAACCTTAAACGTTAAGTCATATCTCACGATGAATGAAATTATGTTCAAATGAGTACAGGGTACATGAGCTTTTAGTTACTAGTATTTATTGATTCTTGATAAGGGATAATCTTCAACGTTAAGTCATATAACATGATGAATGAAATGATGTTCAAATGAGTACAAGGTACACAGAGCGTGATTTACTAGAAGTTAATCATTCAGGATAAGGTATAACCTTCAACAGTAAGTCGTATGACACGATGAATGAAATTATGTTCTAATGAGTGCAGAATACATAGAGGTTAGTGTTACGAGACATTCATCTTTATGGATAGGGGAAATCCTCCAATGTTAAGAAATATCCGACAATAAATGAACAGAATTTCAAATGAGAACAGAAAACATAGAGTTAAAATTACCAGAATTATTCATTCAGGGTAACGGATAATCTACAACGATAAGTTATATCACACGAATGAAATGATGTTAAAATGAGTACAGGGTATATAGAGCTTTGAGTTACCAGAATTTAATCATTCAGTAAAAGGAATAACGTTCAACGTTAAGTCATATCACACGATGAATGAAATGGTGTTCAAATGAGTACAGGGTACATAGATCTTCGAGTTACTATAATTTAATCATTCAGGATAAGGGATAATCTTCAGCGTTGTCATATCACACGACGAAGGAAGTGATGTCCAAATGAGTACAGTATACATAGAGCTTTGAGTTACTAGAATTTAATCATTCAGAATAAAGGATAGTCTTCAACGTTAAGTCATATCACACGACGAATGAAATGATGTCCAAATGAGTACAGTGTGCATAGAGCTTTGAGTTACCAGAATTTAATATATCAGGATAACGGTAACCTTCAACGGTAAGTCATATCAAACGATATGGCAATTATGTTCAAATGAGTACAGGGTGCATAGAGCCATGAGTTACCAGGATCTAATCTTTCAGGACAAGGGATAATCTTCAACGTTAAGTCATATCACACGATGATTGCAATAATATTCAAATGAGTACAGGGTACATACATTTTGAGTTACCAGAATTTAATCATTCAGGATAAGGGATAACCTTCAAAGTTAAGTCATATCACACGATGAATGAAATGATGTCAAATGAGTACACGGTATACAGAGGTTTGAGTTACCACACATTCATATATCACAATAAAGCAAAACATTAAACGTTAGGTCATATCACACAATGAATCAAATAATTTTCAAATGATTGTAGGGTACTCAGAGCCTGAATTACCAGTCATTTATCTTTCAGAATAAACATGTTTTTCTGCTTAATTCTATTCCCTCTGATGCAGCTCTTTGTGATTACGTAATTTATGTTTACGAATGTTATTCAGTTTTTTTTATCACGTACTGGAAACTTTTTATTATTTATGTAGCACTTATTTATTTACTTATTTAGTTGATTATGTTTTATATTTGTTTGTTTATTTACTCATTTAATTGTTTATTTATTTCATTAAGTAGTTTCAGTTTGCTCTGATACATTTGAATAGCAAGTGCGAGGCGAGCTACACCGATAGCCGTACAGGTACGGACTGCCATCTTGATATACATGGAAACTTGTAACATTGCAACAGCAGTGTAGATGGCAGGACTATACTATTTGTCTCTGCGTTTGTGAAAAATCAGCAAATTTATTTGAAGAGGAGAGTAAACGAAAAACCTAATAAATAATATGATATATAGTTAATAATTTCATAGAAGTTCAGCAATATGATGTACCAAATGGTTGCTGTATTGTTCTGCATACGAAAACGCCGTTGTTTGTTGGGTACTCATGGCTCTATTACAGAGTATAAATTAGATGTATGAAGTGCTGTTTTCGTTGACGACGTGTTACTATACAACACAAACAGAAACGCACGCAGAGCCTTCAACCCAATACAACGACACCTAAGCCTCATTGTTGATTGGTGTAGGCTTTGGCGATTGTCTATCAACCCAGAGAAAAGCCAAGCCATTCTCTTCACTAAGCGTCACTTTCCCGCCAACCTCCCCGCCTTTAATTATTCTGGCAGAAGGATAGAGTGGACAAATTCTCTAAAATACTTAGGTGTAAAGCTGGACAAGGGCCTAACTTTTCGGGGTCACATCCAGGAGGTGACTCATCGGGCATGCGGAGCTTCAGCTTCGTTATACCCCATGATGCGCTCAGGAATGTCGACACCCCTTAAGTTGCGCCTTTTTCAGGCTTTAATTCTTCCAATCATGCTTTACGCTTGTGAGATCTGGGGCATGGCCGCAGGATCCAATCTGCGTCAAATTCAGCGTGTACAAAATAGATGTCTTAGGGCCATCTATTCTGTTTGCTGGAGGTTTCCCATGAGATACCTTCATGAAGCCTCATCTCTCCACTATGTGGAAGATGTCATTAGGCGCCGGGCCACAAAATTCTACGCGAGTTTGCCTCAACATCAGAGCGCCCTGGTTAGGTCTCTAGGGAACTACAGAACAACCGAAAGACGCTACAAGCTGTACCGGCTTCCCCGCATGGCATGCGGGCACACCCGGTAACAATAGATTACTTATTTCAACCTAAAATTACTACTGTTTGAATTTAATAGACATTCTGAATTAAACTCTTCCTGAAAATTATCACACCAGCGGTGCTAACATAGCGTTGCACCCGAGTTGGCTACCATGACGAGCTACGGCTACCTCCCTTCTTTTCATCTACATTATCTTAAACCACCAACCTGCAAAACCCCACATTTCCTGTCATTAAGTGGTTAAGTCCGTGTAGGACAGGTACACGAATGACACACATCGTGCTGACCCTCAGTCAGCCGCCAGCTACTTGAATGAATGAATGAATGTTTTCGTTTTCTCTTTCAGTTTATTCAACTCTCTAGGTAATTTTTGAAATGGTCACCTCTCATGAGCTCTGACCCCAATTATAGCAAATCAAACATGTGTACCAACATTAATGGTAGAGCAATTGACACAGCTGTAAGACTATAGAGACGCATATACTCTACGCAAAATTCCCACCAAAATATAATTTAAGACTTTAGTCTTTTGCTCAGTGGTCTACAGCTTTTAACTGCACAGTAATGCCAACATTGATTACTCGTGGAAGACAAAAAACCCGTGATTCTGAGTTAAATTAGTTTGGAAGACGTTCCTAATCTTTGAATTAGATTTTAGTTACGTTATTTTTATCGTCTTATTATTTGGACTGCCTCCCTTATTTACAGTGTTTTGGTTTTCTAAATGTCATGTTGTCAACACCGATGCTGCTCAAGACAAATGAACCTGGCAGCCCGATGAGGAAGGTAAGCAATATCATACATGTAAATATTGAGTGCTGTCTAAAAATAGAGTAAGATACAATTTTTAAAAGGATTTTATTTTATTTTTAGGACAAAGGTATATTGCCAACCATTTGACATTTGATCAGGGTCTACTCACAGAGCTATTCAAGTGTCATCAGGATAATTTATTACACAGTTAATATTGTACAGAATAAAATGAGTTTAATACCTCCTAGTAGAAATTTTAAAAGCACTGAAATTACCATTCTTACCTTTAACCTGATTATAAATACCTTTAATATTTTGAAGGTTCCATAATACACATCTATGTGGAAGGAAGAATATTTAGCACTGTTTGTCAGCCTGCCAACAGCATGACGCACACGTGTGGCTATCAATGATTGCTTGTCATTAAGTAGCTGTTTAATTTTTGTTAGGTATCATATGTTGAAGCTTTCATCCTAATTATAGCAGTACCTGACATTAATCTTACCGGATAAGGGAAAAGCGCCAAATTCAAGTAATATCGGTAGAAGAATGAGATGATGCTCAAATGAGTACAGGGTACATAGAGCTTTGAGTTACTTGACTTTAATCATTCAGAATAAAGGATAACCTTCAAAGTTAAGTCATATCACACGATGAATGAAATGATGTTCAAATGAGTACAGGGTACATAGAGCTATGAGTTAATAGAATTTATTCATTCAGGATAAAGGATAACATTCAAAGTTAAGTCATATCACACGATGAATGAAATGATGTTCAAATGAGTACAGGGTACATAGAGTTTTGTTTTATAAGAATTTAATCATTCATGATAAGGGATAACCTTCCACGTTAAGTCATATCACATGATGAATGAAGTAATGTTCAAATGAGTACAGCGTACAGAGAGTTTAGATTTACCAGAGTTTAATCATTCAGGTAAGGGATAACCTTCAACGTTAAGTCATATCACACGATGAATGAAATGATGGTCAAATGAGTACAGGGTACATAGAGCTTTTACTTACTAGAATTTAATCATTCAGAATAAGGGATAACCTTCAACGTTAAGTCATACCACACTATGTATGAAATGATGGTCAAATGAGTACAGGGAACATAAAGCTTTGAGTTTTTAGAAATTAATCATTCAAGACAAAGAATAACCTTAAACGTTAAGTCATATAACACGATGAATGATGGTCAAATGACTAAAGGGAACATAGAGCTTTGAGTTACCAAAATTTAATCATTCAGGAGAAGGGGCGACCTTCAACGTTGAGTCCTACCACACGATGAATGAAATGATAGTCAAATGAGTACAGGGTACATAGACCTCTGAGTTACTGCAATTTAATCATTCAGGATAAGGGATAGTCTTCAACGTTAAGTCATATCACACGCCGAATGAAATGATGTCCAAATGAGTACAGTGTTCATAGAGCTTAGAGTTACCAGATTTAATGTTTCAGGATAAGGATAACCTTCAACGGAAAGTCATATCCAACTATAATGAAATTATGTTCAAATGAGTACAGGGTACACAGATCTTTGAGTTACCAGGATATTATGTTTCAGGATAAGGATAACCTTCAACGGTAAGTCATATCAAACGATGAATGAAATTATGTTCAAATGAGTACAGAGGACAAAGAGCTTTGAGTTACCAGAATTTACTCATTCAGGATAAGGGATAATCATCAGCGTTATGTCATATCACATAATGAATGGAATGATGCTCAAATGAGTACAGGGTTCATAGATCTATGAGTAAATAGAATTTAATCATTCAGGATAAAGTATAACCTTCAAAGTTAAGGCATATCACACGATGAATTAAATGATGTTCAAATGAGTACAGGGTACATAGAGCTTTGAGTTACTACTATTTAATCATTCGGTGTAAGGAATAATATTCAAAGTTAAGTCATATCACACGATGAGTGAAATGATGTTCAAATGAGTGCAGGACAGATAGAGCTTTGAGTTACCAGAATTTAATCAGTCTGAATAAGGGATAATGTTCAACGGTAAGTCATATCAAACGATAATGAAATTATGTTCAAATGAGTACACGGTATATAAAGCTTTGAGTTAGGACACAATCATATATCATGATAAAGCAAAACATTCAACGTTAGGTCATAACACACAATGAATCAAATAATGTTCAAATAATTGCAGGGTACTCAGAGCCTAGAATTACCAGTCATTTATCTTTCAGGATAAGCATGTAGTTTTGCTTAATTCTATTCCTTCTGATGCAGCTCTTTTGATTACGTAATTTATGTTGACGAATGCTATTCAGTTTTTTTATCACGTCCTGGCAACTTTTTATTAATTTATTTAGTACTTATTTATTTACTTATATATTTAATTTATATTTTATATTTGTTTGTTTATTTACTCATATAATTATTTATTTATTTCATTAAGTCGTTTCAGTTTGCTTTGATACATTTGGATAGCAAGGGCGAGGCGAGCTACACCGATAGCTATACAGGTACGGCCTGCCATCTTCATATACATGGAAACTTGTAGCATTGCAACAGAAGTGTAGATGGCAGGACTATACTATTTGTCTCTGTGTTTGTGAAAAATCAGCAAATTTAGTTAAACAGGAGAGTAAACGAAAAACTTAATAAATAATATGCATTATAATTGATACTTTCATAAAAGTTCAGCAATATGATGTTCCAAATGGTTGCTGTTTTGTTCTGGATACGAAAAAGCCGTTGCTTGTTGGGTACTCATGGCTCTAGCAGGTAGTATAAATTAGATGTATGAAGTGCTGTTTTCGTTTTTTTTTTTTTTTTTTTTTTTTTTTTTTGATTCGACGCTTGTCACTCGAATGCTCGGCATCGCCCGTCTCGAGTTCTTTCAGTGCAGTCTATTCGTCGAGAGAAGCAGCATTCTAGACCGGTTGCGCCAGTTCTTCAGGGCACGAGCACGTGGACTGTAAAACGCGTGCTCTGGAGTGTGCCCATAAAGGAAGCAGCAGCCCGGCGAAGCAGCGCATTCTCTCTACGCAGCGTAGCCTGCGCAACAGCCTTCTTCTGCAGGCACAGCAGCGCCTGCCCTCTTCCAGCCAGCAGAGCCTTCTCCTGCACTGGCAAGCAGCAGCAGCCCAGCCAACCCTCTCCTAGCAGACTTACTAGAGCTAACGCGTCGAGCAGCAACTCCAGAGTCCAGAGGAACACAGTACTTGGGACCGACAGACAGACAGACGAAACTGCAGGCCCACAAGGTCAAAGCCAAGGGTCCCGACTTAGGTTGGGACCCGGGGTCCGCCCCAATCGGCGCGTGTAACAGCGCTCGACCCTCTGTGGGGAGCCGGATGGCACCTGCTACAGACTCAGACAAGCCAAGTACCAGCCGCCAGGTAAGTCCTGACGAGATGACTAGTAGAACCTCTGCATCCTCATCCTCTACCGGCCCACGGGTGAACCTCGTGAAGGCCAAGGCCCAGGCACAAAAGAAACAGAAGAAGGCCTCCCGCCTTCTTAACCAAGGGATAGCTGTCCCGATCTCTCCAGTCCCCAAACCAGGGAGCTCCAACACCATCACTCCCATCCAGGGCGTCACAACTCCCCTACCGGAGAGCGACACAGACGCCGAAGGCTTTATCACCGTGCAGGGAAGGCGCAAGAGGCCCTCCGGTTCGAACCCGGAGGGTGCTGCTCCCGGCACCCCTGCAGTGCATGCGGACGCCAAGAGCTCCCGCACACAAAAGGCGGCCAGAATCCCGCCAATTGTGTCGGACCCGTTCCCCAACCACATAAAGGTAATGAGGGAACTGAGGGCCAAGCTCCAGGCTAGCTTCCAGGCCACCCGTTTTCCAAGTCGGGTGATCCTAAAGACCACGACCCCGGAGGACCATGAAGCCGCCAGGGGGGTGCTGCGCGAAGCGGGGATAGAATTCCACACGTTCTCGCTGCAGCGACCTAACCTGGTGCGCAGAGTCATCCGAGGTCTTGGCTCTGACACCGACCCGGAGGACATAAAGGTGGGCCTGGCGGAAGAACACGGCATTACGCCGCGTACCGTGGTCCAGCTGACCAAGCAAGTCCGCGAGGAAGGCAAGGAGCCCGTAAGGACTCCCATGCCACTATTCCTCGTAATAGTGGAGAAGGAGGGCGAAGGTCTTCCCAAAATTGATGAGGTGTCCCACCTCTACAACACCAAGATCAGAATCGAACCGTACCATGGCAGAGAGGGGCCAGCCCAATGCTACAGGTGCTTGGGCTTCCACCACTCGAGCCATGCGTGCGAGAGGAAGACCGCCTGCATACGATGTTCAGGCCCTCACCACGTCAACGAATGCCCGAACCCCAGAGAGGAGAAAAAGTGCGCCAACTGCCGAGAGGCCCACATAGGCATCTACGGCGGCTGTCCCGCTAGACTGCGAATAGTGCAGGCAAGACAGGGCAGGAACGCAAACAGGGAGCCAGCACAAGTTCGGCCTGGAGTCAGTTTTGCCCAGGCGCTGCGCAAGCAGGAACAGCTGCTGCAGCAGGCCGAGGCAAGCCAGATTCCGGCAGCGACCCAGCCAGTAAGCTCTGGAACTACCGCCAAACAACCACCAGCTGCATCTGCAGCAAAGCCACAGCGGCCTCCTCGCCAGAAGAAGGCCACCGCAGCCCGGCGGGAGAAACCGCCGGCAACTGCGACAGCAACGGCCGGGCAACCAGCCCAAGAACCTGCGGGGAGACAGAGCGGCCCTGCCGCCACTGCTCTCCCCCCTCCACCAGCTCCAGCTACAGTGGCTTCAACAGCCAATGAGGGAGAGGCACCCCTCGCTACAACACCTGCGCCGATTTGGGACACTGGCGTCTCAAACGAGGACTTAGCGGAGTTCCATGAGCTTTCTGCCTGGTTCGCCGAACTGATTCATCGCTCCCTCCCCATTCTGAGGCGCTGCAGGGAGCAACTGACAGATCCCCGCATCCCTGCTCTGCAAAAGCACAGCATTCTGCAACAGACTGCACGGCTCCTCTTCCCTGACTCCAGCTCGTAAATGGCGTTGAGAAGAACTCAGCGAACATTGAGAGCCGCGTTCTGGAACGCAAACGGAGTCCGGGAACAGAGACCAGGCATCTTGGAGTTTGTAAGTGACCACGGGATTGACCTCCTTATGGTATGCGAAACGCATCTGCATGCTGGTATACAATTTAGCCTGCCAAGTTACGCCGTCCACCGAGCCGATAGAGTCGGCCGGCGGGGCGGCGGTACAGCTATATTCATCAAAAATCACATCACCCATACTCCCATTACCATCCCCCCGCTTCAACACTTGGAGGCGACCGCCATAAGGCTCTCCTTGGGCGGTTCAGACCTAGTGCTTGTGGCGGTGTATGACCCGCCCAACCATCCCTTCTATGAAGCGGATTACAGGGCACTCCTAAACCTGGACCACCGAGTGTGCATAGCCGGTGACTTCAATGCCAAACACCCAGGATGGAACAGCCGAACCCAGAATGATAGGGGAAGGAGCATCTACCGCTTCATCTGCGGAGATCCAACCCTTCATGCGCATGGCCCGCGGGGTCCAACGCACTTCCCGCCTCGTGGCAGGGCGGACGTCATAGATTTCGCAATCACCAAGAACATTCCATTTCATCTGGACCTCACGGCGGTGAATGCTCTGGATTCTGACCACAACCCAGTTGTGATCAATTCAGACGTTACCGTCGCAGCTCTGGCAACGGCTGACTGGGTGGATGAAGTCGACTGGGATGCCGCCATTCTTCACATCCAAAACTCCGTGGAAGCCTGCCCTCGAATCGACTCTGTGGAGTCACTCGAGGCGGCAGCCAGGGAGTTCTCCACAACCATCCTTAACGCGGTACGTGCTCACACACACCGCATCCCAATAGACACGCCAAACCCCACAGATATCCCAGGACCCATCAAACAACTCATAAGGGCTAAAAACGCCGTAAGAAAGCTGTGGCAGAGATTTCGCCATCCCAGGATAGGAGAAGTACACCAGAGGTTCAAATCCCTGGCAAGACGACTCCTAAGAGCACACCGCAAAGAGGCCTGGGAAAACATGTTAAGGCAAACCAATCTCCAGGAGAGAAAACCATGGCGAATAGTCCGTAGCCTGCGGAAAGACAAAACCGTATACCAGCATCCCCTACATAGCCCTAGAGGTCGACTAGCCTACGAGTCGAAAGAAAAGGCAGAGGCGCTAGCAGATTATCTGGAGGCTCAATTCCAACCCAGGGTAGAGCCAATGGACGATGACCATGCTGACCTCGTGGAACAGGTGGTGGAGGACTTCCTAGAAGCTCCGCCCCCTGACCACGAGGAGTTCCACATTCCCATCGTTACCCCTAGAGAGTTAGCGACCACGCTTAACTCTCTAAGAACCAACAAAGCACCTGGGCAGGACCGTGTGACAGCGGAAATGCTCAAGCACCTTCCACGAAGAGCCGTGATTCACTTAACCCGGATTTATAACGCGTGCCTATACATGCGCCACTTTCCAGCTATCTGGAAGGAGGCGCGCGTGGTGTGCGTTTTAAAGCCGGGGAAAAATCCGGTTTTTCCTTCCAGTTACCGATCAATCAGCCTTCTCCCAGTTTTATCGAAGGTATTCGAAAAACTGCTCCTCTCCCGGCTCCTTCCTCATCTGGAGGAAAGGGGCCTAATCCCGGAACACCAGTTTGGCTTCCGTTCTGGCCACTCCACGACCGAGCAGCTACTGAGGGTTGCCGAGAAGGCCTCCCTGGGTTTCCAGGAAAGGTCTAAAACGGTAGCAGTGCTGCTCGACGTGGAGAAGGCATTCGCCACTACCTGGCATGAAGGACTCATTTACAAACTCCTGGAGCATGAAATTCCCCGTCCATACATTTCCTTGGTGGCCGGTTTCCTCGGAAACCGAAGCTTCCGAGTAAAGATGGAGGGGAAGCTGTCCACCGAGCGGCCCATTGGCGCTGGAGTACCGGAAGGCAGCGTGCTGTCGCCGGCGCTCTTCGCAGCTTACATGGCCGACATCCCAACTCACCACAACACCCAGACCTGTCAGTATGCGGACGATCTCATGATCTTCGCAGTCAATAGGAACACACGGTACAGCTACCGGCAAATCCAAACCCAGCTCCGGGCCATTGGCGAATGGAGCGCAAAATGGCGAATGGCAATTAACCCGGAGAAGAGCTCTGCTATTCTCCTGGCGAAAACCATAGCCAACCGGTTGCAGCAGAACTTCGTTTTACGGCGCCGTCGAATCCCTTGGGTGCAAACGGCGAAGTATCTCGGGGTGACGCTGGACCGTAAGTTAACTTACGCTCCACACGTCAAGGGCAAGGTCCAGCTGGGGCACGTCGCACTCCGGAGCCTATACCCTATCTTCAGATCAACCATGCCGATCCGTCTCAAACTCCAACTGTATCGGGCGATCATTCCGCCTATGATTCTGTACGGCTGTGAGATCTGGGGAACAGTGGCTAATACCACTTTCGTCAGACTCCAGACGCTGCAGAACAAGGCACTACGCATCATCTACGATACAGGCTGGAGATTCCCGGCTCATATCCTACATGAGCACTCCCAGATCCCGTACATTGTCGACGTCATTCGCGAGAGGGCACGATCAATGTACGAGAAAATCCAAATTCACCCCAACCCTTTAGTGAACTCCCTGGGAAGGTATGACCCGAGAGATCAAAGGCGCTTGCCGTCCTTCAGACTGCCGAGAGACGTCCTGGGACCCCTTGGGTAACCCAAGGAAAACCCCAGATGACTCTGGGAACAACTTCTACGCCAAAGGACCAAGCGCTACACAACCCGTATCCAAAACGGGGCAAAAAAAAAAAAAAAAAAAAAAAAAAAAAAAAAACTAATTCGTGTCTCCCAAAAAGGGAGAACGATTAAGTACAGCTGCCCACGATAAAGAGGGGCAACCCATACCACACCTATCCAAAATTTCAAACAGTAAACAAATTCAAACACCCCAGCAGAACATGGATCTACTAGTTCATTTCGCAGGTTAAGCCGCAAAGCGGCTAGGTACTGCGGCATATGACACCCGGACGGGGAAAGCCCCGCCCGACTAGGACTACCTCTGGACCTCTGTTTTCGTTTTTTCTCTTATTTTATTCAGCTCTCTAGGTAATTTTTGAAAGGGTCACCTCTCATGAGCTCTGACCCTAATTATAGCAAATCAAACATGTGTACCAACATTAATGGTAGAGCAATTAGACTGCCATCTTCATACACATGGAAACTTGTAGCATTGCAACAGAAGTGTAGATGGCAGGACTATACTATTTGTCTCTGTGTTTGTGAAAAATCAGCAAATTTAGTTAAACAGGAGAGTAAACGAAAAACTTAATAAATAATATGCATTATAATTGATACTTTCATAAAAGTTCAGCAATATGATGTTCCACATGGTTGCTGTTTTGTTCTGGATACGAAAAAGCCGTTGCTTGTTGGGTAATCATGGCACTAACACGTAGTATAAATTAGATGTATGAAGTGCTGTTTTCGTTTTTTCTCTTATTTTATTCAGCTCTCTAGGTAATTGTTGAAATGGTCACCTCTCATGAGCTCTGACCCTAATTATAGCAACTCAAACATGTGTACCAACATTAATGGTAGAGCAATTGACACAGCTGTAAGACTATAGAGACGCATATACTCTACGCAAAATTCCCACCAAAATATAATTTAAGACTTTAGTCTTTTGCTCAGTGGTCTACAGCTTTTAACTGCACAGTAATGCCAACTTTGATTACTCGTGGAAGACAAAAAACCCGTGATTCTGAGTTAAATTAGTTTGGAAGACGTTCCTAATCTTTTAATTAGATTTTTGTTACGTTATTTTTATCGTCTTATTATTTGGACTGCCTCCCTTATTTACAGTGTTTTGGTTTTCTAAATGTCATGTTGTCAACACTGATGCTGCGCAAGACAAATGAACCTGGCAGCCCGATGAGGAAGGTAAGCAATATCATACATGTATATATTGAGTGCTGTCTAAAAATAGAGTAAGATACAATGTTTAAAAGGATTTTATTTTATTTTTAGGACAAAGGTATATTGCCAACGATTTGTCATTTGATCAGGGTCTACTCACAGAGCTATTCAAGTGTCATCAGGATAATTTATTACACAGATAATATTGTACAGAATAAAATGAGTTTAATACCTCCTAGTAGAAATTTTAAAAGCACTGAAATTACCATTCTTCCCTTTAACCTGATTATAAATACCTTTAAATATTTTGAAGGTTCCATAATACACATCTATGTGGAAGGAAGAATATTTAGCGCTGTTTGTCAGCCTGCCAACAGCATGACACACACGTGTGGCTATCAATGATTGCTTGTCATTAAGTAGCTGTTTAATTTTTGTTAGGTATCATATGTTGGAGCTTTCATTCTAATTATAGCAGTACCTGACATTAATCTTACCGGATAAGGGAAAAGCGCCAAATTCAAGTAATATCGGTAGAAGAATGAGATGATGCTCAAATGAGTACAGGGTACATAGAGCTTTGAGTTACTTGACTTTAATCATTCAGAATAAAGGATAACCTTCAAAGTTAAGTCATATCACACGATGAATGAAATGATGTTCAAATGAGTACAGGGTACATAGAGCTATGAGTTAATAGAATTTATTCATTCAGGATAAAGGATAACATTCAAAGTTAAGTCATATCACACGATGAATGAAATGATGTTCAAATAAGTACAGGGTACATAGAGTTTTGTTTTATAAGAATTTAATCATTCATGATAAGGGATAACCTTCCACGTTAAGTCATATCACATGATGAATGAAGTAATGTTCAAATGAGTACAGCGTACAGAGAGTTTAGATTTACCAGAGTTTAATCATTTAGGTAAGGGACAACCTTCAACGTTAAGTCATATCACACGATGAATGAAATGATGGTCAAATGAGTACACGGTATATAGAGCTTTGAGTTACCATCCATTCATATATCATGATAAAGCAAAACATTCAACGTTAGGTCATATCACACAATGAATCAAATAATGTTTAAATGATTGAAGGGTACTCAGAGCCTAGAATTACCAGTCATTTATCTTTCAGAATAAGCATGTTTTTTTGCTTAATTCTATTCCTTCTGATGCAGCTCTTTGTGATTACGTAATTTATGTTTACGAATATTATTGAGTTTTTTATCACGTACTGGCAACTTTTTATTTATTAATTTATTTAGTTCTTATTTATTTACTTATTTATTTAATTTATATTTTATATTTGTTTGTTTATTTACTCATTTAATTATTTATTTATCTCATTAAGTAGTTTTAGTTTGCTTTGATACATTTGAATAACAAGGGCGAGGCGAGCTACACCGATAGCTATACAGGTACGGCCTGCCATCTTCATATACATGGAAACTTGTAACATTGCAACAGAAGTGTAGATGGCAGGACTATACTATTTGTCTCTGTGTTTGTGAAAAATCAGCAAATTTAGTTGAAGAGGAGAGTAAACGAAAAGCTTAATAAATAATTGGATTTATAATTGTTACTTTCATAGAAGTTCAGCAATATGATGTACCAGATGGTTGCTGTTTTGTTCTGGATACGAAAAAGCCGTTGCATGTTGGGTACTCATGGCTCTAATACCTAGCATAAATTAGATGTATGAAGTGCTGGTTATCGTTCTTTCTTTCAGTTTATTCAACTCTCTAGGTAATTTTTGAAAGGGTCACCTCTCATGAGCTCTGACCCTAACAATCAAACATGTGTAACAACATTAATGGTAGAGCAATTGGCACAGCTGTAAGGCTATAGAGACGCACACACTATACGCAAAATTCCTACCAAAATATAATTTAAAACTTTAGTCTTTTGCTCAGTGGTCCACGACTTTTAACTGCACACTAATGCCAACTTTGGTTGCTCGAAGAAGACACAAAAGACGTTATTCTGAGTTAAATTAGTTTGGAAGACGTTTCTGAACTTTTAATTAATTTTTGTTACGTTATTTTCATCGTCTTATTATTTTGACTGCCTCCCTTATGTACATTGTTTTGGTTTTCTAAATGTCATGTTCTCAACACTGATGCTATGCAAGGCAAATGAACCTGGCAGCCCGATGAGGAAGGTAAGCAATATCATACATGTATATATTGAGTGCTGTCTAAAAGTAGAGTAAGATACAACGTTTAAAGGGAATTTATTTTATTTTTAGGACAAAGGTATATTGCCAACGATTTGTCATTTGAACAGGGTCAACTTACGGAGATATTCAAGTGTTATCAGGATAATTTATTACTCAGATAATATTGTACAGAATAAAACGAGTTTAATACCTCCTAGTAGCAATTTTAAAAGCACTGAAATTACCATTCTTCCCTTTAACCTGATTATAAAGACCTTAAAATATTTTGATGGTTCCATAATACACATCTATTTGGAAGGAAGAATATTTAGCACTGCTTGTGACCCTGACAACAGCATGACGACGACGTGTGGCTCTCAATGATTGCTTCTCATTAAATAGCTGTTTAATATTTGTTAGGTATCATATTTTGGAGCTTTCATCCTAATTATAGCAGTACCTGACATTAATCTTACCGGATAAGGGAAAAGCGACAAATTCAAGTGATATCGGTAGAAGAATTAGATGATGCTCAAATGAGTACAGGGTACATAGAGCTTTGAGTTACTTGACTTTAATCATTCAGGATATGATATAACCTCCAACGTTAAGTCAAATCACATGATGAATGAAATGATGCTCAAATGAGTACAGGGTACATAGAGCTATGAGTTACTTGAATTTATTTATTTGGGATAGAGGATAACCTTCAAAGTTAAGTCATATCACACGATGAATGAAATGATGTTTAAATGAGTACAGGGTACATAGTGTTTTGTTGTAGCAGAATTTAATCATTCTGGATAAGGGATAACTTTTCACGTGAAATCATATCACATGACGAATGAAGTAATGTTCAAATGGGTACAGGAAACAGAGAGTTTAGATTTACCGGAATTTACTCATTCAGGATAGGAAATAATCTTCAACGTTAAGTCATATCACACGATGATTGAAATGATATTCAAATGAGTACAGGGTATATTGAGCTTAGAGTTACTAGAATTTAATCATTCAGGTTAAGGGATAACCTACAAAGTTGTCATATCACACGATGAATGTAATGATGTACAAATGAGTACACGGTACATTGAGCTTTGAGTTACTAGAATTTAATCATTCAGTATAAGGAATAACGTTCAGTGTTAAGTAATATAATATGATGAAAGAAATAATGTTATAATGAGTACAGGGTACACAGAACTTTGAGTTACTAGAATTTAACAGTAGTATAGAAGGGAGAGAATCGGCACAGTGTAGATATAATGCTGAATTCTCCTGTATGTTAATATATGAGTGATGTAGAATACTCATTGATTTAGAATTCTCCTATGTGAATATCGAGCTGTAAAAGAAGGGGAGTGTTGGCGTAGTGCCGTTCTCCCCGGTGCAGTGAGGTGGTTGAGGGGTGATGATGATGATGATGATTATGATGATGATGATGGTGATGATGATGATGATGATGATGTGTGTGTGATGTGTGATGGGTGGGTGGGTAACGGGATTCCGGGGGTGTTTGAACTAAATGTGTTGATAGTAATTCTTTTCGATGTCTGTGGTTAAACTCTCATGTACGAATATCGAGTCTAGGGTTCGATATGGGGTTCGGGGGATGTTTGAATTAAATGTGTTGATAATAATTCTTCGATGTCTGTGCTTAAACTCTCATGTATGAATATCGAGTCTAGGGTTTGATATCTATTACGTTTAGAGTATGATATATGATGCAGTATCGTTATTCTTTAGATAAAAAGGAATATCGAGAGAATGATTAGGTAGGTGTACTGGGAGAGATTTATGAAATAAATGTAATAAGACATTCAGGTAAGGGGTGTTACCTAACCAGAATCCAACCTTGAGCTATGTATCTAAGAGCGATGTAAGGTTAAGAAAAAGTTAAATTCCATTCCCACATCGAGGTATGAGAAAATATAAATCTGTTCCACATTGAAGTGTAAGAATGGAAATGTAAATCTATGTGAAAGGGTTTCATGACAAAGGAATGTTCCCTCTAAGCATGATAAAAGTGGAACTTAGCAAATGCAAATAAAATAAAAGCACTACCCATCTCTTTAAGAATGATAAAAAAATTATTGAGAGAAAAGTATAAGAATGGAAATGTAAATCTGTGTGAAAGGGTTTCATGACAAAGGAATGCTCCCTCTAAGCACGATAAAAGTGGAACATAACAGTGACAGAATATTTGTAAGGAGATTATTAAAATATTCCCTCTAAGCATGATAAAAGTGGAACATAACATCGAAAATAAAATAAAAGCACTAACCATCTATTTAAAAATGATTAAGATAACGAGAGAAAAGTATCTCATCTTTAAGTATATATGAGTAATACAAACAGGTCAATCAATATGATAATATATATACGCAAGTAGGGATCTATAGTGCAGATATCCTAACTATCCAGGGCAAGATATCACCCTCCATATAAAAAATTGTCTAGAAAATCTCTTCTCAGTATTCCGAATACTCCACTGAACTTCACCCCTCTTGGTATGCGGGTCAGAGAAAAAAAAATATTTAATCTCTCCAGATTGGTGACAGGGGTGGTCAAAACACTCTTATTGCTGTAATGAAGTCTAATTTTGTCAAATAACGCTAGGAAAAAAAAGAATATATTTTAAAATTAAACGATTGAATCTATATATTTGTATGAATGATGAAACAATACTATGAATGTGTTAGTATACCAAATGTAAAAAAAAATCAAATGTTCAGAAAAATATATTTTGTACAAGTATGTGTGTGTAAAGAAATGTGTAACTATATCCCCCTCCAAGATGTAGGGAACGAATCACAGTTAGTGTGCGCACGCAACATGGTGTTTGGGAAGTAGAGATACGGTGGGGGTGTAAAAAATGCGGGATCTATACAAAGTTTAAACTATGATAATAAAGTTACTAGTAATAAGTTTTAACTCATAACGTAGTCACTAGTAACAACTTTAAACTCATAGCGTAATATGTAGACAGTAACAGCTCTCCCGGAAGGAGGGGCGGAGCCTCTCTCAATAAATACCCCGGTACGGATGAGTGAGGAGGCAGTCGATTCTCTGGAAATATGGATCCTACAGGTAAGATAGAAAAGTTGTATATTGTATTTCTTTTTTTATCACTGTTTACGAAGAGTGTTGAAGTAATACTGATTCGTTTGTGCTTATATGTTTGTTTCAGATCATGAGATGCTCCAGCTAAATCAACTAGCTGAAGGTTGAACACATCTTCCCACAAAGAAACTACGTGAATTAGATCAGTCCGTTCAATACATCATTCGATCCATCAAAACCGTGAAGACCAGATATGGTGAGCGGGTTGTCGTCGAAACATCAGAATTCCAAGTCTTCCTCCCGGAGAGATTCAAACACATGACCGCAGTGCAGAAAGATCTACTAGACCGTGGTGACTGCATACTCCAATACCATGGCGAGGAAACTCTAGAAAGTGGCTTCAAACGACATAAATTGTCTTTTTTAAGCAGCCCGTAATGTCGTCAAAAGGTGAGCATAATCATTGAAAAAGTGATAATGTAGTTACTTACATGTAAATGTGAAATCGTACATGTTGTATTAGAACTTGAAATGTTAATTATCGCACGTCGTGTAGTATTAATAATTGAGAGTGAACGTTGTAGGGTTAATTTTCATGTGTAATATTTACAAACATGTGAATATCGTAGTTCATTTACGTTATTTCACATGCATGTTAGTTACGTTTTGTTTGTTACACGTAAAAGTAACGTTGTGGGTGAAAAAACGTTAATTTATATGTGTAAAACGTACATGTGAATATCGTAGTTCAGTTACGTTATTTTACATGCATATGGTTTACGTTGTGTGTTTTATCATTTATGTAAGGGAGAGAGCATTACGTAAAACAGTTACATACTATCTGAATATTGTATTTACGTGATGACAGCAATAGTTGAAATCTCTGTGTAAAATACATGATCATTATGTAAAAATTTTCATATGTAAAAGTTACATGCATGTTACGTTCTATGTAAAGTATAGAGTTTACGTAAAATTGAGATTCATGCATGTAAAAGTTATTAACATGTATGTTATTTCTGTTACCACCTTACATACATGTAAATCAATGTTCCCATATGTAAAGTTAATCGAATGTTGTAATAACTTTTCAGAAACGACAAGATGCTCCGATAGTGCCAGTGGACATCCCTCGATTCAGCAAGATGAAACCCGTCCGGACGTGACCCACCCGGAACGATTACAATGTATTCACAGTGAGTCGGCCTTCAAAAACAGATTTTGTACCTACGAAATTCACAACTGTGTTAATATACTTGACCCCGTCATATTCTTATCAGAATGCAAACCTTTAATTTTGAATGAAATTGATAAGGGCTTAAACATGTATAAATCAGGTCTTAAGATAGGATCCTGTTTATCCTGTCAATATGTCATAATATCACAAGAGAGCGATAATATTCATACATTTAACTTTAACAGTAAACTTGAGGTGATATTGCAATCTACAGATAAATCTATATGGTATGAAGAGAAGATTGTACAACCTATACTAGATCATATGGATAATTTTGAATCGCGTACCAGTTCAAAAGCTTTATACAGTATTGAGAAATTAACAATATATGTGACACAATACGATTCATTGAATGCCAGGATGTATACTGAATTACCCGACTTTATAAAATCGAAGAGAGCTGTTATTAACATTCGTAATACCGATAAATATTGCTTTGCATACTGACTGTTAGCATCCAAATACCCTGTAGAACGTAACAAGAATCAACCCACATCCTATAAAAGATATGATCTTCTTAAAGAATTTAACTTTGAGAATATAACATTCCCCGTGTCATTGAAAGATGTAGAAAAATTCAAGAATCAAAATTCAAATATTTCATTAACGATATACGGTGTTGAAAATAAATCGATTATTCTCTTATATCAACCAAGAGAGATAAAATCACATCATGTTAATCTTTTGATGTATAAAAGACGTTATTGTCTGATAACAGACTTATCACGTTTGCTAGGAAAGCAGCTATCTAAACATAATGGGCGAAAATGGTTATGTAACAATTGTAACTTGTATTTCACATCAGAATCACGTTTAAATAGTCATAAAAAGCGGTGTATGATGAATCAAATTATCAGAATGCCCGAGGCTGGTAAAACAGATCTCGTTGAATTTAACGCATATTCGAAATGTCTAAAAGTTCCATTCGTGGTTTATGCAGACATAGAATGTATCTTACGTAAGGTAGATTCGTGTCAAGATTCATCGAGCTAAAGTTGGACACGTACCACCCATAAACATGAAGCGTATGCAATTGCATTACATTTGGTTTGTAGTTATGATAAAAATTTAACACGTTTCAAATCATTTGAAGGTCCATACGCAATTGAAAATTTTCTTAAAGAATTAACGTTAATTGCAAATCAGGTCATTAATATATATGCTAATAAAATTGAAATAAGTATGAGAGATGTGGATGAGCTAGAATATCAAAATGCAACACGATGTCACATATGCAAACGTGAATTTCTTAACTCGTGTATAACGGTTCGTGATCATTGTCATTTGACTGGAAGTTACGTTGGCCCAGCCCATAAGCACTGCAATTTAAATAGGAAAATGCCAGGATTCACACCAATATTCTTTCATTGCATGTCAAAATACGATGCTCATTTCATAGTCAAAAACTAGGTTACGATACGGAACCTATCAACTGTATTGCACAAACTTCTGAAAATTACTTATCCTTTAGCAAAAGATATACAAATTCGAATGGAATGAGTATATATCTAAGATTTCTGGATAGCTATCGTTTTTTGGATTCAAAACTTAGTAACCTTTCGGATATGTTAGAACCAGATGATTTTCATTATACCAATAATACGTATACGACTCCTTTGCATAGACAACTGATGAAACGCAAAGGTGTCTTCCCGTACACGTATGTGGATTCTATAGAAAAATTATACGAGAATAGTCTACCATCAAACATCAGTTTGATCATGTAAGCGATGAGGATTATAGTCATGCTAGAACGGTATGGAATGATTTCAATGTTAAAAATCTGGGTGAATATTTAAATATATATCTTAAGAGTGATACGTTAATATTAACGGATGTTTTTGAACGCTTCCGTGAATTAAGTATCGGTTTGTACGGACTCGACCCGTGTCAGTATTACACAGTTCCCGGATTAGCTTATGATGCAATGTTAAGAAAGACTGGTGTACAGATTTCATTATTAACAGATAAGACTATGATAGATTTCTTCGAAAAAGGAATACGAGGTGGAATTTGCACTGTGTCCAAACGGTATGCAAAGGCGAATAACAGATACATGACTAGCTATGATAACACTCAACCAACTAATTATTTAATGTACGTAGACTGCAATTCTTTATACGCATACACAATGGGGAATAATAGCTTACCATACACTGATATAAGGTGGCTAACTGAACATGAAATTAAATCAATAAATTTTATGTCTATTACAAGTGATCATGACGTGGGATATGTGTTGGAAGTAGACTTTAAATATCCACAGCAACTTCATGATATGCAAAATGATTTGCCATTATGCCCTTTGACTGAAATCGCGCCAGGTGATAAGTATACAAAATTGCTAACAACATTGAATGATAAAAATAAATACGTATTACATTATCTAAATTTTCAACACTGTGTTAAACTTGGTATGATTGCCTCACGTATACATAGAGTAATAGGTTATAAACAATCTAACTGGATAAATCCTTACATTGAACTCAACGCTCGTAAACGTATTGAAGATAAAACGAAATTTGGCCAAAATCTAGGGAAGTTAATGAATAATTGTGTTTATGGAAAATTTATAGAGAATGTAAAACATTATAATTCATTTCATTTAGCTACCAGCTGGAAACGAGCGCGTAAATTGTTAGCTCGTCAGACGTGTATAAGGTACGTGATTTTTGATGAAAATTTAATAGGTATAGAATTGGTCAGAGATGAAATATTGATTAATAAGCCAATATACATATGACAAGCAATCCTGGATCTATCCGAACATAAAATGTATGATTTTTATTATGAATGCTTTTCTCTTTGAATCTAGCTGCGATATATATGAATATATTAAAACCAATATACATTTATTCGATACATCGAATTATCCAATGGATAATGTGTATGGTATTCCGTTAGCAAATAAGAAAATTTCAGGATTATTCAAGGATGAGCTAGCCGGTAGAGTGATGACTGAATATGTGGGATTGAAATCGAAATTATATTGTTCTCGATATGATACTGAAGTGATTACAAAATCAAAAGGTGTAACAAAAGATTCGATGAGATTCATAACCTTTGAACAATATCTCTCATGTATTACACATCCTGACACGATACATCGCAGCATGCAGACATGTTTCAGAAGTTATAAGCATAATGTTCATACCATTGAATCTAATAAGATAGCTTTAAATGGTATCGATACAACACGATACAATCCCGATAATTCATTTTCAACATTAGCATGGGGACATTATGCTATAGAAAATTGTCAAGTGTAATTTTTTTTATTTTCTCATTAAAGCATAGATTCAACTGAGATAAAAGGTATTACTGGGCACATGATAATAACATATTACTGTATTTCAAAAAAACAAAATAATTAAGTTTCAAGTATAATTGTAAAGTGTGTTACTAATTACATGATAATAACATATTTACTTCATTTGAAAGATAATGTTTTTCTTTCTTTATGTTTACGTTAGGGGGAAGGAATATTTTTTCCTATTCATGTCGTTTTGAAATGTTAGATAGCAGGAATCAATGTGACCTTATTGATCTCTACAATTAAATGTTAATTCAACTATAATCATGTATGATTTTTTATTAAAATGTATTTACTAATCTTATCAAAATGTTATTATCGTGTTTCCTTTAAGGGGAGAGGGGTAATTTATATATAAGCAATGTGAACTAGCATGTACATTATGTTAAAGGCTCTTATTTCAGCTATAATCATGTATGATGTTTGTTTAACGTATATTACTAATTACATCAAATTGTAATTATCATGTTTACGTTAAGGGGAGGTGAATTTATCTATACTCAATGTGAACTAGCATGTACGTTATGTTAAAATCTCTACAATTAAATGTTAATTCAACTATAATCATGTATGATTTTTTTATAAAGGTATAAAAATATTATTATCATGTTTAAGTTAAAGAGATGTGAATTTATATATAATCAATGTGAACTAGCATGAACGTTATGTTACAGAAGATATCAGGAATCAATGTGAACAAAAAAATAAAACACAATATATCATTAAAATTATATTTCTTTATTGAGTTGTGTGTTTTTTATTTATACAATGTCCACCTCATTAATCCATTCACGGGTAGGAAATCCTAACCATTTCACCAGAATCCTATCACCACGTCGCTTCTCACGCAGACTTCTATCATATTTGTATACACTGAGGAGGAGAGAATTATCACGAACTTCTACAGGCTTCATACGAATCGTTCGATGGTAAGTATTATTGTATGTATGAATAATTCTAGGTAGTATGTTTATCCATTGATATGAGCCTTGAACAATAAATCCCTAATGCAAATTCATTTTGATCGTTCTTATTAAACGTTCCACTGCAGCAGCCTTAACGTGAGTGAATGTACTGTAATGATTAATATTATTACGATTCATTAGTTCGCGGAAATGTTTATTGTAAAACTCCATTCCTTTATCAGATTGAACATTCTTCGGAAACGGTTCCATTTCATTCAATATCTCCTCCATAGCAGTCGAAACGTTAATACCACTTTTATCACGTAATGGTCGTGCATAAGCCATCTTGGAATAAAAATTGCATGCAAGAAGAATATACTTATAATTCCTATTGTCTCTTGCATAATTAGACATGTCCATAAATTCTATTTATACTAAATCGTTCACTCCTTTGCTTATGATCTTACGACGCAAAAATCGTCTTCTAGCTGGTGCATGTAACTCGGTTGCAATGCTGCGTTTTATCATGCTATAATTTTTGATGTTTTAAGTTCTGTAATAATTTCTTCTATCTCGGGTGAGTGATTCAAATTACCTGCATCCCTCGACGCAACTAATAATCTTAATCTGTTTATTATTTCATTCGGATCGTTCCAGTAGACGTAATCTAATTTTCTCTGCGGTATATGTTCTTTCCAACGTAAACCAAATCCAGTTCGATTACTAACAAGGTCACGAATGATATGACGATACTTGAACCCTCGATTTGCTCTTAAACGTCCATCTCTTGAATAGCCGTGTCTGTAAACTTGAGTATTCTGTAAGATTTGTGAATACACGTCTAAATCATCATCTGTGTACGATGTCTTGCGAGGTAAACGTTTAAATAATAATTCATATAAGCCTGCTTTTGGTTCATGCGTTTCTGTCCCTATCTGAATACCATCAGATTTAAACACAACTGTATTGTTACCCAATTTATACTCATTATCCTCGTAACGTATGCCGTAAGTATTGTCCATGTCACTCGAACTAGCAGTTCGAACCTTGTGTAGATACTTTGACACGAGATCAGATCCGTTAGCATCATCTGTAGTTTCGTCGTCGTCGTCTTTGTGTGCTTTCGCTATTACTTTCAATGGTTCGGTTACAGGTTGAAGAACTTCAGACATGACTCCTTGCGTTTCGAATTTCATTCATTTGAGAGAACGTAACTTTTCTCTTATTGCCCTACTGTGACGGGCAATGGATTCCTTAAGTCTTATAGCTTCAGCATCCATATCGAAATGAATGTATAATTAATCAGCTACTGCTAATTTATATGAAACTATCAGTTCTATACTTAATATATGACCATCTTTAGCACGTCCGGCTGGCGCTGTAAACGATAGAATATCGCCAGTTTCATTTTTACAGGATATCTTTCAACTAATCTTCCGTTTATTGCAAACAATGTATCATTTACAGCATGCGGATGTACCGATGATACAATAGATCACGAGAGTACACTTCCATTTCCAGGAACTTTATAGTATTCGAGTCCCGATGTTAACGTATACCTTAAAGAGGGACCTCGAAACGGACGTGTTTGTAATGAAATTATGAGTTGTGCTTTCAATTGTTGTAACATAGTGTTTACAATATTTCTCATTCGTGTTTTCATAGTATGAATATCATTATTTATAGTGATTAGTTTATTATCAAGTTCCGTTTGTCGTGCGGTTAATTCTTTCAATTCTTTTTCTACAGCTGTGGTAATAGTCGCGCTAGCGGAGGTGATTGTTCTAGTTAACTGACCTTGTAATTCATTCTGTTTCCGTGTAATAGTATCGGCAATGTTGGTTATAGTCTCAGTTAAACCCGTTTGCAATTCATTGTGTTTCTGTATAAAGAAATGATTAACATAACTCATGGTGACTGCTTCACTATCATCTATCGGATCGGCTAAATCCTTCAATCTCTTCATTCGAAATGATAGAGCTTCATTAGAGTCGTGAATTGGAATCCTGTCATCTACATATTTTTCATTAGGAACGTCGTGTTCGTGAAGGGGTTCCAACAGCGTTTTCATTCTTATACCATCTATAATGACATTATTTTTGGAATCACGTTTAAATGCATATTTACTTAAGTACTCCATTAAATTGTTGTATTGGATGTCGAGCGATTTTTGTATGTGAGCCCTAAGCATAGCTTCAAACTCGCCCATACGTTGATACGAGGTCTGCTCGCTGAAGATCTGCATTCGATTCTCGACGTCAGCCGTATACGTATCCACATAACGTTTAGTCGATGCATCGTCACCTTCTTCAGGGTCGTGAATATTGCACAATCGCTTACCCTTGAATCGATAGTTTCCCGATCCATCTCTAGTTATGATATATCGATTGAACACACCCCTAGAGGGCATGATCCTTCGGGATCCGAACCTGTCGATACTCATTGCTTAAGTGATGGATTATTCTATTTATTCATTCTGATAAAGCGATCAAAACCGTGACGGTAGCGTCCCTCGTTCAGTGGATATTCTGGTACTATAACAACAAAGGATCGTTCATCACTCCCATATATGTTTACACATATCCTTAAATTCATCATAGGACATATCGGTATTTACATAATCTTCGTATATATGTTTTAAATTGAGATTATCCTGTCTAAAGAATCTATGCACAATCTATATATTTACTGGATTTAGCCAATCGTCATGGGAATCGTATACTTATAAAGCGCACGTTTTGCCTTTTTTATTTCATAGTGAGACATGCGCTCTACACGTGCACGCAAAGGTTCGGGAATTCTTAGTTCCTCGATTAATTCATTACCATTTGAGGTACATTTACCGGGTTATCGTTTCTACGGTACCGGGTTATCGTTTCTGCGGTCCCGGAACGAAACTGCATAAACACTTGCAGAGAGGTGACTTACCGGTGAACGGGTTAGATTCAGCGTGTCTCGATCACGATCGGGCTTACGCAGAGAGTACTGATACAGAATCTCGTCGTCTAGCCGATAAGGTGTTGGTAGAGAAGGCTTGGAGACGTGTAAAGTCTGCCGACGCTTCTTTGGGCGAACGACTTGCAGCTCGACTTGTGACTACACGTATGAAGGGTAAATTGGCAGCGGGCGCTGGTATGCGTAAACGTCGCAACAAGAGAGGTGGTTTCTTACCTTTGCTACCACTTTTAGCAGCTCTAGGTGCAGCAGGTGGTCTAGCTGGAGGTGCTGCTCAGATTGCTGCGGCTGTCAATAAGAAACGTTCGGATGCAAAACAACTTGCGGAATTAACACGTCACAACGAGCGCATGGAATCTTTGGCTCAGGGCAAAGGTCTTCGCCGTAAGAGACCTCGTAAGGGTAGAGGATGGTATCTTCTATCAAAAAACTCGGGCGAGGCCTATATTTATCCCGGAAAAAGCCCTGAGTGCTACCGAGATCGATTCGTATGCACGACGTCTACACATTCCACGTTTTAGAGGTGTCTACATGATCGATAAACTACCTCCACGTCCTCGATACTATGAGAGAATAGTAGTGAATCTGGATACATCAAATAATCCTGGTACACATTGGGTTGCTGTACGTAAGGATGGTGACGTTGCCTACTACTTTGACAGTTTCGGCGATCTGAGACCTCCGGAAGAGATAGAAACATACCTTTCGGGTGTCAAGCTCCTACATAATACGACGAGATTTCAAGAAATCGATTCTGTGATTTGCGGTCACTTGTGCCTTCAGTTTCTCCTCGATGAGTTACACGATCACCGTGAGTGGTAGTGATACCAGCTTCTCTACATTTCTAAATCCACCATTACATCTGGATCCTAACGGACATTACGAGATAGCTCTATTGAATTTTGAGACTGTTTACTCGATTCCGAATGTGGACGAGAGTAATAATCTATTCCATTACGTTCGCGATGGAAAAGTCGAACGTATAGTAATTCCACCGGGTACTTATGAATTGGATGATATCGCCAGATTGATCAAGGATGCTCTCGACATCGGTGACGACTTTATTCTACGTGCTAATAATAACACCAAGAAACCAGAAATTCAATCTCCCTATATTATCGACTTTAGTCGTGAGGGATCTATTGCTCCTCTTCTCGGTTTCACCTCTAAACAGAGGGTACCGGCGAACGTGCTGACCGAGTCTAATGATTTGGTTAACATATTCAAGGTCAGCATCATACGTATCGAGTGTAGTCTTGCAACGGGATCTTTCATCAATGGTAAAAGTGGTCATTCTCTGTATGAATTTTTCCCATCGTTACCTCCAGGTTATTATATCTCGCAGGAACCATCAAGTCCTATATATTTACCAATCATCGATACGAATATCATTGATCATCTCGACATTAGAGTGGTAGACCAGAAAGGCGATAAGTTAGATTTCAGGAACGAAACCATAACTGTACGATTGCACATACGTCGTAATGGGTATAAGTTTTAAGAGACGATACTATAATAAAAACATCTCTCGAGATTGAACTCTACTAGGTCATCGACCCGCAAGCTAATCACATCGTCTAATCGACAATTTCTCGCTAACTTAGGCTTCAAGGTTCTATGATGGATGTGTTGGACGTGACCGGGATTCCGACCTTTGATAATAAGATCAGTAAGGAAGAAGAACACGTATTCCTGCCGTACAATACGTCAGCTCTCGATGTGAACGATGAAATTAGAATTCCATGTCAAGCTGAAGATTTGTACACGCTTCCTATTAGAAGTTATCTCTACATTGAGGGGACTCTCACTAAACCCGACGGCACCGTCGCCACATCGAAATTGAGTAACAATGCTATGGCATTCCTATTCGATGGGATTCGTCTGGATATGAATGGAACGACTATTGATAGAACTAGGAATCCGGGCATTTCATCAACGATGCGTAACTATGCCGCACTGAATGAACTGGAATCGAATCGTTTACTAAATGCTGGATGGATCTATCCAGGAGGTGTGGTAGACATCGTGAATACATCGAAAGGTATCTTCAATGCTATCGTTCCTCTTTCGATGTTGCTGGGTTTCGCCGACGATCACAAGGAGGTCATACTTAATAGCAAGTTTGAACTTATTCTCATTAGATCTAAGGATTCTAATAATTGTATCATTGGAAACGATCCTACAACCATACAACTAACTAGACTCGAATGGAGGATGCCTGTACTTCGACTTTCAGATTCTGAACGAGTTGATAAACTTAAACTCGTCAAATCGGATAAACCTCTACACGTCGCATTTCGAACCTCGGACCTTCACACTCAACCTGCTGTACCTCAAACTAAAGCGTTCACATGGAACATTGCAACCACGACCAAACTTGAAAAACCACGTTTCGTCATAGTCGGTGCACAAGTGTATAGATTGAATCATCTCGCTAAGGATACTTCTCTATTTGATAATTGTAATTTCACCAATCTGAAACTTTATCTCAACAGTGAATCTTACCCCTATCACGATATGAATTTGGATTTCGCCAATTCGAAATTTGCATCTCTGTATGATCAATATTCCGAATTTCAATCATCCTACTATGGAAAGGAGAATTACCCTCTTTTGAAAAGGAACGACTTTCTGAAATATTCACCGCTATTCGTCATCGATTGCTCTCATCAACCTGAGGATACTGTGACGGGGGCAGTGAACGTCAGATTGGAAGTTCAAGCATCGTAAAATTTTCCTGCACAAACTTCATTATTCTGTTTAATTATTCATAATAAATTATTCACTTATAAACCATTAACTCATGTTGTATAATCTATCATGTAGGTGTAATAAATAAAACATTACAAATTGAAATTATCTTTTTATTGACTTTAACATACATCTCCAATATCCTCTTCCTTGCACTCCTGCTTTTTGCCTCATATGAACATAATGATTTATGTATTTATGAATATCATACAATTGTAATAAATTTCTTTCAATATATGGCATTAGTCTTTTAAGTCCATTGAATGCAGTACTATTCAGATTTATACTGCCCACATTTAAACATGTATTCACAAACGTTATTTCTTTCATCTTATTCATGCATAACATTATATTAAATGCATATATTATATTTTCACTGTACGGTGCACATGGATGCTTACCATCTTTCAGATACGTATCCAAAACACACAAATTTGACATTATTACCTCCCAATCCTCTTTTGTAATATACACAAACGTATCGTCATGTGTGGCTTTAATGTAAAGTGATGGGAGTTCATTGTATAATCCTATGTTCACACGAAAGTCAATGCTGATGGAGATGTCGTTATCGTTCATGCACACACTATTTACCATCACTCGCAACTTCTTCCTCTACTTCTTCTGCGAAGGGTGTGAAGGATTCGAACACCATTATGATGAAACTGTCTTGATCGAACGTCTTCTTGGCTTTGACGATTCTCGGTTTGCAGTTCGTCTTCTTCTTTTTCTTGTCTCCTTTCTTACTGGATCTGCGGACATACACGAACTATGTCTCAACATCATGAATATTTAATACACTTGTTAACGTAAAACTCTTATTATTTTATACTCACTTTTCTATGCCTTCCTCCTCGGGTTTCGATGTACCGATAACCTTAAACGGATGATCATTGTACGGACCGCACACATCTTCACCTTGATCCTGTTCGGACTGGCATGCCACATCTTCGCTTTGCGCTTTACTGAAATAAACATATTTATCATTAGTTATCTAACACATAACAACACTTTCACGTTAACACTCAATTATAATTCTACTTACCCGAGATAGACTTTACAATTCTTTCCGCATTGAGCATAAGATGTGATCGAATCATGATGGGAAGGATTCTTGCAAATCACTTGATGCATCTTCCCATCACACGTTTCATCGTGATGCTCAACCCAATGCTTTTGCAAATCTTCGAAATTGCGTAGATTCTCCCAGAATCTGGTATCACTTTCAATGATAGGATTTGTTGTTCCACTCATCTTGACGTTGCGATGTAAAGTGAGAATACATTCGTTCCCGAGTGAGCAGATGGGTGATGAAACGTGATCATACCTGTCTCCCCCCTCCCCATCCTCTCGTCGATTGTACTTAACGTATGGAGGGTTTGTGTGAAGTGAGGACGCGTTCGTTCCCGACCTGGCGGGACAGGATGCAACCTGTTAAATCGAATTTACTATATTACCGTTTTATCACGTTCCCCCCCCTTCCACCCTCTCGTCGCTTGTACTGGAGGAGGACTAGTGTTTATCCTCTCGTACATGAATGGGAATCGAACCGAGGACTCTATGTTCATATATATGAATCCTCCCGAGAACTCAATATTCATAGATGAATATTTATACGCCCACACATATACACAAATCTTGAGGAATGACAACATGTCATCAGCCTTATACTTCAATGTAGAACAGATTTATATTTTCTCATACCTCGATATGGGAATGGAATTTAACCTTTTCTTAACCTTACATCGCTCTTAGATACTAAGCTCAAGGTTGATTTCTGGATAGGGAACACCCCTTACCAGAATGCCTTAGTACATTTATTTCATAAATCTCTCCCAGTACACCTACCTAATCATTCTCTCGATATTTTTTTCTCTAAAGAATAACGATACTGCATCATATATCATACACTAAACGTAATAGATATCAAACCCTAGACTCGATATTCATACATGAGAGTTAAAGCAAAGACATCGAAGAATTATTATCAACACATTTAATTCAAACATCCCCCGAACCCATATCGAACCCTAGACTCGATATTCGTACATGAGAGTTTAAGCACAAACATCGAAAAGAATTATTATCAACACATTTAATTCAAACACCCCCGGAACCCCATTACCCACCCACCCATCAGACATCACACACACCATCATCATCATCATCATCAGCAGCATCATCACCCCTCAAACACATCACTGCACAGGGCAGAACGGCCATACGCCAACTCTCCCCTTCTTTTACAGCTCGATATTAACATAGGAGAATTCTAAATCAATGAGTATTCTACATCACTCATATATTAACACAGAGGAGAATTCAGCATCATATCTACACTGTGCCGAAACTCTCCTTTCTATACTACTTTAAACCATTAAGGATAAGGAGTAACAGTCAACAGTAAGTCACATCTCACTATGAATGAAATGATTTTCAAATGAGTACAGGGTACATTGAGCTTTGATTTACTAGAATTTCATGATTCGGAATAAGGGATAATCTTCAACGTTAAGTCATATAACATGATGAATGAAATGATGTTCAAATGAGTACAGGGTACATAGAGCTTTGAGGTACTAGAATTTAATCATTCACGATAAGGGATAAGCTTCAACGGTAAGTCATATCACACGATGAATGAAATGATGCTCAAATGAGTACAGGGTACATAGAGCTTTGAGTTACCAGAATTTACTCATTCAGGATAAGGGATAAATTTCAACGTTAAGTGATATTACACGATGAAAGAAATGATGGTGAAATGAGTACAGGGTACATGGAGCTTTGAGTTACTGGAATTTAGTCATTCAGGATAAGGGATAACCTTCAGCGTTAAGTCATATCACACGACGAATGAAATGATTTCCAACTGAGTACAGTGTGCATAGAGCTTTGAGTTACCCGGTTTTAATCATTCAGGAGAAGGGATAACCTTCAACGTTAAGTCATACCACACGATGTATCAAATGATGGTCAAATGAGTACAGGGAACATAGAGCTTTGAGTAACTAGAAATTAATCATTCAGGATAAAGAATAACCTTAAACGTTAAGTCATATAACACGATGAATGAAATGATAGTCAAATGAGTACAGGGAACATAGAGCTTTGAGTTACGAGATTTTAATCATTAAGGAGAAGGGATAACCTTCAACGTTGAGTCATACCACCCGATGAAAGAAATGGTGGTCAAATGAGTACAGGGTACATAGAGCTTTGAGCTACTAGAATTTAATCATTCAGGATTACAGATAGTCTTCAACGTAAAGTCATATCACACGAAGAATGAAATGATGTCCAAATGAGTACAGTGTGCATAGAGCTTTGTGTTACCAGAATTTAATATTTCAGGATAAGGATAACCTTCAACGGTAAGTCATATCAAACGATAATGAAATTATGTTCAAGTGAGTACAGGGTACATAGAGCTTTGAGTTACCAGAGTATAATGTTTCAGGATAAGGATAAACTTCAACGGTAAGTCATATCAAACGATGAATGAAATTATGTTCAAATGTGTACAGGGGACATAAAGCTTTGAGTTACCAGAATTTCATGTTTCAGGATAAGGGATAACTTTCAACGTTAAGTCATATCAGACGATGAATGAAATGATGTTCAAATGAGTACAGGTTACATAGAGCTTTGGGTTACCAGGATTTAATCATTCAGGATAAGGGATACTCTTCAACGTTAAGTCATAACACACGATGATTGAAATGATATTAAAATGAGTACATGGTACTTTCAGCTTTGAGTTGCTAGAATTTAATCATTCAGGATAAGGGATAACCTTCAACGTTAAGTCATATCACCTTCAACAGTAAGTCATATCACACGATGAATGAAATGATGTTCATATGAGTACACGGTATATAGAGCTTTGAGTTACCACACATTCATATATCATGATAAAGCAAAACATTCTGCGTTAGGTCATATCACACAATGAATCAAATAATTTTCAAATGATTGCAAGGTACTCAGAGCCTAGAATTACCAGTCATTTATCTTTCAGGTTCAGCATGCTTTTTTGCTTAATTCTATTCCTTCTGATGCAGCTCTTTTGATTACGTAATTTATGTTTACGAATCTTATTGAGTTTTATATCACGTACTGGCAACTTTTTATTTATTTAGTACTTTTTATTTACTTATTTTATTAATATACTCATTTAATTATCTATTTATTTCATTAAGTAGTTCCAGTTTGCTTTGATACATTTGAGTAACAAGGGCGAGGCGAGCTACACCGATAGCTGTACAGTTACGGACTGCCTTCTTCATATACATGGAAGCTTGCAACATTGCAACAGAAGTGTAGATGGCAGGACTATACTATTTGTCTCTGCGTTTGCGAAAAATCAGCAAATTTAGTTGAAGAGGAGAGTAAACGAAAAGCTTAATAAATAATTGGATTTATAATTGTTACTTTCATAGAAGTTCAGCAATATGATGTAGCAAATGGTTGCTGTTTTGTTCTGCATAAGAAAAAGCCGTTGCTTGTTGGGTACACATGGCTCTATTATGTAGTATAAATTAGATATATGAAGTGCTGTTTTCGTTTTTTCTTTCAGTTCATTCAACTCCCTGGATAATTTTTGAAAGGGTCACCTCTCGTGAGCTCTGACCCCAATAATAGCAAATCAAACATGTGTACCAACATTAATGGTAGAGCAATTGGCACAGCTGTAAGGCTATAGAGACGCATGCACTATACGCAAAATTCCCACCAAAATATAATTTAAGACTTTAGTCTTTTGCTCAGTGGTCTACAACTTTTAACTGTACAGTAATGCAAACTTTGGTTACTCGTGGAAGACAAAAAACCCGTGATTCGAAGTTAAATTAGTTTGGAAGACGTTTCTAATCCTTTGATTAAATTTTTGTTACCTTATTTTCATCGTCTTATTATTTGGACAGCCTCCCTTATGTACATTGTTTTGGTTTTCTAAATGTCATGTTGTCAACACTGATGCTACGCAAGACAAATGAACCTAGCAGCCCGATGAGGAACGTTAGCAATATCATACATGTATATATTGAGTGCTGTCTAAAAGTAGAGTAAGATACAACGTTTAAAGGGATCTTATTTTATTTTATTTTTAGGACAAAGGTATATTGCCAACGATTTGTCATTTGAACAGGGTCTACTTACAGAGCTATTCAAGTGTTATCAGGATAATTTATTACTCTGATAATATTGTACAGAATAAAACGAGTTTAATACCTCCTAGTAGCAATTTTAAAAGCACTGAAATTACCATTCTTCCCTTTAACTTGATTATAAAGACCTTTAAATATTTTGATGGTTCCATAATACACATCTATGTGGAAGTAAGAATATTTTGCTCTGCTTGTGATCCTGACAACAGCATGACGACGTCGTGTGGCTATCAAAAATTGCTTACCATTAAGTAGCTGTATAATTTTTGTTAGGTAGCATATCTTGGAGCTTTCATCCTAATTATAGCAGTACCTTACATTAATCTTACCGGATAAGGGAAAAGCGCCAAATTCAAGTGATATCGGTAGAAGAATGAGATGATGCTCAAATGAGTACAGGGTACAGAGAGCTTTGAGTTATTAGAATTTAATCATTCAGGTTAAGGAGTAACCTTCAACGTTAAGTCATATCACACGTTGAATGAAGTGATGTTCTAATGAGTACAGGGTACATAGAGCTTTGAGTTACTAGAATTTAATCATTCAGGTTAAGGAGTAACCTTCAACGTTAAGTCATATCACACGTTGAATGAAATGATGGTCGAATGAGTACAGGGTACATTGGGCTTTGATTTACTAGAATTTAATGATTCGGGATAAGGGATAATCTTAAACGTTAAGTCATATAACATGATGAATGAAATGATGTTCAAATGAGTACAGGGTACATAGAGCTTTGAGGTACTAGAATTTAATCATTCAGGATAAGGGATAAGCTTCAACGTTAAGTCATATCACACGATGGATGAAATGATGCTCAAATGAGTACAATGTGCATAGAGTTTTGAGTTACCAGGTTTTAATCATTCAGGAGAAGGGATAACCTTCAACGTTAAGTAATACCACACGATGTATCAAATGATGGTCAAATAAGTACAGGGAACATAGAGCTTTGAGTAACCAGAAATTAATCACTCAGGATAAAGAATAACCTTAAACGTTGTCATATAACACGAAGAATGAAATGATGGACAAATGAGTACAGAACACCGTCCGGAGAACACCGCAGCAAGACCAATATAGCCCTTTTCAGGGCTTGGCTCTTGACTGCTAGCGATCTTCAAAGAAGAACCACGCCACCAGCGAGCTGCAGCATCGTGTCGGCGAGCCGTAGAAGCAGCTTCAGAGACAGTGATACAACAAACAAAGTGATTGGGCAGAGTATCAAGGCTGCAGCCAACAGTCCCAGTGACTGGGTTTTAGGCGCCCTCACCGGTAGGCCCTCTGATACTCGAGCTATTGCACCCTACACTTGTTCTTTCTCTATCCACTATTTTTTCCTCTATCTTTTACATTAAGTTCCCCGAGGCATCCCTTTCTCTTGCACGCAGCTTGGCTGCACTTGCTTGGCTGGCAGCTGCGCTGTCATTGGCCAGTAGATGGAAAATAACACCAATCAGGTACAGCATGATTCGTCCTCTACAAGACTAGCTACCCCTGAGCATTGTGCCATGGATTCTTCCGGTAGAACTCAGTCAAATACTGAGCCATCATCTACATACATTGCACCACCTCAACTCTCTCCTGTTGGATCATCAACCATTGATGCAACCACGGAAAAAGCCGCACTGGAATACTACGCTCAAGGCGGGGATTTCCGCACCTTCATGGGTAGAAACTTAATAGTGAACCCAAACATCCCTCTTTCACCAGAAGTTGCTAGATATTTGCACCTCGAGCGAAAGGCTCGCTACAATTATCTAAACCAAGCAGATGCGTCACTCGCTAATATGCTCTCCACTGCCGACGTAAATGCAGTTGCGGCAGAATTCCGCATCTACTCGGCTCACCGCTCAAGGGTAGAAGCCCTCACAAATTATTTAATACAGCATGAGAGCCATGTAAAGAAAAATCCTAGTTGGCAAACGCCCAACCTCAAGAGGGCAGCCAAACCCTGTCAGTCAATGCCCCAGGCCAATCCACCTGTTACTGCCAACAAATACGACGCCCTATCGGAGGACAGCTCCAAGCAAGACTTTCCGGCGCTTGATGATGCAAACCAGAAGAAACGAAAGGTCGCCGTTTCTTCCCCACCACCAGAGCAAATGGAGGAAGACCCAACTGACAGGTCTGCCCACCCTCCAGCTCAAGTTGAGCAAGAAGCCCCTATCTCTGCCAAGCAATCTACACCCTCGCAGAGAACAACTCCCATATTCCTGCGCAACCCAGGACAGGCTCGTGACCTCACAACAAGGTTACATAACAATCATCCTGATGTTAAATTCACTATAAAAAATATGGGAGGAACCATTGCTTTCCTACCAGACACGCCATCTGATCACCGCTTCATTAGGAAATTGCTATCTGAAGCAGAAGTACAATATCTAACCACCCTTCTACCCGAGGAAAAACTTCTATACGTGACGCTCAAGGACCTACCCATGTACGTCACAGAAGCCGATGTACAAACCCATCTAGAAGAGCTCAACTATCCTGTAGAGCGAGTTGGGCAATTGCGATCAAACTGCTCTCCCACGCAGCAGAAACTTCCGCACTTTAGGGTGGCTCTGCGCAAAGAAGCCCGCTCAACAGAAATCTATAAGGAAACGAAAATGTTCGACGCCATAATCAGGGTTGAAGCTTATCGTCCTCCTGCTCGCCCTCTTCAATGCACAAACTGCCAGCAGTTTCAGCATAGTGCTGCAGGATGCCGTCTTGAGCCTGTATGCACGTACTGCGGGGAGCCTGGGCACAAACGCCCAGAATGCAAAATTATCGGAGTACCAGGGTCAAAACCTGTGTGCTACAACTATGGAGGAAATCACTCCTGCCGATATGCAAAGTGTCCCGTATGGCAGGAAGCGAGGATAGAAATGGTCCTCAATAAAAACGGGCAACGCACGAGGTTTGATGCACCTCCCAAAGTTTCAAACCCCATGGGAATACCAAAGGAGGCTTTTAAGGGCACGCGTTATCCAGGACTGCCTCCAGCTCAGTGGCTGCAACATGCATCTTATGCAGCAGCGCTCTCATCTCAGCAAATACCGCAGGATGAATCTACTCTGCAGTCTTCTACTCCAGTTTCTAATCCTCCGGCCGTCAACAATACACAAGTGGTACCACCTCCAGCACCACCACCACCACCACCACAACAACCAACTTCAAAACGTCCTGAACCTAAACACAGCACAGGACATACCATCAACCACAACAGGCTTCATATTGCTGCAACATCAAAATCTCGCCCTCCTGCATTAGGGCAAGCCACCCACCAGAGAAGGTCAATGAATGCTCCCACCTTCAACACCACACAGTCGTTCCAACACGCTACAACACCTTTACCGGATGAACAGTTCCTGAACCTAATGGCGCGTATACCTCTGCATCTACAGGCTGATTTTGCTGCAGCTCTGGCGGACGCCATGGCTATTCGGCCCCCATCTATTCCAGCAGAAACCATTTTGGTCCACACCACCTATGTATTCTTAGCAAACCATGGCAGACACGAATAATATCATTCGCCACCTTCTAGATCTGCGCATTTGTTCATGGAACGCCAATGGACTCAGAAATAAATTACGTGAAGCAGCCAATTTTATTGCTGTTAACAAGGTGGGCATATTTCTGGTCCAGGAAACCCACTTCTCTCCCAACATCAAGGCTACCATCCCTGGAATGCTATGTCATCGTGCCGACAGAGCTGATGGCTATGGAGGCACAGCAGTGTATATTCGACGAGGCATCCTACACCACCGTCTACATTTGCCAGCCACTGAGGGCTTGGAAGGGACAGGAGTCCAAGTCGAAACAGATAAGGGCCCACTAAACGTCTTTTCTCTATACATCCCTCCAGGAAGAGCCATTTCCTATCGTGACTTGGACTTGATTTTCACCGGACCATCAACTTTAGCATTAGGAGACTTTAATGCAAAGAATACCTTATGGAACTCCACCATAACAAACCAACGTGGCCGCCTACTAGAACGCTATTTAGAGCGGAAAAACTTGGCAGTGCTTGCTTCTTCATCTCCTACTATCACTCATGGAGAGCGGCATCCTCCTGACTGGTTAGACATAGCCCTATTGCACAATGTCCGCTGTCATCCAAAAATATTCTCACTCCCCGAACTCTCTTCCGACCACTATCCTCTACTACTTTTCTTCCAAGCTAAAGTAAAGCCTAAGCCCCTCACTCCATCAATTCATCCCAGGTGTACCAATTGGAATAAATTCAACAACATTATGGCTAGCAAGCCAGCCCTAACAGAACCATGCCACACACCAGAGCTGGCCGATGCGCTTGCCAATACCATTACCAACACCATAGCAGCAGCCATGCGGGAGGCAACACCAGTTCGTCGAGCCCCATACAATCCGCAGAAACCCCTTCCATTAACAATACGTCAGCTAATATCAGCTAAAAACAGAGCCAGGCGTAGATGCCAACACACACGCCACCCGCAGGATAAACATGAGTGGAATAGACTCCAAGCTCTGGTAAAGATGGAAATCTCCGACTTCAGCAATGATGAATGGGAAAGGCGTCTCAGCACCCTTGATCCTGCAGATGTCTCTCTCTGGAGGATGTCAAAGGCCTTACTGCGCATACCCGCTTCCGATCCACCGCTAACTGATGGGAGAAGAATAGCCCAATCATCTAGAGAAAAGGTGGAACTACTGGCTGAACAGCTGGCCTCCACTTTTCACCCAGCTGAATCCCCAGATGCTGAGCAAGTGGAAGAAATAGAAGAGGTTGTAAACCGCTTTCTTCACACTCCATATGAAGCGAATGACATACCGCTTACAACACCTCAGGAAGTTGGACAAATTATTGCATCCGTTCGGCCTTACAAAGCTGCAGGCTGCGACCAAATACCCTATGCCGCCTTCAAAGCCCTTCCGAGCAAATGGGTTGAATTAATCGTCCACCTCTTCAACAGTCTGCTTCTCCTCTCTCACTATCCTGCTACATGGAAGCATGCCCGAATAATAACTCTCCCAAAACCAGGGAACGATGCAAAAAACATCTCAAATCACCGCCCAATCAGTCTTCTTCCTGCCATTAGCAAGCTCTTTGAGAAGGTGCTTCAACGTCGGCTACAGCAAATCATGGACGACCAAAACATCCTCAGGCCAGAACAATTCGGCTTTCGCCGACAACACTCCACCTCCCATCAACTCCTACGCTTTGTCGATGACGCAATCCGGGGCTTCAACAATAGGCATTACGTTGTATCCCTATTTCTCGACATCTCTAAAGCATTTGATTCAGTCTGGCATAAAGGTCTTCTTTTCCGCCTAATTCAATATGCCTTTCCCCCATACCTGATCCATCTAATGAGCAAGTACCTAGCAAATCGCACTTTCGTCGTTGCTAGAGACGATATTATCTCCCAAATACACTCCATCCATGCAGGGGTTCCACAGGGCAGCGTCCTTGGCCCGCTGCTATTTCTAACCTACATGAATACTATACCTACCATAAATGGCTGCAACCTATATTTATTTGCGGACGATACTGCAATCTCCACGGCATCCACCAAGCACCTGACAGCTGTACTTCGTGTTCAACGATATGCTGACATGCTAACTGTCTGGTTCCTCACTTGGAGGCTACAGATAAATGCCAACAAATCGCAGGCTGTAACTTTCACTCGTCGCCAACTACAAGATGTCCCAGATTTGCGCCTGGCAGGAACACCAGTGCCCTGGAGCTCAGAAGCCCAATATCTAGGAGTACAACTAGACATGCGGCTCACCTGGAGAGCCCACATCACATCGGTCGCCAATAAGATCTCCAGACGTATGGCCATGCTCTATCCCCTATATAACAGGAAGTCTCCGTTAGCACTCAGGAACAAACTACTCATCTACAAGCAGATATTAGGACCTGCCTTAACATATGCCTGGCAAATATGGGGCGTAGCTGCCAAAGCCCACCTCAATAAACTTCAGGTTCTACAAAACAGATACCTACGTACAGCAACAGGTGCAGATTGGTACATACCCAATGAAAACATACATTCTGATCTATCATTTCCAAAATTGTCTGAATACATCCTAGACCTTTCCCGAAAATTCTACGCCAGTCTCCCTGACAGTTTCAATCATTTAATCCGTGGCCTCGGGGAGTATGATATTGACCCCGGAAGCTCTTATCATCATCCCAGAGCTGTCTTAGGCACCTAAAAATCTTCTCTTCAATGCAACTCCAATCCAAATTCTAAATATCTCAAAATTCTATCCCTATACCTATACCTAACTTCAACTTCAACTTCAAAACAACTCCTTAGGCATAAAAGCCACTATCTAACCACCGTCTGTTTCTAAAATTATCTCTATGCCAGTTAGGGACACTGTCCCGGAATGGCTAAAGGTCGAAGGCCCCTACTCTTCGGAATAGGGTTCACCTTCAACGACACCATTGCTGCTGTGCTGCTGTGTGGTTATCGTTCTTTCTTTCAGTTTATTCAACTCTCTAGGTAATTTTTGAAAGGGTCACCTCTCATGAGCTCTGACCCTCACAATCAAACATGTGTAACAACATTAATGGTAGAGCAATTGGCACAGCTGTAAGGCTATAGAGACGCACACACTATACGCAAAATTCCTACCAAAATATAATTTAAAACTTTAGTCTTTTGCTCAGTGGTCCACGACTTTTAACTGCACACTAATGCCAAATTTGGTTGCTCGAAGAAGACAGAAAAGCCGCGATTCTGAGTTAAATTAGCTTGGAAGATGTTTCTAATCTTTTGATTAAATTTTTGTTACGTTATTTTCATCGTCTTATTATTTGGACTGCCTCCCTTATTTACATTGTTTTGGTTTTCTAAATGTCATGTTGTCAACACTGATGCTACGCAAGACAAATGAACCTGGCATTCCGATGAGGAAGGCAAGCAATATCATACATGTGTATACTGAATGCTGTCTAAAAGTAGAGTAAGATACAACGTTTAAAAGGATTTTATTTTATTTTTAGGACAAAGGTATATTGCCAACGATTTGTCATTTGAACAGGGTCTACTTACAGAGCTATTCAAGTGTTAAAAGGATAATTTATTACTCAGATAATATTGTACAGAATAAAATGAATTTAATGCCTCCTAGTAGCAATTTTAAAAACACTGAAATTACCATTCTTCCCTTTAACCTGATTATAAAGACCTTAAAATATTTTGATGGTTCCATAATACACATCTATTTGGAAGGAAGAATATTTAGCACTGCTTGTGACCCTGACAACAGCATGACGACGACGTGTGGCTCTCAATGATTGCTTGTCATTAAATAGCTGTTTAATATTTGTTAGGTATCATATTTTGGAGCTTTCATCCTAATTATAGCAGTACCTGACATTAATCTTACCGGATAAGGGAAAAGCGACAAATTCAAGTGATATCGGTAGAAGAATTAGATGATGCTCAAATGAGTACAGGGTACATAGAGCTTTGAGTTACTTGACTTTAATCATTCAGGATATGATATAACCTCCAACGTTAAGTCAAATCACATGATGAATGAAATGATGCTCAAATGAGTACAGGGTACATAGAGCTATGAGTTACTTGAATTTATTTATTTGGGATAGAGGATAACCTTCAAAGTTAAGTCATATCACACGATGAATGAAATGATGTTTAAATGAGTACAGGGTACATAGTGTTTTGTTGTAGCAGAATTTAATTATTCTGGATAAGGGATAACTTTTCACGTGAAGTCATATCACATGACGAATGAAGTAATGTTCAAATGGGTACAGGAAACAGAGAGTTTAGATTTACCGGAATTTACTCATTCAGGATAGGAAATAATCTTCAACGTTAAGTCATATCACACGATGATTGAAATGATATTCAAATGAGTACAGGGTATATTGAGCTTAGAGTTACTAGAATTTAATCATTCAGGATAAGGGATAACCTACAAAGTTGTCATATCACACGATGAATGTAATGATGTACAAATGAGTACACGGTATATTGAGCTTTGAGTTACTAGAATTTAATCATTCAGTATAAGGAATAACGTTCAGTGTTAAGTAATATAATATGATGAAAGAAATAATGTTATAATGAGTACAGGGTACACAGAACTTTGAGTTACTAGAATTTAACAGTAGTATAGAAGGGAGAGAATCGGCACAGTGTAGATATAATGCTGAATTCTCCTGTATGTTAATATATGAGTGATGTAGAATACTCATTGATTTAGAATTCTCCTATGTGAATATCGAGCTGTAAAAGAAGGGGAGTGTTGGCGTAGTGCCGTTCTCCCCTGTGCAGTGAGGTGGTTGAGGGGTGATGATGATGATTATTATGATGATGATGGTGATGATGATGGTGATGATGATGATGATGATGATGATGATGATGATGATGATGATGATGATGATGTGTGTGTGATGTGTGATGGGTGGGTGGGTAACGGGATTCCGGGGGTGTTTGAACTAAATGTGTTGATAGTAATTCTTTTCGATGTCTGTGGTTAAACTCTCATGTACGAATATCGAGTCTAGGGTTCGATATGGGGTTCGGGGGATGTTTGAATTAAATGTGTTGATAATAATTCTTCGATGTCTGTGCTTAAACTCTCATGTATGAATATCGAGTCTAGGGTTTGATATCTATTACGTTTAGAGTATGATATATGATGCAGTATCGTTATTCTTTAGATAAAAAGGAATATCGAGAGAATGATTAGGTAGGTGTACTGGGAGAGATTTATGAAATAAATGTAATAAGACATTCAGGTAAGGGGTGTTACCTAACCAGAATCCAACCTTGAGCTATGTATCTAAGAGCGATGTAAGGTTAAGAAAAAGTTAAATTCCATTCCCACATCGAGGTATGAGAAAATATAAATCTGTTCCACATTGAAGTGTAAGAATGGAAATGTAAATCTATGTGAAAGGGTTTCATGACAAAGGAATGTTCCCTCTAAGCATGATAAAAGTGGAACTTAGCAAATGCAAATAAAATAAAAGCACTACCCATCTCTTTAAGAATGATAAAAAAAATATTGAGAGAAAAGTATAAGAATGGAAATGTAAATCTGTGTGAAAGGGTTTCATGACAAAGGAATGCTCCCTCTAAGCACGATAAAAGTGGAACATAACAGTGACAGAATATTTGTAAGGAGATTATTAAAATATTCCCTCTAAGCATGATAAAAGTGGAACATAACATCGAAAATAAAATAAAAGCACTAACCATCTATTTAAAAATGATTAAGATAACGAGAGAAAAGTATCTCATCTTTAAGTATATATGAGTAATACAAACAGGTCAATCAATATGATAATATATATATATACGCAAGTAGGGATCTATAGTGCAGATATCCTAACTATCCAGGGCAAGATATCACCCTCCATATAAAAAATTGTCTAGAAAATCTCTTCTCAGTATTCCGAATACTCCACTGAACTTCACCCCTCTTGGTATGCGGGTCAGAGAAAAAAAAATAGTTAATCTCTCCAGATTGGTGACAGGGGTCGTCAAAACACTCTTATTGCTGTAATGAAGTCTAATTTTGTCAAATAACGCTAGGAAAAAAGAATATATTTTAAAATTAAACGATTGAATCTATATATTTGTATGAATGATGAAACAATACTATGAATGTGTTAGTATACCAAATGTAAAAAAAAAATCAAATGTTCAGAAAAATATATTTTGTACAAGTATGTGTGTGTAAAGAAATGTGTAACTATATCCCCCTCCAAGATGTAGGGAACGAATCACAGTTAGTGTGCGCACGCAACATGGTGTTTGGGAAGTAGAGATACGGTGGGGGTGTAAAAAATGCGGGATCTATACAAAGTTTAAACTATGATAATAAAGTTACTAGTAATAAGTTTTAATTCATAACGTAGTCACTAGTAACAACTTTAAACTCATAGCGTAATATGTAGACAGTAACAGCTCTCCCGGAAGGAGGGGCGGAGCCTCTCTCAATAAATACCCCGGTACGGATGAGTGAGGAGGCAGTCGATTCTCTGGAAATATGGATCCTACAGGTAAGATAGAAAAGTTGTATATTGTATTTCTTTTTTTATCACTGTTTACGAAGAGTGTTGAAGTAATACTGATTCGTTTGTGCTTATATGTTTGTTTCAGATCATGAGATGCTCCAGCTAAATCAACTAGCTGAAGGTTGAACACATCTTCCCACAAAGAAACTACGTGAATTAGATCAGTCCGTTCAATACATCATTCGATCCATCAAAACCGTGAACACCAGATATGGTGAGCGGGTTGTCGTCGAAACATCAGAATTCCAAGTCTTCCTCCCGGAGAGATTCAAACACATGACCGCAGTGCAGAAAGATCTACTAAACCGTGGTGACTGCATACTCCAATACCATGGCGAGGAAACTCTAGAAAGTGGCTTCAAACGACATAAATTGTCTTTTTTAAGCAGCCCGTAATGTCGTCAAAAGGTGAGCATAATCATTGAAAAAGTGATAATGTAGTTACTTACATGTAAATGTGAAATCGTACATGTTGTATTAGAACTTGAAATGTTAATTATCGCACGTCGTGTAGTATTAATAATTGAGAGTGAACGTTGTAGGGTTAATTTTCATGTGTAATATTTACAAACATGTGAATATCGTAGTTCATTTACGTTATTTCACATGCATGTTAGTTACGTTTTGTTTGTTACACGTAAAAGTAACGTTGTGGGTGAAAAAACGTTAATTTGTATGTGTAAAACGTACATGTGAATATCGTAGTTCAGTTACGTTATTTTACATGCATATGGTTTACGTTGTGTGTTTTATCATTTATGTAAGGGAGAGAGCATTACGTAAAACAGTTACATACTATCTGAATATTGTAGTTACGTGATGACAGCAATAGTTGAAATCTCTGTGTAAAATACATGATCATTATGTAAAAATTTTCATATGTAAAAGTTACATGCATGTTACGTTCTATGTAAAGTATAGAGTTTACGTAAAATTGAGATTCATGCATGTAAAAGTTATTAACATGTATGTTATTTCTGTTACCACCTTACATACATGTAAATCAATGTTCCCATATGTAAAGTTAATCGAATGTTGTAATAACTTTTCAGAAACGACAAGATGCTCCGATAGTGCCAGTGGACATCCCTCGATTCAGCAAGATGAAACCCGTCCGGACGTGACCCACCCGGAACGATTACAATGTATTCACAGTGAGTCGGCCTTCAAAAACAGATTTTGTACCTACGAAATTCACAACTGTGTTAATATACTTGACCCCGTCATATTCTTATCAGAATGCAAACCTTTAATTTTGAATGAAATTGATAAGGGCTTAAACATGTATAAATCAGGTCTTAAGATAGGATCCTGTTTATCCTGTCAATATGTCATAATATCACAAGAGAGCGATAATATTCATACATTTAACTTTAACAGTAAACTTGAGGTGATATTGCAATCTACAGATAAATCTATATGGTATGAAGAGAAGATTGTACAACCTATACTAGATCATATGGATAATTTTGAATCGCGTACCAGTTCAAAAGCTTTATACAGTATTGAGAAATTAACAATATATGTGACACAATACGATTCATTGAATGCCAGGATGTATACTGAATTACCCGACTTTATAAAATCGAAGAGAGCTGTTATTAACATTCGTAATACCGATAAATATTGCTTTGCATACTGTCTGTTAGCATCCAAATACCCTGTAGAACGTAACAAGAATCAACCCACATCCTATAAAAGATATGATCTTCTTAAAGAATTTAACTTTGAGAATATAACATTCCCCGTGTCATTGAAAGATGTAGAAAAATTCGAGAATCAAAATTCAAATATTTCATTAACGATATACGGTGTTGAAAATAAATCGATTATTCTCTTATATCAACCAAGAGAGATAAAATCACATCATGTTAATCTTTTGATGTATAAAAGACGTTATTGTCTGATAACAGACTTATCACGTTTGCTAGGAAAGCAGCTATCTAAACATAATGGGCGAAAATGGTTATGTAACAATTGTAACTTGTATTTCACATCAGAATCACGTTTAAATAGTCATAAAAAGCGGTGTATGATGAATCAAATTATCAGAATGCCCGAGGCTGGTAAAACAGATCTCGTTGAATTTAACGCATATTCGAAATGTCTAAAAGTTCCATTCGTGGTTTATGCAGACATAGAATGTATCTTACGTAAGGTAGATTCGTGTCAAGATTCATCGAGCTAAAGTTGGACACGTACCACCCATAAACATGAAGCGTATGCAATTGCATTACATTTGGTTTGTAGTTATGATAAAAATTTAACACGTTTCAAATCATTTGAAGGTCCATATGCAATTGAAAATTTTCTTAAAGAATTAACGTTAATTGCAAATCAGGTCATTAATATATATGCTAATAAAATTGAAATAAGTATGAGAGATGTGGATGAGCTAGAATATCAAAATGCAACACGATGTCACATATGCAAACGTGAATTTCTTAACTCGTGTATAAAGGTTCGTGATCATTGTCATTTGACTGGAAGTTACGTTGGCCCAGCCCATAAGCACTGCAATTTAAATAGGAAAATGCCAGGATTCACACCAATATTCTTTCATTGCATGTCAAAATACGATGCTCATTTCATAGTCAAAAAACTAGGTTACGATACGGAACCTATCAACTGTATTGCACAAACTTCTGAAAATTACTTATCCTTTAGCAAAAGATATACAAATTCGAATGGAATGAGTATATATCTAAGATTTCTGGATAGCTATCGTTTTTTGGATTCAAAACTTAGTAACCTTTCGGATATGTTAGAACCAGATGATTTTCATTATACCAATAATACGTATACGAATCCTTTGCATAGACAACTGATGAAACGCAAAGGTGTCTTCCCGTACACGTATGTGGATTCTATAGAAAAATTATACGAGAATAGTCTACCATCAAAGATCAGTTTGATCATGTAAGCGATGAGGATTATAGTCATGCTAGAACGGTATGGAATGAATTCAATGTTAAAAATCATGATGAATATTTAAATATATATCTTAAGAGTGATACGTTAATATTAACGGATGTTTTTGAACGCTTCCGTGAATTAAGTATCGGTTTGTACGGACTCGACCCGTGTCAGTATTACACAGTTCCCGGATTAGCTTATGATGCAATGTTAAGAAAGACTGGTGTACAGATTTCATTATTAACAGATAAGACTATGATAGATTTCTTCGAAAAAGGAATACGAGGTGGAATTTGCACTGTGTCCAAACGGTATGCAAAGGCGAATAACAGATACATGACTAGCTATGATAACACTCAACCAACTAATTATTTAATGTACGTAGACTGCAATTCTTTATATGCATACACAATGGGGAATAATAGCTTACCATACACTGATATAAGGTGGCTAACTGAACATGAAATTAAATCAATAAATTTTATGTCTATTACAAGTGATCTTGACGTGGGATATGTGTTGGAAGTAGACTTTAAATATCCACAGCAACTTCATGATATGCAAAATGATTTGCCATTATGCCCTTTGAATGAAATCGCGCCAGGTGATAAGTATACAAAATTGCTAACAACATTGAATGATAAAAATAAATACGTATTACATTATCTAAATTTTCAACAATGTGTTAAACTTGGTTTTATTGCCTCACGTATACATAGAGTAATAGGTTATAAACAATCTAACTGGATAAATCCTTACATTGAACTCAACGCTCGTAAACGTATTGAAGATAAAACGAAATTTGGCCAAAATCTAGGGAAGTTAATGAATAATTGTGTTTATGGAAAATTTATAGAGAATGTAAAACATTATAACTCATTTCATTTAGCTACCAGCTGGAAACGAGCGCGTAAATTGTTAGCTCGTCAGACGTGTATAAGGTACGTGATTTTTAATGATAATTTAATAGGTATAGAATTGGTCAGAGATGAAATATTGATTAATAAGCCAATATACATAGGACAAGCAATCCTGGATCTATCCGAACATAAAATGTATGATTTTTATTATGAATGCTTTTCTCTTTGAATCTAGCTGCGATATATATGAATTTATTAAAACCAATATACATTTATTCGATACATCGAATTATCCAATGGATAATGTGTATGGTATTCCGTTAGCAAATAAGAAAATTTCAGGATTATTCAAGGATGAGCTAGCCGGTAGAGTGATGACTGAATATGTGGGATTGAAATCGAAATTATATTGTTATCGATATGATACTGAAGTGATTAGAAAATCAAAAGGTGTAACAAAAGATTCGATGAGATTCATAACCTTTGAACAATATCTCTCATGTATTACACATCCTGACACGATACATCGCAGCATGCAGACATGTTTCAGAAGTTATAAGCATAATGTTCATACCATTGAATCTAATAAGATAGCTTTAAATGGTATCGATACAAAACGATACAATCCCGATAATTCATTTTCAACATTAGCATGGGGACATTATGCTATAGAAAATTGTCAAGTGTAATTTTTTTTTATTTTCTCATTAAAGCATAGATTCAACTGAGTTAAAAGGTATTACTGGGCACATGATAATAACATATTACTGTATTTCAAAAAACAAAATAATTAAGTTTCAAATATAATTGTAAAGTGTGTTACTAATTACATGATAATAACATATTTACTTCATTTGAAAGATAATGTTTTTCTTTCTTTATGTTTACGTTAGGGGGAAGGAATATTTTTTCCTATTCATGTCGTTTTGAAATGTTAGATAGCAGGAATCAATGTGACCTTATTGATCTCTACAATTAAATGTTAATTCAACTATAATCATGTATGATTTTTTATTAAAATGTATTTACTAATCTTATCAAAATGTTATTATCGTGTTTCCTTTAAGGGGAGAGGGGTAATTTATATATAAGCAATGTGAACTAGCATGTACATTATGTTAAAGGCTCTTATTTCAGCTATAATCATGTATGATGTTTGTTTAACGTATATTACTAATTACATCAAATTGTAATTATCATGTTTACGTTAAGGGGAGGTGAATTTATCTATACTCAATGTGAACTAGCATGTACGTTATGTTAAAATCTCTACAATTAAATGTTAATTCAACTATAATCATGTATGATTTTTTTATAAAGGTATAAAAATATTATTATCATGTTTAAGTTAAAGAGATGTGAATTTATATATAATCAATGTGAACTAGCATGAACGTTATGTTACAGAAGATATCAGGAATCAATGTGAACAAAAAAATAAAACACAATATATCATTAAAATTATATTTCTTTATTGAGTTGTGTGTTTTTTATTTATACAATGTCCACCTCATTAATCCATTCACGGGTAGGAAATCCTAACCATTTCACCAGAATCCTATCACCACGTCGCTTCTCACGCAGACTTCTATCATATTTGTATACACTGAGGAGGAGAGAATTATCACGAACTTCTACAGGCTTCATACGAATCGTTCGATGGTAAGTATTATTGTATGTATGAATAATTCTAGGTAGTATGTTTATCCATTGATATGAGCCTTGAACAATAAATCCCTAATGCAAATTCATTTTGATCGTTCTTATTAAACGTTCCACTGCAGCAGCCTTAACGTGAGTGAATGTACTGTAATGATTAATATTATTACGATTCATTAGTTCGCGGAAATGTTTATTGTAAAACTCCATTCCTTTATCAGATTGAACATTCTTCGGAAACGGTTCCATTTCATTCAATATCTCCTCCATAGCAGTCGAAACGTTAATACCACTTTTATCACGTAATGGTCGTGCATAAGCCATCTTGGAATAAAAATTGCATGCAAGAAGAATATACTTATAATTCCTATTGTCTCTTGCATAATTAGACATGTCCATAAATTCTATTTATACTAAATCGTTCACTCCTTTGCTTATGATCTTACGACGCAAAAATCGTCTTCTAACTGGTGCATGTAACTCGGTTGCAATGCGACGTTTTATCATGCTATAATTTTTGATGTTTTAAGTTCTGTAATAATTTCTTCTATCAAGGGTGAGTGATTCAAATTACCTGCATCCCTCGACGCAACTAATAATCTTAATCTGTTTATTATTTCATTCGGATCGTTCCAGTAGACGTAATCTAATTTTCTCTGCGGTATATGTTCTTTCCAACGTAAACCAAATCCAGTTCGATTACTAACAAGGTCACGAATGATATGACGATACTTGAACCCTCGATTTGCTCTTAAACGTCCATCTCTTGAATAGCCGTGTCTGTAAACTTGAGTATTCTGTAAGATTTGTGAATACACGTCTAAATCATCATCTGTGTACGATGTCTTGCGAGGTAAACGTTTAAATAATAATTCATATAAGCCTGCTTTTGGTTCATGCGTTTCTGTCCCTATCTGAATACCATCAGATTTAAACACAACTGTCTTGTTACCCAATTTATACTCATTATCCTCGTAACGTATGCCGTAAGTATTGTCCATGTCACTCGAACTAGCAGTTCGAACCTTGTGTAGATACTTTGGCACGAGATCAGATCCGTTAGCATCATCTGTAGTTTCGTCGTCGTCGTCTTTGTGTGCTTTCGCTATTACTTTCAATGGTTCGGTTACAGGTTGAAGAACTTCAGACATGACTCGTTGCGTTTCGAATTTCATTCATTTGAGAGAACGTAACTTTTCTCTTATTGCCCTACTGTGACGGGCAATGGATTCCTTAAGTCTTATAGCTTCAGCATCCATATCGAAATGAATGTATAATTAATCAGCTACTGCTAATTTATATGAAACTATCAGTTCTATACTTAATATATGACCATCTTTAGCACGTCCGGCTGGCGCTGTAAACGATAGAATATCGCCAGTTTCATTTTTTACAGGATATCTTTCAACTAATCTTCCGTTTATTGCAAACAATGTATCATTTACAGCATGCGGATGTACCGATGATACAATAGATCACGAGAGTACACTTCCATTTCCAGGAACTTTATAGTATTCGAGTCCCGATGTTAACGTATACCTTAAAGAGGGACCTCCATACGGACGTGTTTGTAATGAAATTATGAGTTGTGCTTTCAATTTTTGTAACATAGTGTTTACAATATTTCTCATTCGTGTTTTCATAGTATGAATATCATTATTTATAGTGATTAGTTTATTATCAAGTTCCGTTTGTCGTGCGGTTAATTCTTTCAATTCTTTCTCTACAGCTGTGGTAATAGTCGCGCTAGCGGAGGTGATTGTTCTAGTTAACTGACCTTGTAATTCATTCTGTTTCCGTGTAATAGTATCGGCAATGTTTGTTATAGTCTCAGTTAAACCCGTTTGCAATTCATTGTGTTTCTGTATAAAGAAATGATTAACATAACTCATGGTGACTGCTTCACTATCTATCGGATCGGCTAAATCCTTCAATCTCTTCATTCGAAATGATAGAGCTTCATTAGAGTCGTGAATTGGAATCCTGTCATCTACATATTTTTCATTAGGAACGTCGTGTTCGTGAAGGGGTTCCAACAGCGTTTTCATTCTTATACCATCTATAATGACATTATTTTTGGAATCACGTTTAAATGCATATTAACTTAAGTACTCCATTAAATTGTTGTATTGGATGTTGAGCGATTTTTGTATGTGTGCCCTAAGCATAGCTTCAAACTCGCCCATACGTTGATACGAGGTCTGCTCGCTGAAGATCTGCATTCGATTCTCGACGTCAGCCGTATACGTATCCACATAACGTTTAGTCGATGCATCGTCACCTTCTTCAGGGTCGTGAATATTGCACAATCGCTTACCCTTGAATCGATAGTTTCCCGATCCATCTCTAGTTATGATATATCGATTGAACACACCCCTAGAAGGCATGATCCTTCGGGATCCGAACCTGTCGATACTCATTGCTTAAGTGATGGATTATTCTATTTATTCATTCTGATAAAGCGATCAAAACCGTGACGGTAGCGTCCCTCGTTCAGTGGATATTCTGGTACTATAACAACAAAGGATCGTTCATCACTCTCCCATATATGTTTACACATATCCTTAAATTCATCATAGGACATATCGGTATTTACATAATCTTCGTATATATGTTTTAAATTGAGATTATCCTGTCTAAAGAATACAATCATATTTGCATTATCTCTAATTAAATGTTTAGGTACTTTAGCATATGATTGTGCTAAATATATAGCATCGACATTACGATGTCTACCCATACTGTAATATGAAGCTATCTTACCCTGTTTTTCATTTATCACATCATCAAATACGAATATCGAATTTTCTCTAGCATCCGACGTTTGAATTACTTTTTCACCATCATCGAAGGTAAATACACCTATATCGGGTATAGTTTTCAGTAACCTGAGTAAATATCGATATTTAGGTTGTTGCAACGATTTCAAGTATATGTAGAGGTTTTCGTATCTCAGACCATTCTCGTGAATAAGCAGGTTGAGTAAAACGTTCGTTTTTCCAGCATTTGAACTGCCCAGTATGAGCGCTCTAACGTTACTCGGAAACAACGTACCGTGTCGTCCTTTGCGAATGTCATCCTCGAAATCTAACACCTGTATGGGTAGTGTACACTTTTGCTTTACTATCTCCATATCGCGACTAATACTTATAAAGCATAAGTTTTGTCTTATATTTCGTTCGTGATAAGGGCGTCCATGCACAATCTATGTATTTACTGGATTTAGCCAATCGTCATAGGAATCGTATACTTATAAAGCGCACGTTTTGCCTTTTTTATTTCATAGTGAGACATGCGCTCTACACGTGCACGCAAAGGTTCGGGAATTCTTAATTCCTCGATTAATTCATTACCATTTGAGGTACATTTACCGGGTTATCGTTTCTACGGTACCGGGTTATCGTTTCTGCGGTCCCGGAACGAAACTGCATAAACACTTGCAGAGAGGTGACTTACCGGTGAACGGGTTAGATTCAGCGTGTCTCGATCACGATCGGGCTTACGCAGAGAGTACTGATACAGAATCTCGTCGTCTAGCCGATAAGGTGTTGGTAGAGAAGGCTTGGAGACGTGTAAAGTCTGCCGACGCTTCTTTGGGCGAACGACTTGCAGCTCGACTTGTGACTACACGTATGAAGGGTAAATTGGCAGCGGGCGCTGGTATGCGTAAACGTCGCAACAAGAGAGGTGGTTTCTTACCTTTGCTACCACTTTTAGCAGCTCTAGGTGCAGCAGGTGGTCTAGCTGGAGGTGCTGCTCAGATTGCTGCGGCTGTCAATAAGAAACGTTCGGATGCAAAACAACTTGCGGAATTAACACGTCACAACGAGCGCATGGAATCTTTGGCTCAGGGCAAAGGTCTTCGCCGTAAGAGACGTCGTAAGGGTAGAGGATGGTATCTTCGATCAAAAAACTCGGGCGAGGCCTATATTTATCCCGGAAAAAGCCCTGAGTGCTACCGAGATCGATTCGTATGCACGACGTCTACACATTCCACGTTTTAGAGGTGTCTACATGATCGATAAACTACCTCCACGTCCTCGATACTATGAGAGAATAGTAGTGAATCTGGATACATCAAATAATCCTGGTACACATTGGGTTGCTGTACGTAAGGATGGTGACGTTGCCTACTACTTTGACAGTTTCGGCGATCTGAGACCTCCGGAAGAGATAGAAACATACCTTTCGGGTGTCAAGCTCCTACATAATACGACGAGATTTCAAGAAATCGATTCTGTGATTTGCGGTCACCGGTGCCTTCAGTTTCTCCTCGATGAGTTACACGATCACCGTGAGTGGTAGTGATACCAGCTTCTCTACATTTCTAAATCCACCATTACATCTGGATCCTAACGGACATTACGAGATAGCTCTATTGAATTTTGAGACTGTTTACTCGATTCCGAATGTGGACGAGAGTAATAATCTATTCCATTACGTTCGCGATGGAAAAGTCGAACGTATAGTAATTCCACCGGGTACTTATGAATTGGATGATATCGCCAGATTGATCAAGGATGCTCTCGACATCGGTGACGACTTTATTCTACGTGCTAATAATAACACCAAGAAACCAGAAATTCAATCTCCCTATATTATCGACTTTAGTCGTGAGGGATCTATTGCTCCTCTTCTCGGTTTCACCTCTAAACAGAGGGTACCGGCGAACGTGCTGACCGAGTCTAATGATTTGGTTAACATATTCAAAGTCAGCATCATACGTATCGAGTGTAGTCTTGCAACGGGATCTTTCATCAATGGTAAAAGTGGTCATTCTCTGTATGAATTTTTCCCATCGTTACCTCCAGGTTATTATATCTCGCAGGAACCATCAAGTCCTATATATTTACCAATCATCGATACGAATCTCATTGATCATCTCGACATAAGAGTGGTAGACCAGAAAGGCGATAAGTTAGATTTCAGGAACGAAACCATAACTGTACGATTGCACATACGTCGTAATGGGTATAAGTTTTAAGAGACGATACTATATTAAAAACATCTCTCGAGATTGAACTCTACTCGGTCATCGACCCGCAAGCTAATCACATCGTCTAATCGACAATTTCTCGCTAACTTAGGCTTCAAGGTTCTATGATGGATGTGTTGGACGTGACCGGGATTCCGACCTTTGATAATAAGATCAGTAAGGAAGAAGAACACGTATTCCTGCCGTACAATACGTCAGCTCTCGATGTGAACGATGAAATTAGAATTCCATGTCAAGCTGAAGATTTGTACACGCTTCCTATTAGAAGTTATCTCTACATTGAGGGGACTCTCACTAAACCCGACGGCACCGTCGCCACATCGAAATTGAGTAACAATGCTATGGCATTCCTATTCGATGGGATTCGTCTGGATATGAATGGAACGACTATTGATAGAACTAGGAATCCGGGCATTTCATCAACGATGCGTAACTATGCCGCACTGAATGAACTGGAATCGAATCGTTTACTAAATGCTGGATGGATCTATCCAGGAGGTGTGGTAGACATCGTGAATACATCGAATGGTATCTTCAATGCTATCGTTCCTCTTTCGATGTTGCTGGGTTTCGCCGACGATCACAAGGAGGTCATACTTAATAGCAAGTTTGAACTTATTCTCATTAGATCTAAGGATTCTAATAATTGTATCATTGGAAACGATCCTACAACCATACAACTAACTAGACTCGAATGGAGGATGCCTGTACTTCGACTTTCAGATTCTGAACGAGTTGATAAACTTAAACTCGTCAAATCGGATAAACCTCTACACGTCGCATTTCGAACCTAGGACCTTCACACTCAACCTGCTGTACCTCAAACTAAAGCGTTCACATGGAACATTGCAACCACGACCAAACTTGAAAAACCACGTTTCGTCATAGTCGGTGCACAAGTGGATAGATTGAATCATCTCGCTAAGGATACTTCTCTATTTGATAATTGTAATTTCACCAATCTGAAACTTTATCTCAACAGTGAATCTTACCCCTATCACGATATGAATTTGGATTTCGCCAATTCGAAATTTGCATCTCTGTATGATCGATATTCCGAATTTCAATCATCCTACTATGGAAAGGAGAATTACCCTCTTTTGAAAAGGAACGACTTTCTGAAATATTCACCGCTATTCGTCATCGATTGCTCTCATCAACCTGAGGATACTGTGACGGGGGCAGTGAACGTCAGATTGGAAGTTCAAGCATCGTAAAATTTTCCTGCACAAACTTCATTATTCTGTTTAATTATTCATAATAAATTATTCACATATATACCATTAACTCATGTTGTATAATCTATCATATAGGTGTAATAAATAAAACATTACAAATTGAAATTATCTTTTTATTGACTTTAACATACATCTCCAATATCCTCTTCCTTGCACTCCTGCTTTTTGCCTCACATGAACATAATGATTTATGGATTTATGAATATCATACAATTGTAATAAATTTCTTTCAATATATGGCATTAGTCTTTTAAGTCCATTGAATGCAGTACTATTCAGATTTATACTGCCCACATTTAAACATGTATTCACAAACGTTATTTCTTTCATCTTATTCATGCATAACATTATATTAAATGCATATATTATATTTTCACTGTACGGTGCACATGGATGCTTACCATCTTTCAGATACGTATCCAAAACACACAAATTTGACATTATTACCTCCCAATCCTCTTTTGTAATATACACAAACGTATCGTCATGTGTGGCTTTAATGTAAAGTGATGGGAGTTCATTGTATAATCCTATGTTCACACGAAAGTCAATGCTGATGGAGATGTCGTTATCGTTCATGCACACACTATTTACCATCACTCGCAACTTCTTCCTCTACTTCTTCTGCGAAGGGTGTGAAGGATTCGAACATCATTATGATGAAACTGTCTTGATCGAACGTCTTCTTGGCTTTGACGATTCTCGGTTTGCAGTTCGTCTTCTTCTTTTTCTTGTCTCCTTTCTTACTGGATCTGCGGACATACACGAACTATGTCTCAACATCATGAATATTTAATACACTTGTTAACGTAAAACTCTTATTATTTTATACTCACTTTTCTATGCCTTCCTCCTCGGGTTTCGATGTACCGATAACCTTAAACGGATGATCATTGTACGGACCGCACACATCTTCACCTTGATCCTGTTCGGACTGGCATGCCACATCTTCGCTTTGCGCTTTACTGAAATAAACATATTTATCATTAGTTATCTAACACATAACAACACTTTCACGTTAACACTCAATTATAATTCTACTTACCCGAGATACACTTTACAATTCTTTCCGCATTGAGCATAAGATGTGATCGAATCATGATGGGAAGGATTCTTGCAAATCACTTGATGCATCTTCCCATCACACGTTTCATCGTGATGCTCAACCCAATGCTTTTGCAAATCTTCGAAATTGCGTAGATTCTCCCAGAATCTGGTATCACTTTCAATGATAGGATTTGTTGTTCCACTCATCTTGACGTTGCGATGTAAAGTGAGAATACATTCGTTCCCGAGTGAGCAGATGGGTGATGAAACGTGATCATACCTGTCTCCCCCCTCCCCATCCTCTCGTTGATTGTACTTAACGTATGGAGGGTTTGTGTGAAGTGAGGACGCGTTCGTTCCCGACCTGGCGGGACAGGATGCAACCTGTTAAATCGAATTTACTATATTACTGTTTTATCACGTTCCCCCCCCCTTCCACCCTCTCGTCGCTTGTACTGGGGGAGGACTAGTGTTTATCCTCTCGTACATGAATGGGTATCGAACCGAGGACTCTATGTTCATATATATGAATCCTCCCGAGAACTCAATATTCATAGATGAATATTTATACGCCCACACATATACACAAATCTTGAGGAATGACAACACGTCATCAGCCTTATACTTCAATGTAGAACAGATTTATATTTTCTCATACCTCGATATGGGAATGGAATTTAACCTTTTCTTAACCTTACATCGCTCTTAGATACATAGCTCAAGGTTGATTTCTGGATAGGGAACACCCCTTACCAGAATGCCTTAGTACATTTATTTCATAAATCTCTCCCAGTACACCTACCTAACCATTCTCTCGATATTTTTTTCTCTAAAGAATAACGATACTGCATCATATATCATACACTAAACGTAATAGATATCAAACCCTAGACTCGATATTCATACATGAGAGTTAAAGCAAAGACATCGAAGAATTATTATCAACACATTTAATTCAAACATCCCCCGAACCCATATCGAACCCTAGACTCGATATTCGTACATGAGAGTTTAAGCACAAACATCGAAAAGAATTATTATCAACACATTTAATTCAAACACCCCCGGAACCCCATTACACACCAACCCATCACACATCACACACACCATCATCATCATCATCAGCATCATCACCCCTCAAACACATCACTGCACAGGGCAGAACGGCCATACGCCAACACTCCCCTTCTTTTACAGCTCGATATTAACATAGGAGAATTCTAAATCAATGAGTATTCTACATCACTCATATATTAACACAGAGGAGAATTCAGCATCATATCTACACTGTGCCGAAACTCTCCTTTCTATACTACTTTAAACCATTAAGGATAAGGAGTAACAGTCAACAGTAAGTCACATCACACTATGAATGAAATGATTTTCAAATGAGTACAGGGTGCATTGAGCTTTGATTTACTAGAATTTCATGATTCGGGATAAGGGATAATCTTCAACGTTAAGTCATATAACATGATGAATGAAATGATGTTCAAATGAGTACAGGGTACATAGAGCTTTGAGGTACTAGAATTTAATCATTCACGATAAGGGATAAGCTTCAACGGTAAGTCATATCACACGATGAATGAAATGATGCTCAAATGAGTACAGGGTACATAGAGCTTTGAGTTACCAGAATTTACTCATTCAGGATAAGGGATAAATTTCAACGTTAAGTGATATTACACGATGAAAGAAATGATGGTGAAATGAGTACAGGGTACATGGAGCTTTGAGTTACTGGAATTTAGTCATTCAGGATAAGGGATAACCTTCAGCGTTAAGTCATATCACACGACGAATGAAATGATTTGCAACTGAGTACAGTGTGCATAGAGCTTTGAGTTACCCGATTTTAATCATTCAGGAGAAGGGATAACCTTCAACGTTAAGTCATACCACACGATGTATCAAATGATGGTCAAATGAGTACAGGGAACATAGAGCTTTGAGTAACTAGAAATTAATCATTCAGGATAAAGAATAACCTTAAACGTTAAGTCGTATAACACGATGAATGAAATGATAGTCAAATGAGTACAGGGAACATAGAGCTTTGAGTTACGAGATTTTAATCATTAAGGAGAAGGGATAACCTTCAACGTTGAGTCATACCACCCGATGAAAGAAATGATGGTCAAATGAGTACAGGGTACATAGAGCTTTGAGCTACTAGAATTTAATCATTCAGGATTACAGATAGTCTTCAACGTAAAGTCATATCACACGAAGAATGAAATGATGTCCAAATGAGTACAGTGTGCATAGAGCTTTGTGTTACCAGAATTTAATATTTCAGGATAAGGATAACCTTCAACGGTAAGTCATATCAAACGATAATGAAATTATGTTCAAGTGAGTACAGGGTACATAGAGCTTTGAGTTACCAGAGTATAATGTTTCAGGATAAGGATAAACTTCAACGGTAAGTCATATCAAACGATGAATGAAATTATGTTCAAATGTGTACAGGGGACATAAAGCTTTGAGTTACCAGAATTTCATGTTTCAGGATAAGGGATAACTTTCAACGTTAAGTCATATCAGACGATGAATGAAATGATGTTCAAATGAGTACAGGTTACATAGAGCTTTGGGTTACCAGGATTTAATCATTCAGGATAAGGGATAATCTTCAACTTTAAGTCATAACACACGATGATTGAAATGATATTAAAATGAGTACATGGTACTTTCAGCTTTGAGTTACTAGAATTTAATCATTCAGGATAAGGGATAACCTTCAACGTTAAGTCATATCACCTTCAACAGTAAGTCATATCACACGATGAATGAAATGATGTTCATATGAGTACACGGTATATAGAGCTTTGAGTTACCACACATTCATATATCATGATAAAGCAAAACATTCTGCGTTAGGTCATATCACACAATGAATCAAATAATTTTCAAATGATTGCAAGGTACTCAGAGCCTAGAATTACCAGTCATTTATCTTTCAGGTTAAGCATGCTTTTTTGCTTAATTCTATTCCTTCTGATGCAGCTCTTTTGATTACGTAATTTATGTTTACGAATCTTATTGAGTTTTATATCACGTACTGGCAACTTTTTATTTATTTAGTACTTTTTATTTACTTATTTTATTAATATACTCATTTAATTATCTATTTATTTCATTAAGTAGTTCCAGTTTGCTTTGATACATTTGAGTAACAAGGGCGAGGCGAGCTACACCGATAGCTGTACAGTTACGGACTGCCTTCTTCATATACATGGAAGCTTGCAACATTGCAACAGAAGTGTAGATGGCAGGACTATACTATTTGTCTCTGCGTTTGCGAAAAATCAGCAAATTTAGTTGAAGAGGAGAGTAAACGAAAAGCTTAATAAATAATTGGATTTATAATTGTTACTTTCATAGAAGTTCAGCAATATGATGTAGCAAATGGTTGCTGTTTTGTTCTGCATAAGAAAAAGCCGTTGCTTGTTGGGTACACATGGCTCTATTATGTAGTATAAATTAGATATATGAAGTGCTGTTTTCGTTTTTTCTTTCAGTTCATTCAACTCCCTGGATAATTTTTGAAAGGGTCACCTCTCGTGAGCTCTGACCCCAATAATAGCAAATCAAACATGTGTACCAACATTAATGGTAGAGCAATTGGCACAGCTGTAAGGCTATAGAGACGCATGCACTATACGCAAAATTCCCACCAAAATATAATTTAAGACTTTAGTCTTTTGCTCAGTGGTCTACAACTTTTAACTGCACAGTAATGCAAACTTTGGTTACTCGTGGAAGACAAAAACCCGTGATTCGAAGTTAAATTAGTTTGGAAGACGTTTCTAATCCTTTGATTAAATTTTTGTTACCTTATTTTCATCGTCTTATTATTTGGACAGCCTCCCTTATGTACATTGTTTTGGTTTTCTAAATGTCATGTTGTCAACACTGATGCTACGCAAGACAAATGAACCTAGCAGCCCGATGAGGAACGTTAGCAATATCATACATGTATATATTGAGTGCTGTCTAAAAGTAGAGTAAGATACAACGTTTAAAGGGATCTTATTTTATTTTATTTTTAGGACAAAGGTATATTGCCAACGATTTGTCATTTGAACAGGGTCTACTTACAGAGCTATTCAAGTGTTATCAGGATAATTTATTACTCTGATAATATTGTACAGAATAAAACGAGTTTAATACCTCCTAGTAGCAATTTTAAAAGCACTGAAATTACCATTCTTCCCTTTAACTTGATTATAAAGACCTTTAAATATTTTGATGGTTCCATAATACACATCTATGTGGAAGTAAGAATATTTTGCTCTGCTTGTGATCCCGACAACAGCATGACGACGTGTGGCTATCAAAAATTGCTTACCATTAAGTAGCTGTTTAATTTTTGTTAGGTAGCATATCTTGGAGCTTTCATCCTAATTATAGCAGTACCTTACATTAATCTTACCGGATAAGGGAAAAGCGCCAAATTCAAGTGATATCGGTAGAAGAATGAGATGATGCTCAAATGAGTACAGGGTACAGAGAGCTTTGAGTTATTAGAATTTAATCATTCAGGTTAAGGAGTAACCTTCAACGTTAAGTCATATCACACGTTGAATGAAGTGATGTTCTAATGAGTACAGGGTACATAGAGCTTTGAGTTACTAGAATTTAATCATTCAGGTTAAGGAGTAACCTTCAACGTTAAGTCATATCACACGTTGAATGAAATGATGGTCAAATGAGTACAGGGTACATTGGGCTTTGATTTACTAGAATTTAATGATTCGGGATAAGGGATAATCTTAAACGTTAAGTCATATAACATGATGAATGAAATGATGTTCAAATGAGTACAGGGTACATAGAGCTTTGAGCTACTAGAATTTAATCATTCAGGATAAGGGATAAGCTTCAACGGTAAGTCATATCACACGATGAATGAAATGATGCTCAAATGAGTACAGTGTGCATAGAGCTTTGAGTTACCAGGTTTTAATCATTCAGGAGAAGGGATAACCTTCAACGTTAAGTAATACCACACGATGTATCAAATGATGGTCAAATAAGTACAGGGAACATAGAGCTTTGAGTAACCAGAAATTAATCATTCAGGATAAAGAATAACCTTAAACGTTGTCATATAACACGAAGAATGAAATGATGGACAAATGAGTACAGGGAACACAGCGCTTTGAGTTACGAGAATTTAATCATTCAGGAGAAGGGATAACCTTCAACGTTGAGTCATACCACCCGATGAAAGAAATGATGGTCAAATGAGTACAGGGTACATCGGGCTTTGAGTTACTAGAATTTAATCATTCAGTATTACAGATAGTCTTCAACGTTAAGTCATATCACACGACGACTGAAATTATGTCCAAATGAGTACAGTGTGCATAAGGCTTTGTGTTACCAGAATTTAATATTTCAGGATAAGGATAAACTTCAACGGTAAGTCATATCAAACGCGAATGAAATTATGTTCAAATGAGTACAGGGGACATAAAGCTTTGAGTTACCAGAATTTCATGTTTCAGGATAAGGGATAACTTTCAACGTTAAGTCATATCAGACGACGAATGAAATGATGTTCAAATAAGTACAGGTTACATAGAACTTTGAGTTACCAGGATTTAATCAATCAGGATATGGGATAACATTCAACGTTAAGTCATATCACCTTCAACAGTAAGTCATATCACACGATGAATGAAATGATGTTCAAATGATTACAGGGTATATAGAGCTTTGAGTTACCACACATTCATATATCATGATAAAGCAAACCATGCAACGTAAGGTCATATAACACAATGAATCAAATAATGTTCAAATGATTGCAGGGTACTCAGAGCCTAGAATTACCAGTCATTTATCTTTCAGAATAAGCATGTTTTTTTCCTTAGTTCTATTCCTTCTGATGCAGCTCTTTGTGATTAGGTAATTTATGTTTACGAATGTATTGAGTCCTGGCAAGTTCTTATTTAATTATTTAGTACTTATTTATTTACTTATTTATTTAATTTATATTTTATATTTGTTTGTTTATTTACTCATTTAATTATATATCTATTTCATTAAGTAGTTTCAGTTTGCTTTGATACATTTGAATAACAAGGGCGAGCCGAGCTACCTCGATAGCTGTACAGGTACGGACTGCCAACTTCATATACATGGAAACTTGTAACATTGCAGCAGAAGTGCAGATGGCAGGACTATACTATTTTTCTCTGTGTTTGTGAAAAATCAGCAAATTTAGTTGAAGAGGAGAGTAAACGAAATACTTAATAAATAATATGACTTATAATTGATATTTTCATAGAAGTTCAGCAATATGATGTACCAAATGGTTGCTGTTTTGTTCTGGATACGAAAAAGCCATTGCTTGTTGGGTACTCATGGCTCGTGATGTATGAAGTGCTGGTTTCGTTCTTTCTTCCAGTTCATTCAACTACCTAGATAATTTTTGAAAGGGTCACCTCTCATGAGCTCTGACCCCAATTATAGCAAATCAAACATGTGTACCAACATTAATGGTAGAGCAATTGGCACAGTTGTGAGACTATAGAGACACTTACACTATACGCAAAATTCCTACCAAAAGAGTTTAATACCTCCTAGTAGCAATTTCAAAAGCACTGAAATTACCATTCTTCCCTTTAACCTGATAATAAAGACCTTTAAATATATTGATGGTTCCATAATACACATCTATGTGGAAGGAAGAATATTTAGCTCTGTTTGTGATCCTGACAACAGCATGACGACGACGTGTGGCTATAAATGATTGCTTACCATTACGTAGCTGTTTAATTTTTGTTATGTATCATATCTTGGAGCTTTCATCCTAATTATAGCGGTACCTGACATTCATCTTACCGGATAAGGGAAAAGCGCCAACTTCAAATCATATCGGTAGAAGAATGAGGATGCTCAAATGAGTACAGGGTACATAGAGCTTTGAGTTATTCGAATTAAATCATTCAGGATAAGGAGTAACCTTCAACGTTAAGTAATATCACACGATGAATGGAATGATGGTCAAATGAGTACAGGGTACATAGAGCTTTGAGTTACTAGAACTTAATCATTCAAAATAAGGAGTAACCTTTAGCGTTAAGTCATATCACACGTTGAATGAAATGGTGTTCAAATGAGTGCAGGGCACATAGAGCTTTGAATTACCAGAATTTCATCATTCAGGATAGGATATAACCATCAAATTGAAGTCATGTCTCATGATGAATGAAGCAATGTTCAAATGAATCCAGGGTACATAGGGTTTTGTTTTACCAGAATTTAATCGTTCAGGGTAAGGAATAAACTTAAGCGGTAAGTCTTATCACACTCTAAATGAAATGGTGTTCAACTGAGTACAGGGTAAATAGAGCTACCAGAATTTAGTCATTCAGGATAAGAAATAACCTTCAACGTTAATTCATATCACACGATGTATGAAGTAATGTTCAAATGAGCACAGTGTGCATAGAGCTTTGAGTTAACAGAATTTACTCATTCAGGATAAGGACTAACTTTCAACGTTAAGTCATATCACACGATGAATGAAATGATGTTCAAATTAGTACAGGTTACATAGAGCTTTCAGTTACCAGAATATAATCATTCATGATAAGGAATAACCTTCAACGTTTAGCCAATTTAGACGATGAATGAAGTAATGTTCAAATGAGTACAGGTACTTAGAGCTTTGAATCACTAGAATTTAATCGTTCTGGATAAATGATAATCTTCGACGTTGAGTCAGATCACACGGTGAATGAAATGATGTTCAAAAGAGTACAGGGTACATAGAGCTTTGAGTTATTAGAATTAAATCATTCTGTAAGGGATAATCTTCAACGTGAACTCATATCACACGACGAATGAAATGATGTCCAAATGAGTACACTGTGCATAGATCTTTGAGTTACTAGAATTTAATGTTTCAGAATAAGGATAACCTTCAATGGAAAGTCATATCAAACGATAATGAAATTATGTTAAAATGAGTACATGGTACATAGAGCCTTGAGTTACCAGGATCTAATCATTTAGTGAGTGAGTGTGTTGTGTTTTAGGGCCCGTCGACAACAAGGTCATTTGGGCCCTAAGTCAACACTAAAATCTAAAAGCTACACAAAGTTAAAAAGTAAGATAAAATATATACACTCAACTATTAAAAACACATTAAAACTCGTCCCAGTACTAAAAATTTAAAATCTCTAAAAGCAATAGATATAAAAAACAAGTCATACTTGTTTATTAAAACCGATTTTAAAAATAAACCGCAGTGTCTTATCCACGGCCACTGGGTCGTCACCTAAAATACTGAGCAAGTAGGCTCCCAAGCCCAAAGACTGGCGAACGCGGGCGTACTGTGGGCAATCGAGTAAAATATGCCGCACAGTGAGGCATACGGTACACGGAGCACACACTGGGGCCGGTTGCCCTCTCAACAATGACCATGAGTAGCTCGTGTGTGCCCAATTCTCAGCCGGGTGAGTATCACCTCGGCTCGCCGGTTATCCCTGCAGGAAGTTAGCCAGGGTTGTACGCTCTCTTTAATTGCCAGGAGTTGTGTGCCTTCCAAAGCTGTCCAGGAGTGCTGCCAAGCAGAGAGGAGTTGGCGACGAAATAAACGTTGCACATCCTGGTATGGCACAGTAGTTGTTAAACTCCGGAGCAAACGGCAAGCTGACTTTGCAGCCGCGTCCGCCTCCTCGTTTCCGGAAATCCCCACATGGCCTGGGGTCCAAGTAAAAACAAAATTGTACCCGCGCCTGAGCATTTGCGAGATCTGGGCCTGTATTTTTAAAACGAGGGTGTGAACGGCAGTGTGCTGTTGCAAGGCCTGAAGAGCACTCAGAGAAACAGTGCAGACAATAAAAGAGCCAGGAGCTAACTTGCAAATAAAAAGGAGCAAATAGAGGATGGCATACAGCTCTGCTGAGAAGACCGAAGTGGAGTCCACAAGACGAAATTTATGAATCTCACCGTTAATAAAGAACGCGCAACCCGTAGTGCTACCTAACTTAGAACCGTCTGTAAAGACCGGAACATAGTTAGGGTAACGGCCCAGTAGTTCGGCAAAAAGTTGTTGGAACACCGAATGTGGAGTAGCGAGTCTAGGGTTGTTTGAAAGAGTTAGATCGAACCGCGCACGATCGAGCTGCCATGCAGGATAAGGGCAGATGGACGACCTCTCCACGCGAGGCATTCGGAGGCCATGGGAATGTAGGAGATCCCGAAATCTTATTCCCACGGGGCGTGTCCGAGAACCAGGGCGCATATAACGGTGGACTATATCTGGACACAGAACTGGTTTGAAACAAGGATGATTGTGAAACTTGCCAACTTCGACACGTATGAGCACAGTAACAGCGAGCGACGAATATGGAGTGGAGGTTCGCCTGAGTCTGCATACACGCAGTCGACTCGACTGGTGCGGAAAGCTCCTGTGGCAAGGCGGATGCCAGTGTGATGCACGGTGTCTAAAAGGCGAAGTTTAGAGGCGGTCGCTGCGCCATAAATAAAACTGCCATAGTCCAGCTTGGACCGAACCAGAGAGCGGTACAGCCTCAACATTACCGTGCGATCGCCCCCCCAAGATGCTCCAGATAATACCTTCAGCACCCGAAGAGAACGATCGCAAGAGGCTCGAAGGTGACGAATGTGGTGCTCCCAATTGAGTTGTCGGTCCAAGTAGAGGCCCAAGAACTTCAGGTGCGAGACAAATGGCAGGGGTGTGCCGTTCAAATAAAGATCAGGAGGCGGGTGAATACCTCGTAGGCGGTGAAAGTGGATACACTTCGTCTTCGCAGCTGAAAAACGGAAGCCGGTTTGAAGCGCCCAAGCTGCTAGCTGGGTAATGGTCAGCTGCAGTTGGCGCTCAATGTGATCTATGTTGGCAGACCTATAATAGATTGCGAAGTCGTCAACATAGAGGGATGATGGAATTCCACTTCGAACGGCACTAGTGATGCCGTTAATCGCTACGGCGAAAAGGGTGACGCTCAAAATCGACCCTTGAGGTACACCCTTCTCCTGTATCCGCTCCTGGGATATCGTTTTTCCTATGCGCACACGAAAACGGCAAAGTTTTAAAAAATTGCATAAAAACTCGGGTAGATGACCACGTATACCGTAACTATGAAGGTTACGGAGTATGCCGTACCGCCAAGTGGTGTCATAGGCCTTCTCCAGGTCGAGGAACACGCCCACGGCGTGCTGTTTCAGTAGAAAGGCATCGGAAATATACCCCTCAAGGCGTGTTAGATTGTCGACACTTGAGCGATGGCGACGAAAACTGCATTGCAAGTTGGATAGATGGTTATGTTTTTCTAGCCACCAATTTAAACGAGCGTTTATCATTCGCTCGAAAGTCTTACAGAGGACACTCGTCAGGCAAATGGGGCGGCAGCTAGATGGAAGTGTGCGGTCCTTTCCGGGTCGAGGGATGGGGATGACAATACCCTCTCGCCAGGAGGAAGGGAAAACCCGCTCATGCCAAATGTCTAATCATTCAGAATAAGAGATAATCTTCAACGGTAAGTTATATCAAACGGTAGCGAAATTATGTTCAAATGAGTACAGGGGACATAGAGCTTTGAGTTACCAGAATATACTCATTCAGGATAAGGGATGATCTCCAACGTTAAGTCATATCACATGATGAATGAAATCATGCCCAAATGAGTACAGGGTTCATAGAGCTATTAGTTACTAGAATTTAATCCTTCAGGATAAAGTATAACCTTGAAAGTTAAGTCATGTCACACGATGCATTAAATGATGTTCAAATGAGTACAGGGTACATAGAGCTATTAGTTACTAGAATTTAATCATTCGGTATAAGGGATAATATTCAAATTTAAGTCATATCACACGATGATTGAAATGATATACAAATGAGTGCAGGGCACATAGAGCTTTGAGTTACCAGAATGTAATCATTCAGGATAAGGGATAACCTTCAACGTGAATTCAAATCATATGATGAATGAAGTAATATTCAAATGAGTAAAGGGTAGATAGAGTTTTGCTTTAGCAGAATTTAATCATTCAGGATAAGGGATAACCTACAACGTGAAGTCATATCACATGATTAATGAAGTAATGTACAAATGATTACAGGGTGCAGAGAGTTTAGCTTTACCAGAATTTAATCATTCAGGTAAGGAATAACCTTCAACGTTAAGTCATATCAAACGAATGAAATGATGATCAAATGAGTACAGGGTACATAGAGCTATGAGTTACAAGAATTTAAACATTCAGGATAAGGAATAAACTTCAATGTTAAGTCATATCACACGATGAATAAAATGATGCTTAAATGAGTACAGGGTACATAGAGCCTTGAGTTACTAGAACTTAATCATTCAGTATAAGGAATAACGTTCAATGTTAAGTAATATAGCATGATGTATGAAATGATGTTCAAAAGAGTACAGGGTACATAAGGCTTTGGGTTATTAGAATTAAATCATTCTGGTAAGGGATAATCTTCAACGTGAACTCATATCACACGATGAATGAACTGATGCTCAAATGTGTGCAGAGTACATAGAGCTTTGAGTTACCAGAATTTAAGAATTCTAAATAAAGGTTAATCTTCAACGTTATGTCGTATCACACTATGAATGAAATGATGTTCAAAAGAGTACAGGGCACATAGAGCTTTGAGTTACCAGGATTTATTCATTCAGTTTAAGGGATAACCTTGAACGTTAAGTCATACCACACGATGAATGAAATGTTGGTCAAATGAGTACAGGGTACATAGAGCTTTGAGTTACTAGAATTTAATCATTCAGGATAAAGAATAACCTTAAACGTTAAGTCATATAACACGATGAATGAAATGATGGTCAAATGAGTACAGGGAACATTGATCTTTGAGTTACCAGAATTTAATATTTCAGGATAAGGATAACCTTCAAAGGTAAGTCATATCAAACGATAATGAAATGATGTCCAACTGAGTACAGTGTGCATAGTGCTTTGAGTTACCAGAATTTAATCAATAAGGAGAAGGCATAACCTTCAACGTTGAGTCATATCACACGACGAATGAAATGATGTCCAAATGAGTACAGTGTGCATAGTGCTTTGAGTTACCAGAATTTAATATTTCAGGATAAGGATAAACTTCAAAGGTAAGTCAGATCAAACGATAATGAAATTATGTTCAAATGCGTACAGGATACATAGAGCTTTGAGTTACCAGGGTATAATGTTTCAGGATAAGGATATCCTTCAACGGTAAGTCATACCAAACGATGAACGATATTATGTTCAAATGAGTACAGGGGACATATAGCTTTGAGTTGCCAGAATTAAATTTTGGCCGCCTCCATCCTTAATGCCGCTGTCAGCGCCTCGTGGATGGTTTTATATTCCCCGAGCATTAGGCGCTGACGAATCTAATGTGTCCCGTACCCCGTCGACAAAATTGTAGGTGGCTTCCCGGGATACGAACTCCAGTGGCAGGTCAACCAAGGCCTTGCTGGCCAGCTGCTCGATCGCAATGGCGAACTCCTGCAGCGTCTCCCCCGGCTGCTGGACCTTGCCTTTAGCTGGCTGCGGTATGCTGCGGCTAAGCGGTGGTTCCCGAAGCGATCCTCCAGGGCTTCCCAGATGTCCTTGGGCGCCGCCGTCGTCTGCACCGCGTTTAGGACTTCCGCGGCTCTTCCCTGGAGGCTGGCTATTAACTGTGTGGTCTCCTCCTCCAGTGACCAACCGTTGTGCCTGGCCACTGTGTCGAACTGGCGGCGGAAGACCTCAAACGTTGACGCGCCGTCATACTTGGGAGGTTTGACGCGCGCAGATGTTGTGTCGCGTCCCGGCGCGTCGGCCTTCAAATCCTTCAGCTTCCTGCCGACGACGTCCTCCACCATGGCGTTCAGGATGTATGAAGTATGAAGTGCTGGTTTCGTTTTTTTTTTCGGCGGGGCCGGACGGGCTGACTCCCCTAATGCTCCGCCATCTTCCCTTCAATGCGATTCTCTTCCTGACTAGGTTTTCAATATGTGCCTCGCCCTTGGGTACTTTCCACGAGAGTGGAGAGAGGCCCGGGTGATTTGCATATTGAAACCTGGGAGGAATCCGGTACACCCATCCAGCTACAGGTCCATTAGCCTCCTCTCCACCCTTTCGAAAGTTCTCGAGAGGCTAATTCTTGCTCGCTTGTCCCCAATATTGGTAGACATTCAAGCCATTCCTGACCACCAAATTGGTTTTCGTCCTGGGCAGTCGACAGTTCAGCAGTTGCTGCGTGTGGTGGAGACCGCTGCCCTGGGCTTCCAGGAAGGCGCCTTCACGGCCGCAGTTTCGTTGGATGTCGAGAAGGCCTTCTCTACGACATGGCATGCCGGACTCCTACACAAAATGATCCATCTGGGGCTCCCAACACAAGTGATCAACATTCTACACAGCTTCTTGCGACATCGCACATTTAAAGTCTCAGTCGCGGGGAAAACATCAACACTAAGGCCAGTGAGAGGCGGAGTCCCCGAAGGCTCTGTGCTATCCCCCACCCTCTTCAACGTCTTTATGGCAGATTTCCCCACAGAACCACGAGTCGAAATGACACAATACGCTGACGAGGTGTTTCTGTTCTGCAAGGACAAACACATTCTCAGAGCCTTCAACCCCATTCAAAGACATCTCCGCCTAACACAACAGTGGTGTCGGCGTTGGCGGATGTCCGTAAATCCGGACAAAAGCCACGCCATACTTTTTACAAAGCGCCACACCCCCGCAGACTGCCCCAACTTCAGCTACCGAGGTCGAAGAATAGAGTGGTCTAACTCTGTCCAGTACCTTGGTGTCAACTTGGATAGAGGTTTAACTTTTCGCCGACACATCAGGTACCTTTCGGCAAAGGTACAGGGAGCAATTGCTTCCCTGGACCCAATGCTGGGGTCTACCTCGATGCCAGTCCGCATGAAGTTGTACCTCTTCCGAGCGCTGGTAATCCCGGTGATGCTATATGCCTGTGAGATCTGGGGCATGGCAGCAGACAGCTGTTTAGCATGGCTTCAACGTGCACAGAATAAAGGACTGCGGTCTATTTATGCTGTGGGACGTTATTTCCCTACCAGGTTGCTCCACGAAGCATCGGGTCTTCCATACGTGGAGGATGAAATTAGGCGCCGGGCTTCAAAATTATACGCAAGTTTACCATCTCACAGAAGCGCCCTTGTCAGATCACTGGGAAATTATGACCCCACTAGACGTCGATCTAGACTGCATCGGGTCCCCCGTATGGCATGCGGGCACCCTAGATAACACAGGAGCTGAACCTATCAGCAGCTAAAGCTGAGCTCCTCATAATTCTTCCAAGCTGTTTGGCATCTAAATTTCTCCCCAACTAAATTTCAAAATATTTAAAACAAAACAAAATGGGTGCTAAGTACTGCATCCTCTCTTTCAACCCGAAGGTGCTTTGGTAACCTCAAAATTAACTCCCAATCAAAAACCTACATCACCTTCATCCTACATCTTTCATTTATAATCCTACCTGCGGTAAAACCCTTAATGGGTGGGCACGCAGCAAAAACCTTCTGGCTGTATACAGCCAGCCAGCACGAGCGAGCGAGTGGTTTCGTTTTTTCTCTCTGCCCTCTAGTTAATTTTTGAAAGGGTCACCTCTCATGAGCTCCGACCCCAATTATAGCAAATCAAACATGTGTACCAATATTAATGGTAGAGCAATTGGCACAGCTGTAAGATTATAGAGACACATACACTATACGCAAAATTCCTAACAAAATATAATTTAAGACTTTAGTCTTTTTCTCAGTGGTCTACAACTTTACACTGCACAGTAATGCCAACTTTGGTTACTCGTGGAAGACAGAAAAGCCGCGATTCTGAGTTAAATTAGCTTGGAAGATGTTTCTAATCTTTTAATTAAATTTTTGTTACGTTATTTTCATCGTCTTATTATTTGGACTGCCTCCCTTATTTACATTGTTTTGGTTTTCTAAATGTCATGTTGTCAACACTGATGCTACGCAAGACAAATGAACCTGGCAGTCCGATGAGGAAGGCAAGCAATATCATACATGTGTATACTGAATGCTGTCTAAAAGTAGAGTAAGATACAACGTTTAAAAGGATTTTATTTTATTTTTAGGACAAAGGTATATTGCCAACGATTTGTCATTTGAACAGGGTCTACTTACAGAGCTATTCAAGTGTTAAAAGGATAATTTATTACTCAGATAATATTGTACAGAATAAAATGAATTTAATGCCTCCTAGTAGCAATTTTAAAAGCACTGAAATTACCATTCTTCCCTTTAACCTGATTATAAAGACCTTTAAATATTTTGATGCTTCCATAATACACATCTATGTGGAAGGAGGAATATTTAGCTCTGTTTGTGAGCCTGCCAACAGCATGACGACGACGAGCGGCTATCAATGATTGCTTGTCATTAAGTAGCTGTTTAATTTTTGTTAGTTATCATATCTTGGAGCTTTCATCCTAATTATAGCAGTACCTGATATTAATTTTACCGGATAAGGTATAAGCGCCAAATTCAAGTGATATCGGTAGATGAATGAGATGATGCTCAAAAGAGTACAGGGTACATAGAGCTTTGAGTTACTTGACTTTAATCATTCAGGATAAGAAGTAACCTTAAATGTTAAATCATATCTTATGATGAATGAAGTAATGTTCAAACAATTACAGGGTACATAGAGCTTTCAGTTACTAGAATTTAATCATTCAAGATAAAGAGTAACCTTAAAGGTTAAGTCATATCACACGTTGAATGAAATGATGTTCTAATGAGTACAGGGTACATAGAGCTTTGAGTTACTAGAATTTAATCATTCAGGATAAGGAGTAACCTTAAACGTTAGGTCATATCACACGTTTAATGAGATGATGTTCTAATGAGTACAGGGTACATAGAGCTTTGAATTACCAGAAGTTACTCATTCAGGATAAGGGATAATCTTCAACGTTAACTCATATCACACGATGAATGAAATGGTGTTCAAATGAGTACAGGGTACATAGAGCTTTGAGTTACCAGAATTTACTCATTCAGGATAAGGGATAATCTTCAACGTTAAGTCATATCACACGATGAATGAAATGATGCTCAAATGAGTACACGGTGCATAGAGCTTTGAGTTACTAGAATTTAATCATTCAGGAGAAGGAATAACCTTCAACGTTAAGTCATACCACACGATGTATGAAATGATGGTCAAATGAGTACAGGGAACATAGAGCTTTGAGTTACCAGAAATTAATCATTCAGGATAAAGAATAACCTTAAACGTTAAGTCATATAACACGATGAATGATGATGGTCAAATGAGTACAGGGAACATAGAGCTTTGAGTTACCAGGATTAAATCATTCAGGAGAAGGGATAACCTTCAAAGTTAAGTCATACCACACGATGAATGAAATGATGCTCAAATGAGTATAGGGTGCATAGATTTTTGAGCTACAATAATTTAATCATTCAGGATAAGGGATAATCTTCAACGTTGTCATATCACACGACGAATGAAATGATGTCGAAATGGGTACAGTGTGCATAGAGCTTTGAGTTACCAGAATTTAATGTTTCAGGATAAGGATAACCTTCAACGGTAAGTCATATCAAACGATAATGAAATTATGTTCAAATGAGTACAGGGTACATAGAGCTTTGAGTTAGCAGGATTTAATCATTCAGGATAAGGGATAAGCTTCAACGGTAAGTCATATCAAACGATGAATGAAATGATATACAAATGAGTACAGGGTACATTGAGCTTTGAGTTCCTAGAATTTAATCATTCAGGATAAGGGATAACCTTCAAATTTAAGTCATATCACACGATGAATGTAATCATGTATGATGTTCAAATGAGTACAGGGTACACAGAGCTTTGAGTTACTAGAATTTAATCATTCAGGATAAGGTGTAACAGTCAACAGTAAGTCATTTCACACGATGAATGAAATGATGTTCAAATGAGTAAAGGGTACATTGAGCTTTGAGTTACTAGAATTTAATCATTCAGGATAAGGAGTAACCTTAAACGTTAGGTCATATCACACGTTGAATGAGATGATGTTCTAATGAGTACAGGGTACATAGAGCTTTGAATTACCAGAAGTTACTCATTCAGGATAAGGGATAATCTTCAACGTTAACTCATATCACACAATGAATGAAATGATCTCCACATGAGTACAGGGTACATACAGCTATGAGTTATCAGAATGTAATCATTCAGTATAAGGAATAAAGTTCTACGTTAAGTCATATCACACGATGAATGAAATGATGTTCAAATGAGTACACGGTATATAGAGCTTTGAGTTACCACCCATTTATATATCATGATAAAGCAAAACATTCAACGTTAGGTCATATCACACAATGAATCAAATAATGTTCAAATGATTGCAGGGTACTCAGAGCCTAGAATTACCAGTCATTTATCTTTCAGAATAAGCATGTTTTTTTCCTTAGTTCTATTCCTTCTGATGCAGCTCTTTGTGATTACGTAATTTATGTTTACGAATGTTATTGAGTTTTTTATCACGTACTGGCAACTTTTTATTTATTAATTTATTTAGTTCTTATTTATTTACTTATTTATTTAAATTATATTTTATATTTGTTTGTTTATTTACTCATTTAATTATTCATTTATTTCATTAAGTAGTTTTAGTTTGCTTTGATACATTTGAATAACAAGGGCGAGGCGAGCTACATCGTTAGCTATACAGGTACGGACTGCCATCTTCATATACATGGAAACTTGTAACTTTGCAACAGAAGTGTAGATGGCAGGATTATACTATTTGTCTCTGCGTTTGTGATAAGTCAGCAAATTTAGTTGAAGAAGAGAGTACACGAAAAACTTAATAAATAATATGATTTATAATTGATACTTTCATAGAAGTTCAGCAATATGATGTAGCAAATGGTTGCTGTTTTGTTCTGGAAACGAAAAAGCCGTTGCTTGTTGGGTACACATGGCTCGATTACGTAGCATAAATTAGATGTATGAAGTGCTGGTTTCGTTTTTTCTCTTTGCCCTCTAGTTAATTTTTGAAAGGGTCACCTCTCATGAGCTCTGACCCCAATTATAGCAAATCAAACATGTGTACCAACATTAATGGTAGAGCAATTGGCACAGCTGTAAGATTATAGAGACACATACACTATACGCAAAATTCCTAACAAAATATAATTTAAGACTTTAGTCTTTTTCTCAGTGGTCTACAACTTTACACTGCACAGTAATGCCAACTTTGGTTACTCGTGGAAGACAGAAAAGCCGCGATTCTGAGTTAAATTAGCTTGGAAGATGTTTCTAATCTTTTAATTAAATTTTTGTTACGTTATTTTCATCGTCTTATTATTTGGACTGCCTCCCTTATTTACATTGTTTTGGTTTTCTAAATGTCATGTTGTCAACACTGATGCTACGCAAGACAAATGAACCTGGCAGTCCGATGAGGAAGGTAAGCGATATCATACATGTGTATACTGAATGCTGTCTAAAAGTAGAGTAAGATACAACGTTTAAAAGGATTTTATTTTATTTTTTGGACAAAGGTATATTGCCAACGATTTGTCATTTGAACAGGGTCTACTTACAGAGCTATTCAAGTGTTATCAGGATAATTTATTACTCGGATAATATTGTACAGAATAAAATGAATTTAATGCCTCCTAGTAGCAATTTTAAAAGCACTGAAATTACCATTCTTCCCCTTAACCTGATTATCACGACCTTTAAATATTTTGATGCTTCCATAATACACATCTAAGTGGAAGGAGGAATATTTAGCTCTGTTTGTGAGCCTGCCAACAGCATGACGACGACGAGCGGCTATCAATGATTGCTTGTCATTAAGTAGCTGTTTAATTTTTGTTAGTTATGATATCTTGGAGCTTTCATCCTAATTATAGCAGTATATGACATTAATTTTACCGGATAAGGGATAAGCGCCAAATTCAAGTGATATCGGTAGATGAATGAGATGATGCTCAAAAGAGTACAGGGTACATAGAGCTTTGAGTTACTTGACTTTAATCATTCAGGATAAGAAGTAACCTTAAACGTTAAATCATATCTTATGATGAATGAAGTAATGTTCAAATAATTACAGGGTACATAGAGCTTTGAGTTACTAGAATTTAATCATTCAGGATAAAGAGTAACCTTAAAGGTTAAGTCATATCACACGTTGAATGAATTGATGTTCTAATGAATACAGGGTACATAGAGCTTTGAGTTACTAGAATTTAATCATTCAGGATAAGGAGTAACCTTAAACGTTAGGTCACATCACGCGTTAAATGAGATGATGTTCTAATGAGTACAGGGTACATAGAGCTTTGAATTACCAGAAGTTACTCATTCAGGATAAGGGATAATCTTCAACGTTAACTCATATCACACAATGAATGAAATGGTGTTGAAATGAGTACAGGGTACATAGAGCTTTGAGTTACCAGAATTTACTCATTCAGGATAAGGGATAATCTTCAACGTTAAGTCATATCACACGATGAATAAAATTATAGTCGAATGAGTACAGGGTACATAGAGCTTTTAGTTACCAGAAGTTACTCATTCAGGATAAGGGATAATCTTCAACGTTAAGTCATATCACACGATGAATGAAATGATGCTCAAATGAGTACACGGTTCATAGAGCTTTGAGTTACTAGAATTTAATCATTCAGGAGAAGTAATAACCTTCAACGTTAAGTCATACCACACGATGTATGAAATGATGGTCAAATGAGTACAGGTAACATAGAGCTTTGAGTTACCAGAAATTAATCATTCAGGATTAAGAATAACCTTAAACGTTAAGTCATAAAACACGATGAATGATGACGGTCAAATGAGTACAGGGAACATAGAGCTTTGAGTTCCCAGGATTAAATCATTCAGGAGAAGGGATAACCTTCAAAGTTAAGTCATACCACACGATGAATGAAATGATGCTCAAATGAGTATAGGGTACATAGATTTTTGAGCTACTATAATTTAATCATTCAGGATAAGGGATAATCTTCAACGTTGTCATATCACACGACGAATGAAATGATGTCCAAATGGGTACAGTGTGCATAGAGCTTTGAGTTACCAGAATTTAATGTTTCAGGATAAGGATAACCTTCAACGGTAAGTCATATCAAACGATAATGAAATTATGTTCAAATGAGTACAGGGTACATTGAGCTTTGAGTTAGCAGGATTTAATCATTCAGGATAAGGGATAATCTTCAACGGTAAGTCATATCAAACGATTAATGAAATGATATTCAAATGAGTACAGGATACATTGAGCTTTGAGTTACTAGAATTTAATCATTCAGGTTAAGGAATAACCTTCAAAGTTAAGTCATATCACACGATGAATGTAATCACGTTCAAATGAGTACAGGGTACATTGAGCTTTGAGTTACTAGACTTTAATCATTCAGTATAAGGAATAACGTTCAATGTTAAGTAATATAACATGATGAATGAAATGATGTTCAAATGAGTACAGGGTACACAGAGCTTTGCGTTACTAGAATTTAATCATTCAGGATAAGGTGTAATAGTCAACAGTAAGTCATTTCACACGATGAATGAAATGATGTTCAAATGAGCAAAGGGTACATTGAGCTTTGAGTTACTAGAATTTAATGATTCGGGATAAGGGATAATCATCAACGTTAAGTCATATAACATGATGAATGAAATGATGTTCAAATGAGTATAGGGTACACAGAGCTTTGAGTTACTAGAATTTAATCATTCAGGATAAGGTATAACCTTCAACAGTAAGTCATATCACACGATGAATGAAATTATGTTCTAATGAGTACAGGGTCCATGGAGCTTAGTGTTACGAGACATACATCTTTATGGATAGCGGAAATCCTCAGATGTTAAGAAATATCGGACAATAAATGAAAGGAATTTTAATTGAGAACAGAAAACATAGAGTAAGAATTACCAGAATCATTCATTCAGGGTAAGGGATAATCTACAACGGTTGGTCATATCACACGTTGAATGAAATGATCTCCACATGAGTACAGGGTACATACAGCTATGAGTTATCAGAATTTAATCATTCAGTATAAGGATTAAAGTTCAACGTTAAGTCATATCACACGATGAATGAAATGATGTTCAAATGAGTACACGGTATATAGAGCTTTGAGTTACCACCCATTTATATATCAAGATAAAGCAAAACATTCAACGTTAGGTCATAGCACACAATGAATCAAATAATGTTCAAATGATTGCAGGGTACTCAGAGCCTAGAATTACCAGTCATTTATCTTTCAGAATAAGCATGTTTTTTTCCTTAGTTCTACTCCTTCTGATGCAGCTCTTTGTGATTACGTAATTTATGTTTACGAATGTTATTGAGTTTTTTATCACATATTGGCAACTTTTTATTTATTAATTTATTTAATTCTTATTTATTTACTTATTTATTTAATTTATATTTTGTATTTGTTTGTTTATTTACTCATTTAATTATTCATTTATTTCATTAAGTAGTTTTAGTTTGCTTTGATACATTTGAATAACAAGGGCGAGGCGAGCTACACCGATAGCTATACAGGTACGGACTGCCATCTTCATATACATGGAAACTTGTAACTTTGCAACAGAAGTGTAGATGGCAGGACTATACTATTTGTCTCTGCGTTTGTGATAAGTCAGCAAATTTAGTTGAAGAATAGAGTACACGAAAAACTTAATAAATAATATGATTTATAATTGATACTTTCATAGAAGTTCAGCAATATGATGTAGCAAATGGTTGCTGTTTTGTTCTGGAAACGAAAAAGCCGTTGCTTGTTGGGTACACATGGCTCTATTACGTAGCATAAATTAGATGTATGAAGTGCTGGTTTCGTTTTTTCTCTCTGCCCTCTAGTTAATTTTTGAAAGGGTCACCTCTCATGAGCTCTGACCCCAATTATAGCAAATCAAACATGTGTACCAACATTAATGGTAGAGCAATTGGCACAGCTGTAAGATTATAGAGACACATACACTATACGCAAAATTCCTAACAAAATATAATTTAAGACTTTAGTCTTTTTCTCAGTGGTCTACAACTTTACACTGCACAGTAATGCCAACTTTGGTTACTCGTGGAAGACAGAAAAGCCGCGATTCTGAGTTAAATTAGCTTGGAAGAATTTTCTAATCTTTTAATTAAATTTTTGTTACGTTATTTTCATCGTCTTATTATTTGGACTGCCTCCCTTATTTACATTGTTTTGGTTTTCTAAATGTCATGTTGTCAACACTGATGCTACGCAAGACAAATGAACCTGGCAGTCCGATGAGGAAGGTAAGCAATATCATACATGTGTATACTGAATGCTGTCTAAAAGTAGAGTAAGATACAACGTTTAAAAGGATTTTATTTTATTTTTAGGACAAAGGTATATTGCCAACGATTTGTCATTTGAACAGGGTCTACTTACAGAGCTATTCAAGTGTTATCAGGATAATTTATTACTCGGATAATATTGTACAGAATAAAATGAATTTAATGCCTCCTAGTAGCAATTTTAAAAGCACTGAAATTACCATTCTTCCTTTTAACCTGATTATAAAGACCTTTAAATATTTTGATGCTTCCATAATACACATCTATGTGGAAGGAGGAATATTTAGCTCTGTTTGTGAGCCTGCCAACAGCATGACGACGACGAGCGGCTATCAATGATTGCTTGTCATTAAGTAGCTGTTTAATTTTTGTTAGTTATCATATCTTGGAGCTTTCATCCTAATTATAGCAGTACCTGACATTAATTTTACCGGATAAGGGATAAGCGCCAAATTCAAGTGATATCGGTAGATGAATGAGATGATGCTCAAAAGAGTACAGGGTACATAGAGCTTTGAGTTACTTGACTTTAATCATTCAGGATAAGAAGTAACCTTAACCGTTAAATCATATCTTATGATGAATGAAGTAATGTTCAAATAATTACAGGGTACATAGAGCTTTGAGTTACTAGAATTTAATCATTCAGGATAAAGAGTAACCTTAAAGGTTAAGTCATATCACACGTTGAATGAAATGATGTTCTAATGAGTACAGGGTACATAGAGCTTTGAGTTACTAGAATTTAATCATTCAGGATAAAGAGTAACCTTAAAGGTTAAGTCATATCACACGTTGAATGAAATGATGTTCTAATGAGTACAGGGTACATAGAGCTTTGAGTTACTAGAATTTAATCATTCAGGATAAAGAGTAACCTTAAAGGTTAAGTCGTATCACACGTTGAATGAAATGATGTTCTAATGAGTACAGGGTACATAGAGCTTTGAGTTACTAGAATTTAATCATTCAGGATAAAGAGTAACCTTAAAGGTTAAGTCATATCACACGTTGAATGAAATGATGTTCTAATGAGTACAGGGTACATAGAGCTTTGAGTTACTAGAATTTAATCATTCAGGATAAAGAGTAACCTTAAAGGTTAAGTCATATCACACGTTGAATGAAATGATGTTCTAATGAGTACAGGGTACATAGAGCTTTGAGTTACTAGAATTTAATCATTCAGGATAAAGAGTAACCTTAAAGGTTAAGTCGTATCACCCGCTGAATGAAATGATTTTCTAATGAGTACAGGGTACATAGAGCTTTGAGTTACTAGAATTTAATCATTCAGGATAAAGAGTAACCTTAAAGGTTAAGTCATATCACACGTTGAATGAAATGATGTTCTAATGAGTACAGGGTACATAGAGCTTTGAGTTACTAGAATTTAATCATTCAGGATAAGGAGTAACCTTAAACGTTAGGTCATATCACACGTTGAATGAGTTGATCTTCTAATGAGTACAGGGTACATAGAGCTTTGAATTACCAGAAGTTACTCATTCAGGATAAGGGATAATCTTCAACGTTAACTCATATCACACGATGAATGAAATGGTGTTCAAATGAGTACAGGGTACATAGAGCTTTGAGTTACCAGAATTTACTCATTCAGGATAAGGGATAATCTTCAACGTTAAGTCATGTCACACGATGAATGAAACGGTGTTCAAATGAGTAAAGGGTACATTGAGCTTTGAGTTACTAGAATTTAATGATTCAGGATAAGGGATACTCTTCAACGTTAACTCAGATCACACGATGAATGAAATGGTGCTCAAATGAGTACAGGGTACATAGAGCTTTGAGTTACCAGAATTTACTCATTCAGGATAAGGGATAATCTTCAACGTTAAGTCATATCACACGATGAATAAAATTATAGTCGAATGAGTACAGGGTATATAGAGCTTTTAGTTACCAGAATTTACTCATTCAGGATAAGCAATAATCTTCAACGTTAAGTCATATCACACGATGAATGAAATGATACTCAAATGAGTACACGGTGCATAGAGCTTTGAGTTACTAGAATTTAATCATTCAGGAGAAAGATTAACCTTCAACGTTAAGTCATACCACACGATGTATGTAATGATGGTCAAATGAGTACAGGGAACATAGAGCTTTGAGTTACCAGAAATTAATCATTCAGGATAAAGAATAACCTTAAACGTTAAGTCATATAACACGATGAATGATGATGGTCAAATGGGTACAGTGTGCATACAGCTTTGAGTTACCAGAATTTAATGTTTCAGGATAAGGATAACCTTCAACGGTAAGTCATATCAAACGATAATGAAATTATGTTCAAATGAGTACAGGGTACATAGAGCTATGAGTTACAAGAATTTAAACATTCAGGATAAGGAATAAACTTCAATGTTAAGTCATATCACACGATGAATAAAATGATGCTTAAATGAGTACAGGGTACATAGAGCCTTGAGTTACTAGAACTTAATCATTCAGTATAAGGAATAACGTTCAATGTTAAGTAATATAGCATGATGTATGAAATGATGTTCAAAAGAGTACAGGGTACATAAGGCTTTGGGTTATTAGAATTAAATCATTCTGGTAAGGGATAATCTTCAACGTGAACTCATATCACACGATGAATGAACTGATGCTCAAATGTGTGCAGAGTACATAGAGCTTTGAGTTACCAGAATTTAAGAATTCTAAATAAAGGTTAATCTTCAACGTTATGTCGTATCACACTATGAATGAAATGATGTTCAAAAGAGTACAGGGCACATAGAGCTTTGAGTTACCAGGATTTATTCATTCAGTTTAAGGGATAACCTTGAACGTTAAGTCATACCACACGATGAATGAAATGTTGGTCAAATGAGTACAGGGTACATAGAGCTTTGAGTTACTAGAATTTAATCATTCAGGATAAAGAATAACCTTAAACGTTAAGTCATATAACACGATGAATGAAATGATGGTCAAATGAGTACAGGGAACATTGATCTTTGAGTTACCAGAATTTAATATTTCAGGATAAGGATAACCTTCAAAGGTAAGTCATATCAAACGATAATGAAATGATGTCCAACTGAGTACAGTGTGCATAGTGCTTTGAGTTACCAGAATTTAATCAATAAGGAGAAGGGATAACCTTCAACGTTGAGTCATATCACACGACGAATGAAATGATGTCCAAATGAGTACAGTGTGCATAGTGCTTTGAGTTACCAGAATTTAATATTTCAGGATAAGGATAAACTTCAAAGGTAAGTCAGATCAAACGATAATGAAATTATGTTCAAATGCGTACAGGATACATAGAGCTTTGAGTTACCAGGGTATAATGTTTCAGGATAAGGATATCCTTCAACGGTAAGTCATACCAAACGATGAACGATATTATGTTCAAATGAGTACAGGGGAATATAGCTTTGAGTTACCAGAATTAAATTTTGGCCGCCTCCATCCTTAATGCCGCTGTCAGCGCCTCGTGGATGGTTTTATATTCCCCGAGCATTAGGCGCTGACGAATCTAATGTGTCCCGTACCCCGTCGACAAAATTTTAGGTGGCTTCCCGGGATACGAACTCCAGTGGCAGGTCAACCAAGGCCTTGCTGGCCAGCTGCTCGATCGCAATGGCGAACTCCTGCAGCGTCTCCCCCGGCTGCTGGACCTTGCCTTTAGCTGGCTGCGGTATGCTGCGGCTAAGCGGTGGTTCCCGAAGCGATCCTCCAGGGCTTCCCAGATGTCCTTGGGCGCCGCCGTCGTCTGCACCGCGTTTAGGACTTCCGCGGCTCTTCCCTGGAGGCTGGCTATTAACTGTGTGGCCTCCTCCTCCAGTGACCAACCGTTGTGCCTGGCCACTGTGTCGAACTGGCGGCGGAAGACCTCAAACGTTGACGCGCCGTCATACTTGGGAGGTTTGACGCGCGCAGATGTTGTGTCGCGTCCCGGCGCGTCGGCCTTCAAATCCTTCAGCTTCCTGCCGACGACGTCCTCCACCATGGCGTTCAGGATGTATGAAGTATGAAGTGCTGGTTTCGTTTTTTTTTTCGGCGGGGCCGGACGGGCTGACTCCCCTAATGCTCCGCCATCTTCCCTTCAATGCGATTCTCTTCCTGACTAGGTTTTCAATATGTGCCTCGCCCTTGGGTACTTTCCACGAGAGTGGAGAGAGGCCCGGGTGATTTGCATATTGAAACCTGGGAAGAATCCGGTACACCCATCCAGCTACAGGTCCATTAGCCTCCTCTCCACCCTTTCGAAAGTTCTCGAGAGGCTAATTCTTGCTCGCTTGTCCCCAATATTGGTAGACATTCAAGCCATTCCTGACCACCAAATTGGTTTTCGTCCTGGGCAGTCGACAGTTCAGCAGTTGCTGCGTGTGGTGGAGACCGCTGCCCTGGGCTTCCAGGAAGGCGCCTTCACGGCCGCAGTTTCGTTGGATGTCGAGAAGGCCTTCTCTACGACATGGCATGCCGGACTCCTACACAAAATGATCCATCTGGGGCTCCCAACACAAGTGATCAACATTCTACACAGCTTCTTGCGACATCGCACATTTAAAGTCTCAGTCGCGGGGAAAACATCAACACTAAGGCCAGTGAGAGGCGGAGTCCCCGAAGGCTCTGTGCTATCCCCCACCCTCTTCAACGTCTTTATGGCAGATTTCCCCACAGAACCACGAGTCGAAATGACACAATACGCTGACGAGGTGTTTCTGTTCTGCAAGGACAAACACATTCTCAGAGCCTTCAACCCCATTCAAAGACATCTCCGCCTAACACAACAGTGGTGTCGGCGTTGGCGGATGTCCGTAAATCCGGACAAAAGCCACGCCATACTTTTTACAAAGCGCCACACCCCCGCAGACTGCCCCAACTTCAGCTACCGAGGTCGAAGAATAGAGTGGTCTAACTCTGTCCAGTACCTTGGTGTCAACTTGGATAGAGGTTTAACTTTTCGCCGACACATCAGGTACCTTTCGGCAAAGGTACAGGGAGCAATTGCTTCCCTGGACCCAATGCTGGGGTCTACCTCGATGCCAGTCCGCATGAAGTTGTACCTCTTCCGAGCGCTGGTAATCCCGGTGATGCTATATGCCTGTGAGATCTGGGGCATGGCAGCAGACAGCTGTTTAGCATGGCTTCAACGTGCACAGAATAAAGGACTGCGGTCTATTTATGCTGTGGGACGTTATTTCCCTACCAGGTTGCTCCACGAAGCATCGGGTCTTCCATACGTGGAGGATGAAATTAGGCGCCGGGCTTCAAAATTATACGCAAGTTTACCATCTCACAGAAGCGCCCTTGTCAGATCACTGGGAAATTATGACCCCACTAGACGTCGATCTAGACTGCATCGGGTCCCCCGTATGGCATGCGGGCACCCTAGATAACACAGGAGCTGAACCTATCAGCAGCTAAAGCTGAGCTCCTCATAATTCTTCCAAGCTGTTTGGCATCTAAATTTCTCCCCAACTAAATTTCAAAATATTTAAAACAAAACAAAATGGGTGCTAAGTACTGCATCCTCTCTTTCAACCCGAAGGTGCTTTGGTAACCTCAAAATTAACTCCCAATCAAAAACCTACATCACCTTCATCCTACATCTTTCATTTATAATCCTACCTGCGGTAAAACCCTTAATGGGTGGGCACGCAGCAAAAACCTTCTGGCTGTATACAGCCAGCCAGCACGAGCGAGCGAGTGGTTTCGTTTTTTCTCTCTGCCCTCTAGTTAATTTTTGAAAGGGTCACCTCTCATGAGCTCCGACCCCAATTATAGCAAATCAAACATGTGTACCAATATTAATGGTAGAGCAATTGGCACAGCTGTAAGATTATAGAGACACATACACTATACGCAAAATTCCTAACAAAATATAATTTAGGACTTTAGTCTTTTTCTCAGTGGTCTACAACTTTACACTGCACAGTAATGCCAACTTTGGTTACTCGTGGAAGACAGAAAAGCCGCGATTCTGAGTTAAATTAGCTTGGAAGATGTTTCTAATCTTTTAATTAAATTTTTGTTACGTTATTTTCATCGTCTTATTATTTGGACTGCCTCCCTTATTTACATTGTTTTGGTTTTCTAAATGTCATGTTGTCAACACTGATGCTACGCAAGACAAATGAACCTGGCAGTCCGATGAGGAAGGCAAGCAATATCATACATGTGTATACTGAATGCTGTCTAAAAGTAGAGTAAGATACAACGTTTAAAAGGATTTTATTTTATTTTTAGGACAAAGGTATATTGCCAACGATTTGTCATTTGAACAGGGTCTACTTACAGAGCTATTCAAGTGTTAAAAGGATAATTTATTACTCAGATAATATTGTACAGAATAAAATGAATTTAATGCCTCCTAGTAGCAATTTTAAAAGCACTGAAATTACCATTCTTCCCTTTAACCTGATTATAAAGACCTTTAAATATTTTGATGCTTCCATAATACACATCTATGTGGAAGGAGGAATATTTAGCTCTGTTTGTGAGCCTGCCAACAGCATGACGACGACGAGCGGCTATCAATGATTGCTTGTCATTAAGTAGCTGTTTAATTTTTGTTAGTTATCATATCTTGGAGCTTTCATCCTAATTATAGCAGTACCTGATATTAATTTTACCGGATAAGGTATAAGCGCCAAATTCAAGTGATATCGGTAGATGAATGAGATGATGCTCAAAAGAGTACAGGGTACATAGAGCTTTGAGTTACTTGACTTTAATCATTCAGGATAAGAAGTAACCTTAAATGTTAAATCATATCTTATGATGAATGAAGTAATGTTCAAACAATTACAGGGTACATAGAGCTTTCAGTTACTAGAATTTAATCATTCAAGATAAAGAGTAACCTTAAAGGTTAAGTCATATCACACGTTGAATGAAATGATGTTCTAATGAGTACAGGGTACATAGAGCTTTGAGTTACTAGAATTTAATCATTCAGGATAAGGAGTAACCTTAAACGTTAGGTCATATCACACGTTTAATGAGATGATGTTCTAATGAGTACAGGGTACATAGAGCTTTGAATTACCAGAAGTTACTCATTCAGGATAAGGGATAATCTTCAACGTTAACTCATATCACACGATGAATGAAATGGTGTTCAAATGAGTACAGGGTACATAGAGCTTTGAGTTACCAGAATTTACTCATTCAGGATAAGGGATAATCTTCAACGTTAAGTCATATCACACGATGAATGAAATGATGCTCAAATGAGTACACGGTGCATAGAGCTTTGAGTTACTAGAATTTAATCATTCAGGAGAAGGAATAACCTTCAACGTTAAGTCATACCACACGATGTATGAAATGATGGTCAAATGAGTACAGGGAACATAGAGCTTTGAGTTACCAGAAATTAATCATTCAGGATAAAGAATAACCTTAAACGTTAAGTCATATAACACGATGAATGATAATGGTCAAATGAGTACAGGGAACATAGAGCTTTGAGTTACCAGGATTAAATCATTCAGGAGAAGGGATAACCTTCAAAGTTAAGTCATACCACACGATGAATGAAATGATGCTCAAATGAGTATAGGGTGCATAGATTTTTGAGCTACTATAATTTAATCATTCAGGATAAGGGATAATCTTCAACGTTGTCATATCACACGACGAATGAAATGATGTCGAAATGGGTACAGTGTGCATAGAGCTTTGAGTTACCAGAATTTAATGTTTCAGGATAAGGATAACCTTCAACGGTAAGTCATATCAAACGATAATGAAATTATGTTCAAATGAGTACAGGGTACATAGAGCTTTGAGTTAGCAGGATTTAATCATTCAGGATAAGGGATAAGCTTCAACGGTAAGTCATATCAAACGATGAATGAAATGATATACAAATGAGTACAGGGTACATTGAGCTTTGAGTTCCTAGAATTTAATCATTCAGGATAAGGGATAACCTTCAAATTTAAGTCATATCACACGATGAATGTAATCATGTATGATGTTCAAATGAGTACAGGGTACACAGAGCTTTGAGTTACTAGAATTTAATCATTCAGGATAAGGTGTAACAGTCAACAGTAAGTCATTTCACACGATGAATGAAATGATGTTCAAATGAGTAAAGGGTACATTGAGCTTTGAGTTACTAGAATTTAATCATTCAGGATAAGGAGTAACCTTAAACGTTAGGTCATATCACACGTTGAATGAGATGATGTTCTAATGAGTACAGGGTACATAGAGCTTTGAATTACCAGAAGTTACTCATTCAGGATAAGGGATAATCTTCAACGTTAACTCATATCACACAATGAATGAAATGATCTCCACATGAGTACAGGGTACATACAGCTATGAGTTATCAGAATGTAATCATTCAGTATAAGGAATAAAGTTCTACGTTAAGTCATATCACACGATGAATGAAATGATGTTCAAATGAGTACACGGTATATAGAGCTTTGAGTTACCACCCATTTATATATCATGATAAAGCAAAACATTCAACGTTAGGTCATATCACACAATGAATCAAATAATGTTCAAATGATTGCAGGGTACTCTGAGCCTAGAATTACCAGTCATTTATCTTTCAGAATAAGCATGTTTTTTTCCTTAGTTCTATTCCTTCTGATGCAGCTCTTTGTGATTACGTAATTTATGTTTACGAATGTTATTGAGTTTTTTATCACGTACTGGCAACTTTTTATTTATTAATTTATTTAGTTCTTATTTATTTACTTATTTATTTAAATTATATTTTATATTTGTTTATTTATTTACTCATTTAATTATTCATTTATTTCATTAAGTAGTTTTAGTTTGCTTTGATACATTTGAATAACAAGGGCGAGGCGAGCTACATCGTTAGCTATACAGGTACGGACTGCCATCTTCATATACATGGAAACTTGTAACTTTGCAACAGAGGTGTAGATGGCAGGACTATACTATTAGTCTCTGCGTTTGTGATAAGTCAGCAAATTTAGTTGAAGAAGAGAGTACACGAAAAACTTAATAAATAATATGATTTATAATTGATACTTTCATAGAAGTTCAGCAATATGATGTAGCAAATGGTTGCTGTTTTGTTCTGGAAACGAAAAAGCCGTTGCTTGTTGGGTACACATGGCTCTATTACGTAGCATAAATTAGATGTATGAAGTGCTGTTATCGTTTTTTCTCTTTGCCCTCTAGTTAATTTTTGAAAGGGTCACCTCTCATGAGCTCTGACCCCAATTATAGCAAATCAAACATGTGTACCAACATTAATGGTAGAGCAATTGGCACAGCTGTAAGATTATAGAGACACATACACTATACGCAAAATTCCTAACAAAATATAATTTAAGACTTTAGTCTTTTTCTCAGTGGTCTACAACTTTACACTGCACAGTAATGCCAACTTTGGTTACTCGTGGAAGACAGAAAAGCCGCGATTCTGAGTTAAATTAGCTTGGAAGATGTTTCTAATCTTTTAATTAAATTTTTGTTACGTTATTTTCATCGTCTTATTATTTGGACTGCCTCCCTTATTTACATTGTTTTGGTTTTCTAAATGTCATGTTGTCAACACTGATGCTACGCAAGACAAATGAACCTGGCAGTCCGATGAGGAAGGTAAGCAATATCATACATGTGTATACTGAATGCTGTCTAAAAGTAGAGTAAGATACAACGTTTAAAAGGATTTTATTTTATTTTTAGGACAAAGGTATATTGCCAACGATTTGTCATTTGAACAGGGTCTACTTACAGAGCTATTCAAGTGTTATCAGGATAATTTATTACTCGGATAATATTGTACAGAATAAAATGAATTTAATGCCTCCTAGTAGCAATTTTAAAAGCACTGAAATTACCATTCTTCCCCTTAACCTGATTATAACGACCTTTAAATATTTTGATGCTTCCATAATACACATCTAAGTGGAAGGAGGAATATTTAGCTCTGTTTGTGTGCCTGCCAACAGCATGACGACGACGAGCGGCTATCAATGATTGCTTGTCATTAAGTAGCTGTTTAATTTTTGTTAGTTATGAGATCTTGGAGCTTTCATCCTAATTATAGCAGTATATGACATTAATTTTACCGGATAAGGGATAAGCGCCAAATTCAAGTGATATCGGTAGATGAATGAGATGATGCTCAAAAGAGTACAGGGTACATAGAGCTTTGAGTTACTTGACTTTAATCATTCAGGATAAGAAGTAACCTTAAACGTTAAATCATATCTTATGATGAATGAAGTAATGTTCAAATAATTTTAGGGTACATAGAGCTTTGAGTTACTAGAATTTAATCATTCAGGATAAAGAGTAACCTTAAAGGTTAAGTAATATCACACGTTGAATGAAATGATGTTCTAATGAATACAGGGTACATAGAGCTTTGAGTTACTAGAATTTAATCATTCAGGATAAGGAGTAACCTTAAACGTTAGGTCACATCACGCGTTGAATGAGATGATGTTCTAATGAGTACAGGGTACATAGAGCTTTGAATTACCAGAAGTTACTCATTCAGGATAAGGGATAATCTTCAACGTTAACTCATATCACACAATGAATGAAATGGTGTTCAAATGAGTACAGGGTACATAGAGCTTTGAGTTACCAGAATTTACTCATTCAGGAAAAGGGATAATCTTCAACGTTAAGTCATATCAACGATGAATAAAATTATAGTCGAATGAGTACAGGGTACATAGAGCTTTTAGTTACCAGAAGTTACTCATTCAGGATAAGGGATAATCTTCAACGTTAAGTCATATCACACGATGAATGAAATGATGCTCAAATGAGTACACGGTTCATAGAGCTTTGAGTTACTAGAATTTAATCATTCAGGAGAAGGAATAACCTTCAACGTTAAGTCATACCACACGATGTATGAAATGATGGTCAAATGAGTACAGGTAACATAGAGCTTTGAGTTACCAGAAATTAATCATTCAGGATTAAGAATAACCTTAAACGTTAAGTCATAAAACACGATGAATGATGATGGTCAAATGAGTACAGGGAACATAGAGCTTTGAGTTCCCAGGATTAAATCATTCAGGAGAAGGGATAACCTTCAAAGTTAAGTCATACCACACGATGAATGAAATGATGCTCAAATGAGTATAGGGTACATAGATTTTTGAGCTACTATAATTTAATCATTCAGGATAAGGGATAATCTTCAACGTTGTCATATCACACGACGAATGAAATGATGTCCAAATGGGTACAGTGTGCATAGAGCTTTGAGTTACCAGAATTTAATGTTTCAGGATAAGGATAACCTTCAACGGTAAGTCATATCAAACGATAATGAAATTATGTTCAAATGAGTACAGGGTACATTGAGCTTTGAGTTAGCAGGATTTAATCGTTCAGGATAAGGGATAATCTTCAACGGTAAGTCATATCAAACGATGAATGAAATGATATTCAAATGAGTACAGGATACATTGAGCTTTGAGTTACTAGAATTTAATCATTCAGGATAAGGAATAACCTTCAAAGTTAAGTCATATCACACGATGAATGTAATCACGTTCAAATGAGTACAGGGTACATTGAGCTTTGAGTTACTAGACTTTAATCATTCAGTATAAGGAATAACGTTCAATGTTAAGTAATATAACATGATGAATGAAATGATGTTCAAATGAGTACAGGGTACACAGAGCTTTGCGTTACTAGAATTTAATCATTCAGGATAAGGTGTAATAGTCAACAGTAAGTCATTTCACACGATGAATGAAATGATGTTCAAATGAGCAAAGGGTACATTGAGCTTTGAGTTACTAGAATTTAATGATTCGGGATAAGGGATAATCATCAACGTTAAGTCATATAACATGATGAATGAAATGATGTTCAAATGAGTATAGGGTACACAGAGCTTTGAGTTACTAGAATTTAATCATTCAGGATAAGGTATAACCTTCAACAGTAAGTCATATCACACGATGAATGAAATTATGTTCTAATGAGTACAGGGTCCATGGAGCTTAGTGTTACGAGACATACATCTTTATGGATAGGGGAAATCCTCAGATGTTAAGAAATATCGGACAATAAATGAAAGGAATTTTAATTGAGAACAGAAAACATAGAGTAAGAATTACCAGAATCATTCATTCAGGTTAAGGGATAATCTACAACGGTTGGTCATATCACACGTTGAATGAAATGATCTCCACATGAGTACAGGGTACATACAGCTATGAGTTATCAGAATTTAATCATTCAGTATAAGGATTAAAGTTCAACGTTAAGTCATATCACACGATGAATGAAATGATGTTCAAATGAGTACACGGTATATAGAGCTTTGAGTTACCACCCATTTATATATCAAGATAAAGCAAAACATTCAACGTTAGGTCATAGCACACAATGAATCAAATAATGTTCAAATGATTGCAGGGTACTCAGAGCCTAGAATTACCAGTCATTTATCTTTCAGAATAAGCATGTTTTTTTCCTTAGTTCTACTCCTTCTGATGCAGCTCTTTGTGATTACGTAATTTATGTTTACGAATGTTATTGAGTTTTTTATCACGTATTGGCAACTTTTTATTTATTAATTTATTTAATTCTTATTTATTTACTTATTTATTTAATTTATATTTTGTATTTGTTTGTTTATTTACTCATTTAATTATTCATTTATTTCATTAAGTAGTTTTAGTTTGCTTTGATACATTTGAATAACAAGGGCGAGGCGAGCTACACCGATAGCTATACAGGTACGGACTGCCATCTTCATATACATGGAAACTTGTAACTTTGCAACAGAAGTGTAGATGGCAGGACTATACTATTTGTCTCTGCGTTTGTGATAAGTCAGCAAATTTAGTTGAAGAATAGAGTACACGAAAAACTTAATAAATAATATGATTTATAATTGATACTTTCATAGAAGTTCAGCAATATGATGTAGCAAATGGTTGCTGTTTTGTTCTGGAAACGAAAAAGCCGTTGCTTGTTGGGTACACATGGCTCTATTACGTAGCATAAATTAGATGTATGAAGTGCTGGTTTCGTTTTTTCTCTTTGCCCTCTAGTTAATTTTTGAAAGGGTCACCTCTCATGAGCTCTGACCCCAATTATAGCAAATCAAACATGTGTACCAACATTAATGGTAGAGCAATTGGCACAGCTGTAAGATTATAGAGACACATACACTATACGCAAAATTCCTAACAAAATATAATTTAAGACTTTAGTCTTTTTCTCAGTGGTCTACAACTTTACACTGCACAGTAATGCCAACTTTGGTTACTCGTGGAAGACAGAAAAGCCGCGATTATGAGTTAAATTAGCTTGGAAGAATTTTCTAATCTTTTAATTAAATTTTTGTTACGTTATTTTCATCGTCTTATTATTTGGACTGCCTCCCTTATTTACATTGTTTTGGTTTTCTAAATGTCATGTTGTCAACACTGATGCTACGCAAGACAAATGAACCTGGCAGTCCGATGAGGAAGGTAAGCAATATCATACATGTGTATACTGAATGCTGTCTAAAAGTAGAGTAAGATACAACGTTTAAAAGGATTTTATTTTATTTTTAGGACAAAGGTATATTGCCAACGATTTGTCATTTGAACAGGGTCTACTTACAGAGCTATTCAAGTGTTATCAGGATAATTTATTACTCAGATAATATTGTACAGAATAAAATGAATTTAATGCCTCCTAGTAGCAATTTTAAAAGCACTGAAATTACCATTCTTCCTTTTAACCTGATTATAAAGACCTTTAAATATTTTGATGCTTCCATAATACACATCTATGTGGAAGGAGGAACATTTAGCTCTGTTTGTGAGCCTGCCAACAGCATGACGACGACGAGCGGCTATCAATGATTGCTTGTCATTAAGTAGCTGTTTAATTTTTGTTAGTTATCATATCTTGGAGCTTTCATCCTAATTATAGCAGTACCTGACATTAATTTTACCGGATAAGGGATAAGCGCCAAATTCAAGTGATATCGGTAGATGAATGAGATGATGCTCAAAAGAGTACAGGGTACATAGAGCTTTGAGTTACTTGACTTTAATCATTCAGGATAAGAAGTAACCTTAAACGTTAAATCATATCTTATGATGAATGAAGTAATGTTCAAATAATTACAGGGTACATAGAGCTTTGAGTTACTAGAATTTAATCATTCAGGATAAAGAGTAACCTTAAAGGTTAAGTCATATCACACGTTGAATGAAATGATGTTCTAATGAGTACAGGGTACATAGAGCTTTGAGTTACTAGAATTTAATAATTCAGGATAAAGAGTAACCTTAAAGGTTAAGTCATATCACACGTTGAATGAAATGATGTTCTAATGAGTACAGGGTACATAGAGCTTTGAGTTACTAGAATTTAATCATTCAGGATAAAGAGTAACCTTAAAGGTTAAGTCGTATCACACGTTGAATGAAATGATGTTCTAATGAGTACAGGGTACATAGAGCTTTGAGTTACTAGAATTTAATCATTCAGGATAAAGAGTAACCTTAAAGGTTAAGTCATATCACACGTTGAATGAAATGATGTTCTAATGAGTACAGGGTACATAGAGCTTTGAGTTACTAGAATTTAATCATTCAGGATAAAGAGTAACCTTAAAGGTTAAGTCATATCACACGTTGAATGAAATGATGTTCTAATGAGTACAGGGTACATAGAGCTTTGAGTTACTAGAATTTAATCATTCAGGATAAAGAGTAACCTTAAAGGTTAAGTCGTATCACACGCTGAATGAAATGATGTTCTAATGAGTACAGGGTACATAGAGCTTTGAGTTACTAGAATTTAATCATTCAGGATAAAGAGTAACCTTAAAGGTTAAGTCATATCACACGTTGAATGAAATGATGTTCTAATGAGTACAGGGTACATAGAGCTTTGATTTACTAGAATTTAATCATTCAGGATAAGGAGTAACCTTAAACGTTAGGTCATATCACACGTTGAATGAGTTGATGTTCTAATGAGTACAGGGTACATAGAGCTTTGAATTACCAGAAGTTACTCATTCAGGATAAGGGATAATCTTCAACGTTAACTCATATCACACGATGAACGAAATGGTGTTCAAATGAGTACAGGGTACATAGAGCTTTGAGTTACCAGAATTTTCTCATTCAGGATAAGGGATAATCTTCAACGTTAAGTCATGTCACACGATGAATGAAACGGTGTTCAAATGAGTAAAGGGTACATTGAGCTTTGAGTTACTAGAATTTAATGATTCAGGATAAGGGATACTCTTCAACGTTAACTCATATCACACGATGAATGAAATGGTGCTCAAATGAGTACAGGGTACATAGAGCTTTGAGTTACCAGAATTTACTCATTCAGGATAAGGGATAATCTTCAACGTTAAGTAATATCACACGATGAATAAAATTATAGTCGAATGAGTACAGGGTACATAGAGCTTTTAGTTACCAGAAGTTACTCATTCAGGATAAGGGATAATCTTCAACGTTAACTCATATCACACGATGAACGAAATGGTGTTCAAATGAGTACAGGGTACATAGAGCTTTGAGTTACCAGAATTTACTCATTCAGGATAAGCAATAATCTTCAACGTTAAGTCATATCACACGATGAATGAAATGATACTCAAATGAGTACACGGTGCATAGAGCTTTGAGTTACTAGAATTTAATCATTCAGGAGAAAGATTAACCTTCAACGTTAAGTCATACCACACGATGTATGTAATGATGGTCAAATGAGTACAGGGAACATAGAGCTTTGAGTTACCAGAAATTAATCATTCAGGATAAAGAATAACCTTAAACGTTAAGTCATATAACACGATGAATGATGATGGTCAAATGAGTACAGGGAACATAGAGCTTTGAGTTACCAGGATTAAATCATTCAGGAGAAGGGATAACCTTCAAAGTTAAGTCATACCACACGATGAATGAAATGATGCTCAAATGAGTATAGGGTACATAGATTTTTGAGCTACTATAATTTAATCATTCAGGATAAGGGATAATCTTCAACGTTGTCATATCACACGACGAATGAAATGATGTCCAAATGGGTACAGTGTGCATAGAGCTTTGCGTTACCAGAATTTAATGTTTCAGGATAAGGATAACCTTCAACGGTAAGTCATATCAAACGATAATGAAATTATGTTCAAATGAGTATAGGGTACATAGAGCTTTGAGATAGCAGGATTTAATCATTCAGGATAAGGGATAATCTTCAACGGTAAGTCATATCAAACGATGAATGAAATGATATTCAAATGAGTACAGGGTACATTGAGCTTTGAGTTACTAGAATTTAATCATTCAGGATAAGGGATAACCTTCAAAGTTAAGTCATATCACACGATGAATGTAATCACGTTCAAATGAGTACAGGGTACATTGAGCTTTGAGTTACTAGACTTTAATCATTCAGTATAAGGAATAACGTTCAATGTTAAGTAATACAGCATGATGAATGAAATGATGTTCAAATGAGTATAGGGTACACAGAGCTTTGAGTTACTAGAATTTAATCATTCAGGATAAAGTGTAACAGTCAACTGTAAGTCATTTCACACGATGAATGAAATGATGTTCAAATGAGTAAAGGGTACATTGAGCTTTGAGTTACTAGAATTTAATGATTCAGGATAAGCGATAATCATCAACGTTAAGTCATATAACATGATGAATGAAATGATGTTCAAATGAGTATAGGGTACACAGAACTTTGAGTTACTAGAATTTAATCATTCAGGATAAGGTATAACCTTCAACAGTAAGTCATATCACACGATGAATGAAATTATGTTCTAATGAGTACAGGATCCATAGAGCTTAGTGTTACGAGACATACATCTTTATGGATAGGGGAAATCCTCAGATGTTAAGAAATATCGGACAATAAATGAAAGGAATTTTAAATGAGAACAGAAAACATAGAGTAAGAATTACCAGAATCATTCATTCAGGGTAAGGGATAATCTACAACGGTTGGTCATATCACACGTTGAATGAAATGATCTCCACATGAGTACAGGGTACATACAGCTATGAGTTATCAGAATTTAATCATTCAGTATAAGGAATAAAGTTCAACGTTAAGTCATATCACACGATGAATGAAATGACGTTCAAATGAGTACACGGTATATAGAGCTTTGAGTTACCAGCCATTTATATATCATGATAAAGCAAAACATTCAACGTTAGGTCATATCACACAATGAATCAAATAATGTTCAAATGATTGCAGGGTACTCAGAGCCTAGAATTACCAGTCATTTATCTTTCAGAATAAGCATGTTTTTTTCGTTAGTTCTATTCCTTCTGATGCAGCTCTTTGTGATTACGTAATTTATGTTTACGAATGTTATTGAGTTTTTTATCACGTACTGGCAACTTTTTATTTATTAATTTATTTAGTTCTTATTTATTTACTTATTTATTTAATTTATATTTGTTTGTTTATTTACTCATTTAATTATTCATTTATTTCATTAAGTAGTTTTAGTTTGCTTTGATACATTTGAATAACAAGGGCGAGGCGAGCTACACCGATAGCTATACAGGTACGGACTGCCATCTTCATATACATGGAAACTTGTAACTTTGCAACAGAAGTGTAGATGGCAGGACTATACTATTTGTCTCTGCGTTTGTGATAAGTCAGCAAATTTCGTTGAAGAAGAGAGTACACGAAAAACTTAATAAATAATATGATTTATAATTGATACTTTCATAGAAGTTCAACAATACGATGTAGCAAATGGTTGCTATTTTGTTCTGGAAACGAAAAAGCCGTTGCTTGTTGGGTACACATGGCTCTATTACGTAGCATAAATTAGATGTATGAAGTGCTGGTTTCGTTTTTTCTCTTTGCCCTCTAGTTAATTTTTGAAAGGGTCACCTCTCATGAGCTCTGACCCCAATTATAGCAAATCAAACATGTGTACCAACATTAATGGTAGAGCAATTGGCACAGCTGTAAGATTATAGAGACACATACACTATACGCAAAATTCCTAACAAAATATAATTTAAGACTAGTCTTTTTCTCAGTGGTCTACAACTTTACACTGCACAGTAATGCCAACTTTGGTTACTCGTGGAAGACAGAAAAGCCGCGATTCTGAGTTAAATTAGCTTGGAAGATGTTTCTAATCTTTTAATTAAATTTTTGTTACGTTATTTTCATCGTCTTATTATTTGGACTGCCTCCCTTATTTACATTGTTTTGGTTTTCTAAATGTCATGTTGTCAACACTGATGCTACGCAAGACAAATGAACCTGGCAGTCCGATGAGGAAGGTAAGCAATATCATACATGTGTATACTGAATGCTGTCTAAAAGTAGAGTAAGATACAACGTTTAGAGGGATTTTATTTTATTTTTAGGACAAAGGTATATTGCCAACGATTTGTCATTTGAACAGGGTCTACTTACAGAGCTATTCAAGTGTTATCAGGATAATTTATTACTCAGATAATATTGTACAGAATAAAATGAATTTAATGCCTCCTAGTAGCAATTTTAAAAGCACTGAAATTACCATTCTTCCCTTTAACCTGATTATAAAGACCTTTAAATATTTTGATGCTTCCATAATACACATCTATGTGGAAGGAGGAATATTTAGCTCTGTTTGTGAGCCTGCCAACAGCATGACGACGACGAGCGGCTATCAATGATTGCTTGTCATTAAGTAGCTGTTTAATTTTTGTTAGTTATCATATCTTGGACCTTTCATCCTAATTATAGCAGTACCTGACATTAATTTTACCGGATAAGGGATAAGCGCCAAATTCAAGTGTTATCGGCAGATGAATGAGATGATGCTCAAAAGAGTACAGGGTACATAGAGCTTTGAGTTACTTGACTTTAATCATTCAGGATAAGAAGTAACCTTAAACGTTAAATTATATCTTATGATGAATGAAGTAATGTTCAAATAATTACAGGGTACATAGAGCTTTGAGTTACTAGAATTTAATCATTCAGGATAAAGAGTAACCTTAAAGGTTAAGTCATATCACACGTTGAATGAAATGATGTTCGAATGAGTACAGGGTACATAGAGCTTTGAGTTACTAGAATTTAATCATTCAGGATAAGGAGTAACCTTAAACGTTAGGTCATATCACACGTTGAATGAGATGATGTTCTAATGAGTACATTGTACATAGAGCTTTGAATTACCAGAAGTTACTCATTCAGGATAAGGGATAATCTTCAACGTTAACTCATATCACACGATGAATGAAATGGTGTTCAAATGAGTACAGGGTACATAGAGCTTTGAGTTACCAGAATTTACTCATTCAGGATAAGGGATAATCTTCAACGTTAATTCATATCACACGATGAATAAAATTATAGTCGAATGAGTACAGGGTACATGGAGCTTTTAGTTACCAGAATTTACTCATTCAGGATAAGGGATAATCTTCAACGTTAAGTCATATCACACGATGAATGAAATGATGCTCAAATAAGTACACGGTGCATAGAGCTTTGAGTTATCAGAATTTAATGTTTCAGGATAAGGATAACCTTCAACGGTAAGTCATATCAAACGATAATGAAATTATGTTCAAATGACTACAGGGTACATAGAGCTTTGAGTTAGCAGGATTTAATCATTCAGGATAAGGGATAATCTTCAACGGTAAGTCATATCAAACGATGAATGAAATGATATTCAAATGAGTACAGGGAACATAGAGCTTTGAGTTACCAGAAATTAATCATTCAGGATAAAGAATAACCTTAAACGTTAAGTCATATAACACGATGAATGATGATGGTCAAATGAGTACAGGGAACATAGAGCTTTGAGTTACCAGGATTAATTCATTCAGGAGAAGGGATAACCTTCAACGTTAAGTCATGTCACACGATGAATGAAACGGTGTTCAAATGAGTAAAGGGTACATTGAGCTTTGAGTTACTAGAATTTAATGATTCAGGATAAGGGATACTCTTCAACGTTAACTCATATCACACGATGAATGAAATGGTGCTCAAATGAGTACAGGGTACATAGAGCTTTGAGTTACCAGAATTTACTCATTCAGGATAAGGGATAATCTTCAACGTTAAGTCATATCACACGATGAATAAAATTATAGTCGAATGAGTACAGGGTACATAGAGCTTTTAGTTACCAGAATTTACTCATTCAGGATAAGGAATAATCTTCAACGTTAAGTCATATCACACGATGAATGAAATGATACTCAAATGAGTACACGGTGCATAGAGCTTTGAGTTACTAGAATTTAATCATTCAGGAGAAAGAATAACCTTCAACGTTAAGTCATACCACACGATGTATGAAATGATGGTCAAATGAGTACAGGGAACATAGAGCTTTGAGTTACCAGAAATTAATCATTCAGGATAAAGAATAACCTTAAACGTTAAGTCATATAACACGATGAATGATGATGGTCAAATGAGTACAGGGAACATAGAGCTTTGAGTTACCAGGATTAAATCATTCAGGAGAAGGGATAACCTTCAAAGTTAAGTCATACCACACGATGAATGAAATGATGCTCAAATGAGTATAGGGTACATAGATTTTTGAGCTACTATAATTTAATCATTCAGGATAAGGGATAATCTTCAACGTTGTCATATCACACGACGAATGAAATGATGTCCAAATGGGTACAGTGTGCATAGAGCTTTGTGTTACCAGAATTTAATGTTTCAGGATAAGGATAACCTTCAACGGTAAGTCATATCAAACGATAATGAAATTATGTTCAAATGAGTACAGGGTACATAGAGCTTTGAGTTAGCAGGATTCAATCATTCAGGATAAGGGATAATCTTCAACGGTAAGTCATATCAAACGATGAATGAAATGATATTCAAATGAGTACAGGGTACATTGAGCTTTGAGTTACTAGAATTTAATCATTCAGGATAAGGGATAACCTTCAAAGTTAAGTCATATCACACGATGAATGTAATCACGTTCAAATGAGTACAGGGTACATTGAGCTTTGAGTTACTAGACTTTAATCATTCAGTATAAGGAATAACGTTCAATGTTAAGTAATACAGCATGATGAATGAAATGATGTTCAAATGAGTATAGGGTACACAGAGCTTTGAGTTACTAGAATTTAACCATTCAGGATAAGGTGTAACAGTCAACAGTAAGTCATTTCACACGATGAATGAAATGATGTTCAAATGAGTAAAGGGTACATTGAGCTTTGAGTTACTAGAATTTAATCATTCAGTATAAGGGATAACCTCCAAAGTTAAGTCATATCACACGATGAATGTAATCATGTTCAAATGAGTACAGGGTACATTGAGCTTTGAGTTACTAGACTTTAATGATTCGGGATAAGGGATAATCATCAACGTTAAGTCATATAACATGATGAATGAAGTGATGTTCAAATGAGTATAGGGTACACAGAGCTTTGAGTTACTAGAATTTAATCATTCAGGATAAGGTATAACCTTCAACAGTAAGTCATATCACACGATGAATGAAATTATGTTCTAATGAGTACAGGATCCATAGAGCTTAGTGTTACGAGACATACATCTTTATGAATAGGAGAAATCCTCAGATGTTAAGAAATATCGGACAATAAATGAAAGGAATTTTAAATGAGAACAGAAAACATAGAGTAAGAATTACCAGAATCATTCATTCAGGGTAAGGGATAATCTACAACGGTTGGTCATATCACACGTTGAATGAAATGATCTCCACATGAGTACAGGGTACATACAGCTATGAGTTATCAGAATTTAATCATTCAGTATAAGGAATAAAGTTCAACGTTAAGTCATATCACACGATGAATGAAATGACGTTCAAATGAGTACACGGTATATAGAGCTTTGAGTGACCACCCATTTATATATCATGATAAAGCAAAACATTCAACGTTAGGTCATATCACACAATGAATCAAATAATGTTCAAATGATTGCAGGGTACTCAGAGCCTAGAATTACCAGTCATTTATCTTTCAGAATAAGCATGTTTTTTTCCTTAGTTCTATTCCTTCTGATACAGCTCTTTGTGATTACGTAATTTATGTTTACGAATGGTATTGAGTTTTTTATCACGTACTGGCAACTTTTCATTATTAATTTATTTAGTTCTTATTTATTTACTTATTTATTTAATTTATATTTTATATTTGTTTGTTTATTTACTCATTTAATTATTCATTTATTTCATTAAGTAGTTTTAGTTTGCTTTGATACATTTGAATAACAAGGGCGAGGCGAGCTACACCGATAGCTATACAGGTACGGACTGCCATCTTCATATACATGGAAACTTGTAACTTTGCAACAGAAGTGTAGATGGCAGGACTATACTATTTGTCTCTGCGTTTGTGATAAGTCAGCAAATTTAGTTGAAGAAGAGAGTACACGAAAAACTTAATTAATAATATGATTTATAATTGATACTTTCATAGAAGTTCAGCAATATGTTGTAGCAAATGGTTGCTGTTTTGTTCTGGAAACGAAAAAGCCGTTGCTTGTTGGGTACACATGGCTCTATTACGTAGCATAAATTAGATGTATGAAGTGCTGGTTTCGTTTTTTCTCTTTGCCCTCTAGTTAATTTTTGAAAGGGTCACCTCTCATGAGCTCTGACCCCAATTATAGCAAATCAAACATGTGTACCAACATTAATGGTAGAGCAATTGGCACAGCTGTAAGATTATAGAGACACATACACTATACGCAAAATTCCTAACAAAATATGATTTAAGACTTTAGTCTTTTTCTCAGTGGTCTACAACTTTACACTGCACAGTAATGCCAACTTTGGTTACTCGTGGAAGACAGAAAAGCCGCGATTCTGAGTTAAATTAGCTTGGAAGATGTTTCTAATCTTTTAATTAAATTTTTGTTACGTTATTTTCATCGTCTTATTATTTGGACTGCCTCCCTTATTTACATTGTTTTGGTTTTCTAAATGTCATGTTGTCAACACTGATGCTACGCAAGACAAATGAACCTGGCAGTCCGATGAGGAAGGTAAGCAATATCATACATGTGTATACTGAATGCTGTCTAAAAGTAGAGTAAGATACAACGTTTAAAAGGATTTTATTTTATTTTTAGGACAAAGGTATATTGCCAACGATTTGTCATTTGAACAGGGTCTACTTACAGAGCTATTCAAGTGTTATCAGGATAATTTATTACTCAGATAATATTGTACAGAATAAAATGAATTTAATGCCTCCTAGTAGCAATTTTAAAAGCACTGAAATTACCATTCTTCCCTTTAACCTGATTATAAAGTCCTTTAAATATTTTGATGCTTCCATAATACACATCTATGTGGAGGGAGGAATATTTAGCTCTGTTTGTGAGCCTGCCAACAGTATGACGACGACGAGCGGCTATCAATGATTGCTTGTCATTAAGTAGCTGTTTAATTTTTGTTAGTTATCATATCTTGGAGCTTTCATCCTAATTATAGCAGTACCTGACATTAATTTTACCGGATAAGGGATAAGCGACAAATTCAAGTGATATCGGTAGATGAATGAGATGATGCTCAAAAGAGTACAGGGTACATAGAGCTTTGAGTTACTTGACTTTAATCATTCAGGATAAGAAGTAACCTTAAACGTTAAATTATATCTTATGATGAATGAAGTAATGTTCAAATAATTACAGGGTACATAGAGCTTTGAGTTACTAGAATTTAATCATTCAGGATAAAGAGTAACCTTAAAGGTTAAGTCATATCACACGTTGAATGAAATGATGTTCGAATGAGTACAGGGGACATAGAGCTTTGAGTTACTAGAATTTAATCATTCAGGATAAGGAGTAACCTTAAACGTTAGGTCATATCACACTTTGAATGAGATGATGTTCTAATGAGTACATTGTACATAGAGCTTTGAATTACCAGAAGTTACTCATTCAGGATAAGGGATAATCTTCAACGTTAACTCATATCACACGATGAATGAAATGGTGTTCAAATGAGTACAGGGTACATAGAGCTTTGAGTTACCAGAATTTACTCATTCAGGATAAGGGATAATCTTCAACGTTAAGTCATATCACACGATGAATAAACTTATAGTCGAATGAGTACAGGGTACATGGAGCTTTTAGTTACCAGAATTTACTCATTCAGGATAAGGGATAATCTTCAACGTTAAGTCATATCACACGATGAATGAAATGATGCTCAAATAAGTACACGGTGCATAGAGCTTTGAGTTACCAGAATTTAATGTTTCAGGATAAGGATAACCTTCAACGGTAAGTTATATCAAACGATAATGAAATTATGTTCAAATGAGTACAGGGTACATAGAGCTTTGAGTTAGCAGGATTTAATCATTCAGGATAAGGGATAATCTTCAACGGTAAGTCATATCAAACGATGAATGAAATGATATTCAAATGAGTACAGGGTACATTGAGCTTTGAGTTACAAGAATTTAATCATTCAGGATAAGGGATAACCTTCAAAGTTAAGTCATATCACACGATGAATGTAATAATGTTCAAATGAGTACAGGGTACATTGAGCTTTGAGTTACTAGACCTTAATCATTCAGTATAAGGAATAACGTTCAATGTTAAGTAATATAACATGATGAATGAAATGATGTTCAAATGAGTACAGGGTTTCACAGAGCTTTGAGTTACTAGAATTTAATCATTCAGGATAAAGTGTAACATTCAACTGTAAGTCATTTCACACGATGAATGAAATGATGTTCAAATGAGTAAAGGGTACATTGAGCTTTGAGTTACTAGAATTTAATGATTCGGGATAAGGGATAATCATCAACGTTAAGTCATATAACATGATGAATGAAATGATGTTCAAATGAGTATAGGGTACACAGAGCTTTGAGTTACTAGAATTTAATCATTCAGGATAAGGTATAACCTTCAACAGTAAGTCATATCACACGATGAATGAAATTATGTTCTAATGAGTACAGGATCCATAGAGCTTAGTGTTACGAGACATACATCTTTATGAATAGGAGAAATCCTCAGATGTTAAGAAATATCGGACAATAATGAAAGGAATTTTAAATGAGAACAGAAAACATAGAGTAAGAATTACCAGAATCATTCATTCAGTGTAAGGGATAATCTACAACGGTTGGTCATATCACACGTTGAATGAAATAATCTCCACATGAGTACAGGGTACATACAGCTATGAGTTATCAGAATTTAATCATTCAGTATAAGGAATAAAGTTCAACGTTAAGTCATATCACACGATGAATGAAATGATGTTCAAATGAGTACACGGTATATAGAGCTTTGAGTTACCACCCATTTATATATCATGATAAAGCAAAACATTCAACGTTAGGTCATATCACACAATGAATCAAATAATGTTCAAATGATTGCAGGGTACTCAGAGCCTAGAATTACCAGTCATTTATCTTTCAGAATAAGCATGTTTTTTTCCTTAGTTCTATTCCTTCTGATGCAGCTCTTTGTGATTACGTAATTTATGTTTACGAATGGTATTGATTTTTTTTATCACGTACTGGCAACTTTTCATTATTAATTTATTTAGTTCTTATTTATTTACTTATTTATTTAATTTATATTTTATATTTGTTTGTTTATTTACTCATTTAATTATTCATTTATTTCATTAAGTAGTTTTAGTTTGCTTTGATACATTTGAATAACAAGGGCGAGGCGAGCTACACCGATAGCTATACAGGTACGGACTGCCATCTTCATATACATGGAAACTTGTAACTTTGCAACAGAAGTGTAGATGGCAGGACTATACTATTTGTCTCTGCGTTTGTGATAAGTCAGCAAATTTAGTTGAAGAAGAGAGTACACGAAAAACTTAATAAATAATATGATTTATAATTGATACTTTCATAGAAGTTCAGCAATATGATGTAGCAAATGGTTGCTGTTTTGTTCTGGAAACGAAAAAGCCGTTGCTTGTTGGGTACATATGGCTCTATTACGTAGCATAAATTAGATGTATGAAGTGCTGGTTTCGTTTTTTCTCTTTGCCCTCTAGTTAATTTTTGAAAGGGTCACCTCTCATGAGCTCTGACCCCAATTATAGCAAATCAAACATGTGTACCAACATTAATGGTAGAGCAATTGGCACAGCTGTAAGATTATAGAGACACATACACTATACGCAAAATTCCTAACAAAATATGATTTAAGACTTTAGTCTTTTTCTCAGTGGTCTACAACTTTACACTGCACAGTAATGCCAACTTTGGTTACTCGTGGAAGACAGAAAAGCCGCGATTCTGAGTTAAATTAGCTTGGAAGATGTTTCTAATCTTTTAATTAAATTTTTGTTACGTTATTTTCATCGTCTTATTATTTGGACTGCCTCCCTTATTTACATTGTTTTGGTTTTCTAAATGTCATGTTGTCAACACTGATGCTACGCAAGACAAATGAACCTGGCAGTCCGATGAGGAAGGTAAGCAATATCATACATGTGTATACTGAATGCTGTCTAAAAGTAGAGTAAGATACAACGTTTAGAGGGATTTTATTTTATTTTTAGGACAAAGGTATATTGCCAACGATTTGTCATTTGAACAGGGTCTACTTACAGAGCTATTCAAGTGTTATCAGGATAATTTATTACTCAGATAATATTGTACAGAATAAAATGAATTTAATGCCTCCTAGTAGCAATTTTAAAAGCACTGAAATTACCATTCTTCCCTTTAACCTGATTATAAAGACCTTTAAATATTTTGATGCTTCCATAATACACATCTATGTGGAAGGAGGAATATTTAGCTCTGTTTGTGAGCCTGCCAACAGCATGACGACGACGAGCGGCTATCAATGATTGCTTGTCATTAAGTAGCTGTTTAATTTTTGTTAGTTATCATATCTTGGACCTTTCATCCTAATTATAGCAGTACCTGACATTAATTTTACCGGATAAGGGATAAGCGCCAAATTCAAGTGTTATCGGCAGATGAATGAGATGATGCTCAAAAGAGTACAGGGTACATAGAGCTTTGAGTTACTTGACTTTAATCATTCAGGATAAGAAGTAACCTTAAACGTTAAATTATATCTTATGATGAATGAAGTAATGTTCAAATAATTACAGGGTACATAGAGCTTTGAGTTACTAGAATTTAATCATTCAGGATAAAGGGTAACCTTAAACGTTAGGTCATATCACACGTTGAATGAGATGATGTTCTAATGAGTACATTGTACATAGAGCTTTGAATTACCAGAAGTTACTCATTCAGGATAAGGGATAATCTTCAACGTTAACTCATATCACACGATGAATGAAATGGTGTTCAAATGAGTACAGGGTACATAGAGCTTTGAGTTACCAGAATTTACTCATTCAGGATAAGGGATAATCTTCAACGTTAAGTCATATCACACGATGAATAAAATTATAGTCGAATGAGTACAGGGTACATGGAGCTTTTAGTTACCAGAATTTACTCATTCAGGATAAGGGATAATCTTCAACGTTAATTCATATCACACGATGAATGAAATGATGCTCAAATGAGTTCAGGGTACATTGAGCTTTGAGTTACAAGAATTTAATCATTCAGGATAAGGGATAACCTTCAAAGTTAAGTCATATCACACGATGAATGTAATCATGTTCAAATGAGTACAGGGTACATTGAGCTTTGAGTTACTAGACTTTAATCATTCAGTATAAGGAATAACGTTCAATGTTAAGTAATATAACATGATGAATGAAATGATGTTCAAATAAGTACAGGGTACACAGAGCTTTGAGTTACTAGAATTTAATCATTCAGGATAAGGTGCAACAGTCAACTGTAAGTCATTTCACACGATGAATGAAATGATGTTCAAATGAGTAAAGGGTACATTGAGCTTTGAGTTACTAGAATTTAATGATTCGGGATAAGGGATAATCATCAACGTTAAGTCATATAACATGATGAATGAAATGATGTTCAAATGAGTATAGGGTACACAGAGCTTTGAGTTACTAGAATTTAATCATTCAGGATAAGGTATAACCTTCAACAGTAAGTCATATCACACGATGAATGAAATTATGTTCTAATGAGTACAGGATCCATAGAGCTTAGTGTTACGAGACATACATCTTTATGAATAGGAGAAATCCTCAGATGTTAAGAAATATCGGACAATAAATGAAAGGAATTTTAAATGAGAACAGAAAACATAGAGTAAGAATTACCAGAATCATTCATTCAGGGTAAGGGATAATCTACAACGGTTGGTCATATCACACGTTGAATGAAATGATCTCCACATGAGTACAGGGTACATACAGCTATGAGTTATCAGAATTTAATCATTCAGTATAAGGAATAAAGTTCAACGTTAAGTCATATCATACGATGAATGAAATGATGTTCAAATGAGTACACGGAATATAGAGCTTTGAGTTACCACCCATTTATATATCATGATAAAGCAAAACATTCAACGTTAGGTCATATCACACAATGAATCAAATAATGTTCAAATGATTGCAGGGTACTCAGAGCCTAGAATTACCAGTCATTTATCTTTCAGAATAAGTATGTTTTTTTCCTTAGTTCTATTCCTTCTGATGCAGCTCTTTGTGATTACGTAATTTATGTTTACGAATGGTATTGATCTTTTTTATCACGTACTGGCAACTTTTCATTATTAATTTATTTAGTTCTTATTTATTTACTTATTTATTTAATTTATATTTTATATTTGTTTGTTTATTTACTCATTTAATTATTCATTTATTTCATTAAGTAGTTTTAGTTTGCTTTGATACATTTGAATAACAAGGGCGAGGCGAGCTACACCGATAGCTATACAGGTACGGACTGCCATCTTCATATACATGGAAACTTGTAACTTTGCAACAGAAGTGTAGATGGCAGGACTATACTATTTGTCTCTGCGTTTGTGATAAGTCAGCAAATTTAGTTGAAGAAGAGAGTACACGAAAAACTTAATAAATAATATGATTTATAATTGATACTTTCATAGAAGTTCAGCAATATGATGTAGCAAATGGTTGCTGTTTTGTTCTGGAAACGAAAAAGCCGTTGCTTGTTGGGTACACATGGCTCTATTACGTAGCATAAATTAGATGTATGAAGTGCTGGTTTCGTTTTTTCTCTTTGCCCTCTAGTTAATTTTTGAAAGGGTCACCTCTCATGAGCTCTGACCCCAATTATAGCAAATCAAACATGTGTACCAACATTAATGGTAGAGCAATTGGCACAGCTGTAAGATTATAGAGACACATACACTATACGCAAAATTCCTAACAAAATATAATTTAAGACTTTAGTCTTTTTCTCAGTGGTCTACAACTTTACACTGCACAGTAATGCCAACTTTGGTTACTCGTGGAAGACAGAAAAGCCGCGATTCTGAGTTAAATTAGCTTGGAAGATGTTTCTAATCTTTTAATTAAATTTTTGTTACGTTATTTTCATCGTCTTATTATTTGGACTGCCTCCCTTATTTACATTGTTTTGGTTTTCTAAATGTCATGTTGTCAACACTGATGCTACGCAAGACAAATGAACCTGGCAGCCCGATGAAGAAGGTAAGCCATATCATACATGTATATATTGAGTGCTGTCTAAAAGTGGAGTAAGATACAACGTTTAGAGGGATTTTATTTTATTTTTAGGACAAAGGTATTTTGCTAACGATTTGTCATTTGAACAGGGTCTGCTTACAGAGCTATTCAAGTGTTATCAGGATAAATTATTACACAGATATCCGAGTTTAATACCTCCTAGTAGCAATTTTAAAAGCACTGAAATTACCATTCTTCCCTTTAACCTGATTATAAAGACCTTTAAATATTTTGATGCTTCCATAATACACATCTATGTGGAAGGAGGAATATTTAGCTCTGTTTGTGAGCCTGCCAACAGCATGACGACGACGAGCGGCTATCAATGATTGCTTGTCATTAAGTAGCTGTTTAATTTTTGTTAGTTATCATATCTTGGAGCTTTCATCCTAATTATAGCAGTACCTGACATTAATTTTACCGGATAAGGGATAAGCGCCAAATTCAAGTGTTATCGGCAGATGAATGAGATGATGCTCAAAAGAGTACAGGGTACATAGAGCTTTGAGTTACTTGACTTTAATCATTCAGGATAAGAAGTAACCTTAAACGTTAAATCATATCTTATGATGAATGAAGTAATGTTCAAATAATTGCAGGGTACATAGAGCTTTGAGTTACTAGAATTTAATCATTCAGTTTAAGGAGTAACCTTCAACGTTAAGTCATATCACACGTTGAATGAAATGATGTTATAATGAGTACAGGGTACATAGAGCTTTGAGTTACTGGAATTCAATCACTCAGGTTAAGGAGTAACCATCAACGTTAAGTCATATCACACGTTGAATGAAATGATGGTCAAATGAGTACATGGTACATAGAGCTTTGAGTTACTATAATTTAATCATTCAAGTTAAGGAGTAACCTTCAACGTTAAGTCATATCACACGTTGAATGAATTGATGGTCAAATGAGTACAGGGTACATAGAGCTTTGAGTTACTAGAATTTAATCCTGCGGGATAAGGTGTAACCATAAATGTTACGTCATATTACACGATGAATGAGATAGATCTCGAAAAATATCAGGAAAAACGCTTCTAAATGCGTTTTCTTTACCTAAAAGATTTGCAGTAAAATCTTTCAGAAATTCCGATGGGCGTGAAATGACAGTTTCTCGACAGCTAGATGGCTCCGCGGTAATATGCGAGGTTCCCATTCGGGATATCCGAGGTTCCATTCTGTTTCCGATCCACTCTAACCATTGGCCTTTTACGTGATTTTTCTCTGGTTGAATAGGCGAATGTTACAACGGTGCCTTCTACAACGGCTTTTCTCGCACCCAGCCGGGTGGTAAAGTCGGCAATTGTTAAGCAACTTAGCACGCCTCCGCCACTTGCGCTGACCATCCGAGCGACACAAAGCTACTGCGGTTCCTTCATAACATCCATTCCTCGTGGAAGTGTATGCCCAAAAGGACCAAATGTGGGCAGAGGATCCATTCCCTAATCTAACTCATTATAGTCGAAAGTGAATTTTGAATAACACAAATTATACTTAATTTTAAAACGATTGTAGAGTTAGGAACCAATGACAATTTTGCATTCCTCGTCATTTAAATGTCCAGGAGCTTCCTAGACACTTAAATAAACACGGCTGTTGTGTGCAAATATCAAAACTTAGAAACCCCGCGTCACCTTTTTATTTCTTTTCCTGGGTGTGCTGTATTTATTTTATTTGCTGTATTTAACGTATAGGTCATATCAGCAGCATTCCGTTCGAAACAATTTCTAGTGGCAATGGCTTTCATTCATTTACTCTCGTATCTATCCTTGGGTGCTCTTTAACTAAAATGCACAGGCACCTCTCCCTCTCTCCCTCTCTCCCTCTCTCCCTCCCTCTCTCTCTCTCTCTCTCTCTCTTTCTCTCTCTCTCTCTTACTCTTTGACTCTTTCATATTACCAGACTCCGGGGAGGATAGCGTATAATCCTGGCTTAATGAATAATGCCCACCAACAGTAGAGAATCCAACCCTGGACTTGGAGGCTGGCATGCTGACTATCATACAGGGGTAGTCATTGTTGTAATCTTTTATCCATACATTTTTGTCATCTTCAATTTCTCCATCTATGCATTTTTTTCAGAAGCATTCAGATTCCTTTGAAACTGAAATGAAATCAAAAGGGCCTGTTTTACACATAAAATAGCTTTGTAATTATTTTTAAACTCGATTTTATATCGAGTTTTAACACTAAAAAAATTACATACCTTCTTCTATTTCCAAGAAAATTTTTAATGTAGATCAAAATGTAATCTTTGATTCTAAGTGTATTCCAGAAAGAAAGTTCAATTCCCGTTCCTATTCCGTTTTTACAAATGTTTCGAATGTTCAAAGACAACGGATTTAGACTTTGCAATAGGTTATATTTACTGTACATAGGTACTGTACATTTAAACACTCAAATCCAACGTTTAAAGTATATGTGTGTGGTATCGTATTATATTTTACAATAGTCTTAACTATGTTACTTACATTTTTTCACATTGAACTCTACTTTATGAGGCAACTTATGTTCAACTTATTGCAAAATTTCAGGATACCTTGTTCATATATGCGAGAAGAACCAAGGAATATTGATTTATGAAGAGCTTTATAGTATGTATAATTCATAATTTTATAACTTTGATACCGAAATTAAGGGGTACAATGAGTGAAGTAATGTAATGGACTTCAAAGGAATGTTGGATCTTTGTTACAACACGTGCAGGGGCAGTTGGTTGAGTTCTGTAACAGAAGACACGGGAGAAAGAGGTTTTCTTAGCAAGAATCCTAAATGAATGACACTTGACTCCGTTTAAATAGGTATTCTTCGGACCCTTAATAATGGTATGACCGAGACTAACAATCACAATGGACAAAATAGTTACAAAGGGAATCTTTGTGTGAAAAGACAGGGCTTCGCAACTGAAAGTTACACACCCACGCGCAGCTGTGCCAAGTAAGGACAGACAGTCCGCGGCGTGAGGCCGATTCAGGCTGTTATCGTTTCTGTCTTGGTCGAAGGCAGATCAAAACCGGAGGGAAGATCTGTCGGTTCATACGTAACGAATTAAGTATTATCGAGTAATAAGTATTCCACTACAGTGACTCTAAACAGTGATATATTGGTAACCCTTGGTCGGCAACTTCGAGTTTGATGTGATGATAAAAAGAATCAGTCATTAAATCAGTTTGAAACGGGCATTCCAGTGTCATTAGAACCATCCTTACTCACACATATCCACGCATACCATGAGAGTACCTCATTGCTCTACCCTGTGCTCAGAACTCTTTTCGCCACAACTTTTAATTCTTTTGTTAAATATTTTATGCAATAAAGATTATTGCTGCTTGAAACCATGCTGTCAGTATCGTTTAAAATCTCCCACTTCTTCTTTCGCTGCCATGATAGGTTTAGTGTAACGAACTCTAAAAAACTACAATCTGCCCTACTCAAAGCTCAGCCACAACTTATACAGAGTACTCAATTTAATTTTGTAACAATCTTTAAGATATGAAAGATGGAGAAATTAGGAAGAGGTTTGCTTATAGCAGAGTTTTTTGTGAGCAACCCGCTGTTAAAATTCATATTCTAATACTGCAAGAAAAACGACTGCACAATGTTTATCTACAGACTTTGCAATACATGTGCTCATAATATTGTACTATCAACTTATAATTCATGACCGCAGGCACATTCCAAAATGTGGAACGGCAATTTTTCGTTACGACAGCACGCTCTCATTGAATTACTTTCAAAATCGGAAAAATTTCTTACTGAAATTCACCTCATACATACCGTGTGGGAAATGCCTACAAGGGCACCTCCTATATTAGGATATGGGTCAAACATTTCTAACGTGGAAATGTGTCACTATCTAGGATTGTTCCTACAATTTGTTATTTTAGTTTCCCAAAAACAGATGCCGCACATGCGTAGAAGTTACCGGAACGGGAGCTGGGCATAATCCATTAGAAATTTTCCTGTCATACAAATCCGTTCTTATTCTTTCAAAGATTTTTATAATATGGTATATAGCAGATCCTTGTTTGCAAATTACGTTTTCTCTCTTGTTATTTTATATACTAAATTTATGTAACAAAGTCACCTACTGAAAAATGTGGGCCCTCTTACTCTTTTATTGTTACGTTATAGCACACGCTGTACATCGTACAAGGGAACTTCGTGAATTAAATGAGAATTCTCTGCATTTCGGTGCCTATTTGTGTGTAAGGCAACAAGATCTTTAAATGAAACCGTGTCTCATATGGGATGGGAGTATTATTAAATGCTGGTCAAACGTTGCGTCAATGAGATTTTATAAAATCCAGTTACACAAACTGGCTATTTTTTCGTCGTTCCGAGGTTTAAAATTTCCGCTCCGTAGTCACTTTAGAATTTCAATTTTAAAACATTAGCTGTTGTTGTTGTTGTAATTTACGCCCTCCAAGGTTAAGTCATATCGGACGATGAATGAAAATGGGTGAAATGAGGTTCTAATGTGTACGGGGTCAATGGAGCTTAGAGCAACCCAACATTTGTCTTTCGGAATAAAGGTAAACCCCGGAAAGAACCTTATCCAGGTAACTCACCCTAACCGAGATCCGAACTCGGGACCTCTTGAACGTGAGACAGACTCACTACCATCTACGCTACCGAGGCGGGCACTTTATCTGTAGAAACAGTGGTTTATGAAATGATTCTGCAAAGTATGTCTTTATCTTTCAAGAAAGTAAATGTTCACTTTCCGCGGGTCAGTATCACTCAGGCGTTCCGTGACTAGATGGTATGAAAACTAAATCGTCCATGTTTGTTGATGTATAGTGTCGTGGTCGCCATTTTAACCTGTTACTCACTTCGAAAATTTCTAAGGCTATATTATCCCAGTATAACAAGAGATTGAGTATATATCACAAAGTAAGTAATAATTCTCTTGCAGCTGAGCTATTAACTACATGGCGTTGGAAAATGTGCAAGAAAACGTAAAACATGTGGAATTATGATTTAAACAGAACCAATATCTATATTGTACATAAAGCAAGCTTCCTTAAGTGCTCACGTAGCTCAATGACAGAGAGCAAGCACTGTGATAAATATTACGAGGGTTCATGGTTCGAGTACCATCCTATGGATATGTTTATTATTCCAGAATTTTAATTTGTTAGATTAAGTAACGAACCAACTTACAACTGTTCTCTTGGAGTAAGCTGTTACTAAAGGCATTGGAGAATTAGCAAGAAGACAAATACCAGGAAGAATGGCGGCTTAATAGAGCCATCATCATATTATATATAATATATAAATATATATATAGTAATTTACGTCATCCAACGTTAAGTCATATCGGACGATGAATGGAATGGGGGAAATGATGCTCAAAAGGGCCCAGGGTCCGTAGAGCTTAGAGTTACCCGACATTCGTCTTTCAGGATAAGGGAAAACTCCGGAAAAAACCTTATCCAGGTAACTCGCCCAGACCGAGTTTCGAACTCGGGACCTCTTGAACGTGAGGCAGACATGCTACCACCTACGCTACGGAGGAGGACATCTTCTTATATATAACCTACTAAAAACACGTGTTATAGTAGCTCAGTGGAAAAGTAGATGCTGTTACTGAGCCGAGGATTCATGGTTCGAAACCTAGTATGTAGTCATAATTTTTATTCCAAGGTTTTTACTCTGTAAGATACCGTAACGAATGAAATTATACTTTCTCTATTACAACTAAGTTAATAACATGTTTTCGAAAAGAATGCCAGAAGTTTCCAGAAGGTTGAATGATAATTTTAATGGAGCCAACTCATACACGCTGTATACCTTCCAACTGTTCTAACAATAAGCTAATACATAAAATAACAAGAAATTTAATAATTCTCATCTTGAGAAAAACAAACTTAGAGCTGCAATATAAATGTATAATCCAGTGGAGTATAAGCCATTAAACTGAAAAGATATTCTGTGTTAGCGTAGTTACAAGTAGTCATTATTAGGAATTACAAAAAGAAGACGATATCCAAAGATAATGTTGCTTAGGAAACAAAGTAAAAAGCTGTCATTTCTTCATGAAGCCAACGTCATACATTAACAAATGGATTAAGTTATGAAACATTTGAGGTTTATAGAAAACATATTTTTGCTAGAATGAACAATGATTTATGGAAACAAAGAATGAAAAAAGGAATGAAATCTTGTGATTTAGAACCTGGTGTATTTGCTCCCAGCTATGATTTCATCATTTAATCTTTCGTCATGTTTGCAACCAATACAGAACTCCGGTCTGGATTCTGCTGATAATGTTACTATAGCTCCATCACATGAGCAACTAAATTTTCTTGAACCCTGACTGGTCGACGTTTTTTTCATTCTTTCACCATGAAGTACCATATATGTTCAATGGGGTTTAGATCGGAAGACTTTGGTGGCCAGTCCATGCAGATTATTTCTGGATGTCTGGTTAGCCATTCCTGGGAGATATTTGTAGTATGCGCACCACTGTTTTCGTGCATAAATATATCCTCTTCTTGTTCTGGAAACCTAGTACGAAGGGATGGTAGCAAAGGGTTTTCGAGAATGTCTACATAAACTGCACTCATCATTCTCTCTGGCACAAGAATTAACTCACCTGGACCTGATGCTGTCATGTAGGCCCAGAACTGTGCTGAAATTCTTCCCAAATATGCTGTTCGAACGACGTGTTAAGGTTCGTATCTAGCTCCTCGTGGTCTATACAGACATAGGGTCCCTTGCTGGTCGGATCGAAATACCTTCTCGTCACTCCAGATTACCAGGTCCCAATAAGCCTGAAGAAGGTCGAAATAGCGCTGTGCCCATTGTAATCGTCTTGCTTTGTGTGCCTCTGTAAGAAAGAGCTCAGTGGCAGGACGATGTGATGCAATACCGGCATCCTTTAATCGTTGGCGTATGGTTTCATACGAGCAACCACACTCAACTGCTTTATCTAGAAAGATAGAACTGTGTCTTCAAGGCTGGTTCCTCACATCTGCTACCAGGGCTTCATCTTGAGCAAGGGTTGTTGCACGAGGCCTATCTGAACGTCTGCGTGATTTGGCCCATTCAACTTCTCTCTGATGATACCTGTCCAGCCACTGCTTCACTGTTCTTTGGTCGCAACTCAGTTCTCTGGTAATTTGTAAAGCGTTTTCACCATGAGAAGCGCGGCCTATAATTTCACCCTTTTGAGCTGCAGTCAGCTCCTCACAACCTCGTGGACGTGGCATCCTATTTCACTATGATGAAGTCTTAGTGAAAGATACAAATGCAGTGAATTACTTCCATCAATATTTTGCACATGCGCAAGAAATACAGGACGGAAGAAAGTATTACATGTTGAGGGCTCGAACCTCAAATCATCAATTTACTTGACATGATGAGCGGTTTTACCACTGAGCTACGCCAACAGATGTGATAGCGCTGGTTATATGCAATATATACCTGTTGGTTCTATTAAAATCGCACATTCCACGTGTTTTCCAATTTCTTTGGTATTCTGCAATGCCATTTAGTAACAGCTTAGCTACAAGATAACAGTTGTAAATTAGTTCGTTACTGCATCCAACAAACTAAGAAATTTGTAGTTAAAAATCATGCCCACGTGTTAGGGTTCGAACCTTGAAGCAGGTCTCGCTTATCTCAGCTCACGTTTTGCCCCTCAGCTGCGAGAGCAATTAAGATAGCTTGCCTTATATAACACACATATACTGGTTCTGTTAAAATCATAATTCCACGTGTTTTCCGTTCTCTTGCACATTTTCCAACGTCATATAGTTAATAGCTCAGCTGCAAGAGTATTTTTACTTACTTTGTGATAAATACTCAATATTTTGTTATACTGGGTTAATATAGACTTAGAAATCTTCGAAGTGAGTAACCACGACACTATACATCTCCTAACATGGCCGATTTAGTTTTCATAACACCTAGTCACTGTACGCCTGAGTGATACTGACCCGCGGAAAGTGTACATTTACTTTCTTGAAAGATAGTACATATATACTTTTTGTTCAAGCATAACTTTTTGGGTAGCCATACCCAAGGATAAGACAAAAACCGCAAACAAGAACAATAAGAATACATATTACATTAAACACATCAAAGATGCCTTGAGTAAATATTAACCTTTGAAATGCACAATGAAACTATTTCTTACAGGTTTAACTAAATGCAGAAATTGTCACAATGTAATTTCAGCTGATAAATGTAGTATTGAGCGGGTCTTTTTCACTATTGCGCTGCCGAAAATATTGAAAAAACTGTAGTGAAAGCGAGCTACTCGTGCAATGGTCCGGTTATAAACAGAACGCACGGTACGTTTACATTCAAGTACGATATTAATATTGCTGAGAAATTGAAACAATGAAGTTATATACTCATCAAAGCAAACAACTATTATATATGTATAGCTCCAATTTCATAGGTAGAAACAGTAGCTCTGTAACTTACCTGTTTGTAATTAACTTTAAAACGTTCCGCCCTTTTTGAGAATATGCATCGTTTCATCCCTTTTTGTTTGGTATCTCAATATGTTTTAATGGCAAAAAGAGAACCACCGCATTGTAGAGGAGTATCTTTTTAATTTTTTTCCCCATCGGAGATTAGTCTTTGTGGTACGTTTCATACCAATATCACATCAAAGAATTTCACTTCACGGATAATTCTCATTCTTTCACCAAGGATCCTAGCCTCCAGCTAGAGCAACACAAAGATCATAAAATGTATGTACAATTGAGATGCAGAGCTTTAGTGCACTCTAAGACTGAACTATGACATTAACATTTTTAATGCTTTAGGTAAACCTTTGCTACAAAGCGCAAAAACAATCATTGAATAGCACATTAAAGAATGAACCTATGCACTTATGACTATATGAAGCTAAGAAATGTTTAATTCCTCATAATTATGGTAATTAAATACGCCTATATACCACCTGGAGGGCAAGCGACTCTGTGTGGATAGACATAGTATAAGCGTTTGGCGAGTCAGGTTATGAGAAACCTTGTGTCAGCCTTTTCTGCTTTCGTTCCAGTTTCAATTACACTAAACCCAACCTCGATCTTTATTCACCACATCTCATTATAATAACATTATGTCTAATTATGGTTTAATGACTGAATTCTGCTATTGTTTTTATGTCCGCGAATTGGCTGAGTGGTTAGACCAACTCAGTTCACACCAAGGAGACCCGTGTTCGGTCCCAGGCGACGGTAAAGTGAGATACGTGGTGGACAACACGGCGCTGGGGCGGATTTTCTCCGGGAACACCAGTTTCCTCCGCCAACTTATTCTACCACTGCTCCATATTCAATTCATGTATCAGTGTCACCGCCTGCGGTGCCGCATTTAGTAATAGCGGGCGTTAAGTACTACACATTTCACATTTGCTGTTGTTTTGCTTCGCGGTTTTTATATTTTATTCAGTTTTCTTATGCATATTCATATTTGTCCGGGACTTCTTATACACCGATTTCGTCAAAGCAGTTGGGATATATACACACATACACATTTCACGTCCGTGTAAATTTAAACTCTAGTATTAAGGTGCTCTATCAACTAAAGTGTAAATAGTTATCTGAAAATTTAAAATGTCCTATTACTCTTAATACTGTAGGAGACGGCAACTAAGTGTAAGAATTTGATTGCAAATGCAAATGCTAATAAGGGTAGTTGTTGAGCTTAAATTCTGTTAAATGTATTGCAGTGTTATATCCCGTATTATAGCTGTGTACACCATTTCTTAAAGAATAGAATAAACATTAAAATGAGCATGCGCTAAAAGAGATTTGCAACTATTAAAATTTTCAGCTTAGTAATATACATTTTTAGTTATGACCTGTAATAACATTTCTTTAAGATTCTGACGATTTTCTTTATCAAAATAGTTATACACACTAGTTATCCCACTCCAGTTCTATTTATCCTTCTGTTATTTGTTTCCCTATTTTCCTTCTTTATTTTAGTCTTGATACATGATTTTCCGATGCTCATTTAAGTTGCACGCTAAGCACCTCCACCATTACTGAATTAGTGTGTGCCCTTTATTTTATAGGCTCTGCAACCTTTACAAAGGAGGCTAGCTAATTTAGTGAGACCTTGTTAGATCTATACAATTGCATACCAATTTTAAACCTTTGTCCTACAAGTGGCTCGCAGTTGTACAACAGGTGGTTTCCGTTTCATTTATGTTTTAAATCACATACAAGTTGGATCAGCATGTTTAACATTCTTGTGTAAGTTGTCCCTAATCCTGCCGTGCTCTGTTATCATTCCAACGAATTTGGAATATCTTCGCGTTAAGCAGTTCAGTCCAGCCATTGCTTATCATAGAGATTATTACTTTCAGTAAGCCATTGCTTATCACAGAAATTGTTACTTTCAGTGCCTCTGTTCTGCAGTGGATTCTCAGTACTCATTCTTTCCAGCATTCCACCCTCCGAGAAACATCGCAGCATATTCATACAAGTAATATACAAATATTGTAGCAAATTGGTTATTATTAAATGGGTTTATTAAAATTTAGTTATCTTCAATGTGTAGAAAGGGACTTAGATGGTAACACAGTAAAAGACTGACGTAAACATTCGTTTGCCGCCAAGGAGTTTCAGAAAACTATGTGGAAATAGGGTTCTCATAGAATCCCGGATGGATGATGTAGGTAATACGGAGCTGGTGAGTTACGTAACACAAGTATCGAGGGGAAATCACCGTTCTACGCTGTTAGCGGCGTCCACTCTTTTCAAATTGTTCTAGAATTTTCCAATAGTAAGTTGAGGGATATAGGGGGAAGCTTCTCTTGGCCAGGCGGCAAGGGGTTAGCTTGGACACGCCAAAGCGAGTAGGTGACTGGATTGTGAAGAGGAAGGTCCAGTTTGTGTCATCTCCAATGCCCGAGGCTGTAGCACCAGAAAAACATGAAAAGGTACTCTGTTATTGAGTTTAATAATAAATTACTGGTTATGATTTAGCCATTTCTATATTGGTGATATAGTGAGCCTTCCCTTTCACAACTTCTAAAGTTCCGGATCCTCTTGCATGCCAAACGGGTTAACATCCCTTATTGTCTGACCCGCAGGAGTAGTTTTCGAAGTAATAAAATTGCAAAAGTAAGGGAAATCAAAGCGTGTCATGACAATGATTCCTAGATAACTGCACCATTTCAGCCAAATCGTATGATGTTTCAATAGCATGACGTGTCGCATACACTGGCTCCCACAAAAGTGACAGTGGTCAGGTTTCCTGTTGTGCCAGTTCCCATGATGGACACTTGATGCACCCAGACCTTTTTGATTTTATTTCATTTGGTTGAAAGAAAATGACAGGCTGCTTGACTGTCTGAAAGTATACTGATATGTCTATTGATATAGCCTTTGTATATACTGTCCCATGTGCTAGCTAAGATATAATGTATCTGTCTGGTAAAGAGAGGCTTATTGAAGGAGACTACAGCTATGGATTCCTGCATCTGTGTCATTACTATTCTTCAATTCATCTGTGGATCACATTGATCCACAATCCATCTTCTGGTTAGTCAGCTTCTTCCATTCACTGCGTTCCAGATAAGATGCAAATAAGGTTGTTTCAACTGACTTCTTGGTGACCGCTGTATCCGGAATCATTATTAAAATACTGTGTCGACAACTGTCCCCGAAAAATTCAGATCTCCGGAAGAAATTATATTTTTAATCTTCAGTTACATTACTTTACGCAACTTATATTGACCATAGCCTCTGCCTCCATCTAGAAATGCAGAGGTAGGAAGTTTAACAAACGTTTCAGAGCTGGTACTGTAGCTGTTACATGTAATGCAATTTCTAACGACTGTTCAGTTCTTTTGTTTTCTATATTGCTTTGACAAACCCTCAAGGTCATCCTTATTTCTGTATTGAACACTAAGATTGTCCTCCATGAAAGATTCCAGGAAGTACGCAGCTCTTAAAGTTGAAATATCAGGATTCGTATCAAAATTGCTCCAGGATCATGGCCAATTTTTCTTCCCGGTTCATCTTGTATAGTTTTACTTTCATTCATCTATTTGATCAAGACAGGTATATTTGTTTGTGAAGTAGAAGTATACATTGACTATCAAATATATTTTCTTCCGAATTGAGAAATAGTAATGTTAATTTAAAATCCTCTGCTGTTACTGGTTGTAAAATATTCAATTTGGGGACATAGCCAATTCCTTTGTTTTCCCAAAAGCACTTCTCGGATATCGAAGTAAAAGTAACATCAGTGCCCAATGACTACTCAAAATAATTCTACAACATTCCTCCATGAATATTTCGTGGTGCGGCGGCCAGAAAAGGATTTCAGTGGCTCGAGGTCCAACAAGAGCAGGAACCTCATGTCGGCTGCGGACACATTATTCAACACGGTGCTAAAACATCCATTTGACATATCACCGAAGTTGTGGTATGCTATTTTGAGCACAGATCTCATAAATATATTTCTAATAATTAGATAAATTTACTCATATTGCAGTAATTTTTGTTTTAAATGTTAGTCAATATCAATGGACATAAAGATTCGACGAATCATATCCTTATAATTACGTATGCTGAGATTTATGAACCTGCACACAATCGAACTGAGTACTGCGAAAAAAAAATCCCTTCCAAAAAAATCGATGTAGATTGCGCAACACTAATAATTTGAATTAAAATTTGAACCATTCTCAGCTACTATTAATTCTTCTGGCGTCTTTGAATGGGCAGCATATTTCAGTTTGACCTCTGCTTTAAAATGAGTTGCTGTTTCAACAGCTATAGTTTTTGACATACAAATTTTCATACAACTTGTCTCTTTACTGCGTGATTATTTACTACTTTCTGAACTTATTTATTTATATATATACACACTGTTGTATTGCTGCTTACCGAAAGATATTCATTTAAGTAAATTTAGGTATTTCAATTCTTATATCACTAATACCTTGTCCCGCGCCATGGCGTAGTGGGCTAAGGCGTCATGCTTTGGTTCTTTGCCCTCGAATGCGGCCTGAGATCGATCCCACCCTTGGGGTGCGGATTTTAAGTCCCGGGTACAGGACCGGTGCCCACACAGCATCTTGAGGAATTTGAGGAGCTTAAGATAGGTAAGCAGCCCTGGTCCAGAAAGCCAGGTCCCAACTTTCCGGCTGGGGTGCCGGGATGCTGACCACATCTCCTCTCTGTACTGTTTGGATGATCGTCCAATTCAATCACAACTATAATTCCATTTTGGAATTAGGTTAGTATGTTAAATTTTAAGTATACGTATGCCATACTTACACTAGCAAATCCTCTAGGTTTGTGTAGCCAGTTATTCCATGAGTTTAAGAAAATGATTTTAAAAGTAACACATTTGCTTCGAATGCTTTGATTTAGTTTTCCACACATAGAATGATAAAATATTGGACGTTTAGTTTACACGAATTAAGTGCCTGCGTATGTTGAATTTTGAGAGGCCTATATCGGTGCATTCAAATACGCAGACCGCTATCCAGAGAGCTGCTATTTGAGGTAAATTATAAAATGATGTGAAGGACGAAAATTAAATAAAAATTGTTTCTCTCGTGGAGAGTACTGAAAGTCAAATAAAAGGTAAATATTTGTGCTCCCTGTTTAATAAACAAACAGTAAAATACATTTCTGATCAACAGAAAATAAATATTTTTGTGAGTGCACAACAGATACCGTACGAAATTAAAGTCGTTTGAATATATGCAGAATGAAATTCTAAACAATGACCACACCAGTGATCTCTGGGCTTCATCCACATTCATATTTTTTAAATATATCTCACTAGCTCAAACATAGTGATGCAATGCAAATTCTATTCTGATCTACTGTGCTAAAAGAACGGATTACAGCAAAAGAATTGCAAACCTAAATTCTGTTACCATTGTGAAACACATACGCATATACCTGACGAAAGGAAGCAGTTTCAAAAGCATTCTGATTTTAAATGACATTACATTATTAATGATTCCCATTAACTGTGTGCAATGTTACCAAATGACATAATAATAATCTATAACAATAACCAGTGTGTCGAAAAAAATCACATCACACTTCGACCCAACGTGGATTCATTCCCAGGAGGAACGGATGACGTGAAGAAAGAGTAAGAGGTTATACAGTGCATTTAGGTCTGTTGACTAACTACATCGGTGGGCTTCAGAGAAGGCTAACCTCTGGCATGGCCGAAATGTACTTGTCAACAGGCAAGCAAGCATATGTGCCATCTGTCCTGAAAAACATGACGCGAAGCTCGCCTGAAGTAGGGAGGAAGAAACGAAATGGTAGCAAATGAAGGAAAATAAACGCATGGTAGAAGAGAAGCCATATGAGCATTTCTTATGCTAACCAGGGAAGGGCACGAAAACTAATGTTCAGAGTGGTCAGCTGTTAGAATCGAGCCTAGCACGTCCCGAATTCAAGCTTTGCGTGTTACTGCGGACCAATCTCGCTCGGTCGATGATAATTCAGCTGAGATTTGCTAATCTATTTCACATTCATTTCTCTGTAAATGGAGTCCATTGACAAAAAAATGTGTCCCGCCACAGTTAAGATGATTATTGAATTGTGTAGCGTAATTTGTGACAAGCTTATTACTTTTATCCAGAAGCCACCACTTTGGATGCTTCTCGAAATATCATCCCAAGTTTTGCGTCTCGGTCAAGGTTGTCTGCCCTCTTCACTTCAGCAGACTGTCAGCTATTATACAAGGATCCCTGCATATGACACTTCAATTGTTCGCTGTGTGATTAAAGCAAGGCAAATAATCAACCAGTGACTTTAACGAGCAGACAATAAAAATAGAGGCGCCATATATTTCACTTCTAACTTCACTTTTTAATCAATTAACGAATGAAAAATAATACGCGTGCTTTGAATGAACTTCCTCTACTAATTACACAGCAGCGGAGTTCGTGATAAAATTGTAAAAGCTGTTGAAGATAAATCAGTGTTAGAGTATTATCATCTTGTTTTCCGAATATAGCAGGTTTCTGAAGTAGCCCTAACGCTAAAGGGGACAAAACAAACCGTCACAAATTTTAAGAACTCAAGGAGACCATAATAAATTGCATCCGAAACTTTACAGTGCTCAAACTAAATCACGGCAATGAGAATATATTTATTCACAACAATGCCTGTTTAGTTGTTTAGCTATAGACATAAGGCAAGTAAAAGAGCCTCAAGACTGATAAAGAAGCCTGATTTAGCTGTTTAGATATAGACATAAGGCAAGTAAAAGAGCCGCAAGAATGATAAAAGAAGCCTGATTAATTTAGGTGGTCTTTCACTTCCAATGATGGAATGGGATGCTAAGTATCATATCAGTTAGGCAATCACATCTTCAAAGAATTATTATCAAAGATAACAAAACTGCATAAAAGTTGTTTTCCTTGATTACATAATATGATCATGTATTTATCTTATCTGTAACTTCTTTATACAAATGACGCTTAAAACTACGTCATTGAACATTTAAAATGATGTCCCTAAATGAATTTTCCATTTAATTCAACACTTCAGGCACCATTTTATCCTGTTTTATTGTTAGCGGCTTATCCATTTTCAAATTATTACCCATGAAGCAAGCTTCAAAATAAATAAATGAAAATTTTCATACATGTTCATAAAATTAAATTGCTTCGATTTGGTAAAAAAAGCACTAGTTCGTAAATTGTATCAACAATAACCATTTATAATATAACATTTTATTTTAGTATCAACTAATGCTAACTGAAATGCTTATTCCTCTCTCTATTTAATGTTACGCGAAATAAACGCTTGCATAAATTATCTAAATTATCTCGCTTGCCAATTTCCCTGTAGCTGCAATAGGGAAATAAAAATACTGCAGGCTTTTAGCGATAGATAAATCCTAAGGTTTGGTTACTATGTGATGGCCTTGAAGTTATATTTTCCTTGAATGCTCAAGAGATAAACAAAACTAATAACGTAGTCCTATTTACTACCCTAGGTATTTGAAACTTCAAATCAATAAAAAAGAATATCTGGGAAAATGCTCCCCCACATATAAAGGAATGTCCAACATAAATGATGTGGTTTATCGAGATGTATATGCATTATGTAGAAAGATTTTGTCCACTTCTTACGGTTTATCAGTTATGACAAACCAGAATGAAGAGGATTTCAGAGACTATTACAGGAAATTAAAGATATTATTTTTATTTGTCATGAAAATGTAAACTTTTAGTATTTTAACGAAAATAGTTAAGAGCCGTTTTTAAAAATTTGAATTAAATTTAAGTTCCATGTAAAGTGCAGTAGTAAAGTGTAAGGAAATTTCTTAAGAATCTTCATGTAGCACCCCAGAAAATTGCTAAACTTAAATATGAAATTTGATTTTCAGCCAATATTTCGTTTTTAATTATGCTGGTTAAATAGACGCAGACAAACGCACGCACTTACATACATGAAACCTTTTTGTAAATACTGTTTTGGGATTCAGCAGACCTCAAAACATATTTCCTGTTCAAATCTCCACGCAGAACTTTTGGGCGGAATACTATGACAAATCAAAAAGTGTTTGTCCCTATTTCTTTAGCCAAACTACGGCTGATAATGTGAAATCCCCATTGGAGCACTAGGACTAATGCGCCAGTAACTCTGCGGCTGACTGTCAGCTGCTGAAGATACGCGCAAAGAAGTGATTCGTTTTCCTCGGAGCAGGAACGAGAACCAAACGAGATCAACAAACAAGTGGTGAAAACTGCCTCGCCTTGAAAATGTGATGATGTTGTGATGGTGTTGTGTTTATGGGGTGATGATGTTTTGAGTCCCCAGAAGGCCGTGAAGTCTTGCACAACAAATATTCGGGGGATTCTACTTCGGCGCTGATTGACGATGTTTACCGTATGGATTCAATTGAGAGGGCGTATTGGCACGTGCACCCCAATGATATCTACTGGGAGCATGCCATTTTCTATGTGAGTGTTTACGACATCGTTCATGGGCCCTTAGGGTAACGGAAGGTTCAATGTTTATGGATGCCCAAGCATCTTAAGATGAAGTTGTAAGAAATAAGCAATGTTAGCTGCAATTTCTTTTCCCTTAGAAAGACTCAAAGATTAGAGAAGCAGAACCTCCTTGCAGCTGTGCCTAAGTATAAGAAACACTTAAGCAGAAACCATTTCACAGCTACGAACATTTTTTGCGCGTTTATAACTACCGATCAATATCATATTAATATCAACCTGTGAATGACGACCAGCATTCCAGTGCGCTGATCAAATTTTGTCAGTGCGACATGTTATGATGTATTCTTATCTCTGATTTTTGTGGTTTAAATTGGTAGGTTTTTTGTGCATTGTCTCAAATAAATATTTATTTATGATTCACAAGCATTAAAACACACCGAATTTTTAAATTATATATATGTAAAAGTTGACGACATATGCTTGAAAGTGTATTATTTACCTATAATGTCTAGATACGTCTACCTCAGGATCATTGAAAAACTAATGGTTAGCTTAGAAAATCTCTCAGTTCCTAACTACTGTTAATAGGGTAAATCTTCAATAAATTGCCCTATTTTGTTTCCTTCTGTATATGTTAACAGTTTAATTAAACATTGGTATTAGTTATTAATGTATGCCATTCAACCTCTTATATTTCGCGATTTTGTATATATTGAGGAGTTTTTTCCGGACATAAGTTTTTTCACCTAAATACAATAATCAGAAAGTAACAAGTAAAAATTTAATTACCAGTAAATGTCGGAGGAGTGTGCGGTTTTCCATAGGCATACTTCACATGGACTGTACTGTTTTAGCTTGGGCATGTAAACAACTACATAGCAACTAACCAAAAAAACTGCCTCACTGCGAGAGGAAACAAAACAGTCACGTTATACTACACCTAGACTTCGCGTCTGCATACACATGCAAGGCAATGCTTCACTAGCACACTGAATAATACGCTACGTTGTTTTCGACGTTTGCACATTTGATGCCCGTGCTGTACGTCTGACGTCATTCATACTCTATGTCCAGCTAACTTCTATCCCATTCGAGTGCAAATCCCTCCGGCCGTTGACAATGAGAAATACATTTAAATGTATTAACATTTATAGTTTAGAACAATTTCTTCGTGAATAATTCAAATTATATGTGGAAGCATGCTTTATGAGCTGTTACAGCATTTCCTGCAGTCTGCTACGGTTGTGAGCATGTATGACATCATTCTCAGGATATGTGTGGATAGAGTGGGAATAGTCAACACCATTTAAGTTGGCTCATATATTTAATGAGGCTAATAAACAATATATTTGAAGCAAGTTGCCGACTGTTTGAGAACGTAGGTTGATTGTTTCAGAAACTTACAGGAGAACCAGTAACTTTTTGAGAGCTTCATTTTCAACTCCTTATATATCTTTACCTACAGAATAAAATAACTGATTTCGAAATAACAATGAGAAGTTGCAATGTTAAATTATCGCGAGTCGCTGGAATGCCAGAGGGTGAACCCTTTTCCTGTGACCATCAAATCTGTATAACCCGAGCATCGTCTCTAAGCGGTTCGGAATACCGGTAAATAGATTACAATAAAACACTTCTGTAAGGATGAAGAGCTGAAAACAAAAATGATGAGTTTTATAAATAGAAACTCTTTATCAATTTAATTTCCGCATGCATAATGGCTCTCCATCACAGTTCTTAAAGGATTCGAAACTTCTCATTCACCTATGAAACTCCATTTTACCTCGGTGAATTGCTATAATCTACGGATTATGTTCCGCTTTTAATTTTGAGGAGTATCGTGCTTACGTTTTTGCACTCGAACCTGACTTCCAAACTTCCCGAGTTCCTTGTGTCTAACCTTAGTTTTCCTAAGAATAGCAATTTAAACTAATTCTATTTTCCTCAATATGAAGTTTTTAATGATCACTTGTTCCTACCAAAAGTTCCAACTCTCGTTTTCTTGTTTTTTAATTTAAATTGATTTTATTTATGGAGGCTCTGTAAGAGCTGTGGTTCCCAGCATCCCATTCTACATGATGCTTCAAAAGGTCACTGAAAAACTTAAGGAACAGAAAGAGTAGACAGAATAGAGTAACTTTCGACTAGTAACCGTACAAGAACTCGAGTCAGTACCAGTGATAATCTATTAACCCGTAATACACTTTATTACGCACAAGATTCAGTGTAATACGCTACAAAAGATGGTCCAACACATCAGCACCATATTGAATACAGGCTTTGGCTCACTCGGTCCAATAACCCAGGCATGTGCAAAAAGTTCGCCATATGTCACAACTATTCTGGCTACACTGGAGTCGGACAAACCTAAGATTTGATATGGCCTCAAAAGAAATAATCAAGTGGCATTAAGTCAGAAGAACGGACCATGCAAGTGATCCTCCTCTTCCGATTCAACGTTGAGTAGATTTGTAATATAGGAAGTGTCGCATTTTGACATCATAATGCGGTTGCACTTCATCCAGTTTTATCCATACTTGATGGTGTATACGTCCTATCAACTCAGGAATAACTTCTTCCAAGGCCACTGTATGGTCTAGTAGCACTAGAGGTCAGAATAGTCGTGACATTTGGTGAACTTTTGCACATGCCTGGGGCATTCGAGCGAGTGAGCCAAAGCTTTATTCAAGATGAAATGCCTGTATTCAATGTGGTGGTGTATTTGAAAATCTTTCGTAACGTATTACATTGAAACCGTACGTAATTACGTGTATTATGGGTTAACAGATTATCGTTGGTACTGACTCGGGATCATGTTTGAGAACATGGGTACTTATTCGAAAGTTACTCTATTCTGTCTACTCTTTCTGTTCGAGATTTTCAGTACCATTTTGGAGCATTCTGTATATTGGGTGTGAAATACCGCTTAATTTTGTTCAGAGGTCTCTTCATCAGACTTAAGGTTATTTTACGTGCCATAAATCTACGGCATGTGACCACCGATTTCACTTCCCTTTCGAAGGAAGCCATCATAATTTTTACGCCCAAAAGCATCATCGCCCTCCCCCTCTTTTAAACCGTGACCACGGTAACCAGATAGCATCATGGACCATGGAGGACGATTCTTGCTTTCTACATTAAAATACAGCAACTTATTTTTCAGTTTTTTATCCATCTTCATATAATTTCTCTACAAACTAATTAACCTTGCCAAGCAATAATTCCGGTATTAATGTCATTTACAGTCTAGCAATTAATAACAGTAAGAATACGTCTGTCCCTGCTGTAGTTTGACGCTAAAGATCAAATATCTCCCGCTTTATAATAAAGTGTCACTTCATTCAGCACACTCCTTCAAAACTTTCCTAGCCAAGCATGCCATTCAGCAGTTCGCCAAGCTCTGTACTCCGATACCCATACATTTGAATTCTTTGTTGGGGAAGGATTTTTTTCGGGGATGAGCAAACCCCATCATTTATTCCGAGAGTCGCGATAAATTAATGCAGTATACGACGGCATTTAAAAAGAAATGCCAGCCTCCTGGGTTTGCTTCCAGCGATATAGTGATCACTGGACAAAGTTTTTGGAAAGGAAGGAAGTGTTCTTTACAGTGATATATATCCCGTCATTAAAAGAAAGGAAAACGTAGAAAAGAACTTAGTGAGCTTATGCACTTTGTGTTTTCACTTCCATTCTTCCAACCATAAGAGAAAAAGTTACCAAAACATCACTATTTGAAAGTATAATTTTAGACATCTGTTTTCTGAATATTCATTGAAGCAAAACTAAAGGTCTCAAGAAGATTCCTCAATTCCCTTCAGAAGTAGCATAATACAAATAACAATAATGTTTTAATAAACTCAATTATGCAATAATGAGAGGTCTAAGAGAGTAGCATATTGAATTTTATATGGCTTACTAAAGTAAGTGCACCATAAGAGAATTGTTCATAAGTTTAAAAATGGAGATTAAACAGCTATAACTTTCGAAGAGGCATGGTAAAATAACTATCTGATTGGTTTTCTAAATCCTTACAGCTTTTCATGTATTATTCGGATGAGATTTCATGACTAATGGGTCGGATGGTGGTGTGGAAAACGTTTGTATGGAAACTGTTTGCGCAATTATAAGTGGATCTAACTACAACGTGTTAATAGGATTTGTATCTCCTCAATCAGCGTAGTAGGGGAACGTGTTGCACTTGATATTCAATCCCTTAAGCTCACTTAAGTACACTAGACTGCACTGAACTATGTATTATACAGCGGATACGGGAAATATGAAGCAATTAACAGCGCAATAGGCCAGAGAATCTGAGTCAGGAGGTAGCTTTATAAATCTAGCCTATATGTTACTAATGTAAACCAATGATCCTGCAACCCATTGCGGCTTTTTACGAGGTATAAATAATCTGTATCTAAACAAGAATTTAGAATAGGTCTTATTTTAAGGGTTAGATTAATGCATTATCTAGCAGATTAATTCATATTGTTAGAGGCTAGTAAAAGTCATCACTTCGCCTTCCTGGTTAAAATGAAATAATATATTATCAAAAATTAGTATTTTTAAATATCAATGCTGGAGAGCATGCAGCTATTAATACGTAATCAGTTCCAAAATTATAAAATGATCAAATATACAAGCAATCCTTCGGAGTACTACTAAGACAATAATAAAAGTACATTAAATTATAGGATTAAATACAATAAATACATGTAAGTATATGGACAAGTTCTACACCGTTATTAATTCTATATTTACCCATATTCTTCACCTTCCTCATAAAGTAATAGACTTTACAAGGAGTAGAGGAATATACGATTCATGCGAACAAGTTTTGCTCTAAAAGAAATACCACTACCTTTTCATACATGTTCACATGTCCACGTCGCAAACACATTAAGGCTCTGATGCATGGAAAAATAAACATTCCTTATATTAATTCAAACCTGATCTTGGAAAGAGATTAGATTTGATGACCCGTGACGCAGGACATGGAGATTCAATTCTGTGTGTCATAGTTGCCTATGTATTTATGGGAGCAATGAGAAAATAATCGATCCCCGGCTGGGGGTGGGGATTTTCCTCCAACCAAGATAATTTTCCATCTTCCCCAGAGTCTGGAAGTATGAATGAGAGTGTGAATGTGTGCGTGATCTAATATTGCAACCCAACGATTACGGGTTAACAACATCGATATGTTCCAAAGCAGATCGGCCGCCGATATGACCACTGCAGTTAAAGGCGGGATATAAATGGAACAAAAAATCGGTAACACAAAATTATGAATAAAGAAAGAATGCAGGAATACTTTAAATATAATTTTAACAATATTGTGACTTTGTGGGTTCGTGAAATGAAAAGTCCAATTACACCACTCAAAAATGTTCTTTATTTCCACCGACTTACAGTAAACTCTTGCCCATTACACAAAATTACGTAATGCACACAAATACGATTCACCAGTTCGTCCGTTACCGTTCAGATGCACATACACAATTACGCACAGTCTTATCGTTCATTAACACGGCGCTCTTTCGCTAGCACGTCAAACACTGACTCACCCACTGTCTCTCTGAAATCCTTTTTTATAGGAATGTCACTGTTTTTCTAGAAGTCCTGGTTTCACGAAAGTTCCGGAGGGCAGCAGAAGGGGAGAGAAGCGCCCAGGGTCAAGTGACATTTCCCTAACCACCCCTCAGTTAGTGACAGAGACTAATGGGAGGCGTGGCTCGGCTTCCCTTTGGTTTCCTCACAGCTGTTGCCCTCATGCCTACCGCTAATTGGGTGACACTGCTCCCTCCTCAAAGCTGGTCGTCCCTAACAGCACCATCGTAGCGGGCTAGTCGATCCAGGTTGAAACAGTTATTTTATGTTGTCCCCAAAGAGTTTGAAATATTGTATTATGTGAGGTTAAGTAGAGTGAGTCATGCACAGAGAAGCTATGTAAGTGGAAATGACGTCACAAAAGTGTTGAATAACAAACTTATTTGTGATTGGTGTGACGCGTATATCGTAAAACGTGGACCAATCAGATATAAAAGATTTTACGTTGCCATGGAGGATATTCAATATTCCTCTAGGGGGGTCGAGTTATTAGCGGAATGCTAATGTGTAAAAGAAGAGGAACTGGGGATTCTTCTCCTAACAGTCACCGTGAACGGATGTAAAATTCTCTTCTTAAACGCCGTTGTGTGCGGAAGAATACAAGTCTATTCTCGTAACAATCATCGAGTATAACTAGATAATCTTTACATTAAATATCATCGCTAGAAGATACACAATTTAATTATTATACACGGTAGTGAACAAACGTATAAAACTTTTGATTCTTGCACGCATCCAGATAAACGCGTCACATCAAGTGAATCTTGTGTAAGAATAGTGTTATAAATGTTGTATCATACATTTTGTTCGAACTGGTGTTAATTGAAGTAAGGAAATAAAAGTTTCTACATTATTTAATACAGAGGAAAATGATTACTCATTTTACGTAAAATTTCCTTCCGCCGTACCACCCCTGTAAAAGAAGATATCTTGCTCAACCGACTGAAGCCACGCCGAGGTAAGCTGGGACTTCAAGAACCATCAATTCCAACCCTGTTCCAAATGGTCACCTCAACGAGGGGCATAATTCGTCATCCATCAATACGATACGACGAAAATCCTGTTCCAAAATGGCGCCCAACTGTATGGCTCGAATAGGCAGAAGGAGGATTACACCACAGGAGAATAAATAGTGTAATGGACAGGTAACTTTGATTCAAGAAAGAAGAAAGAAGAAAAGTGAGTACGGAAAAATCTTAATAGATAATTAATAGAAAAAGTGACAAAATTATAATTTTCATTTTTTTTATGTTATTAAGAAAGGGAAAAATATTACCTAAAATGGAAGGTAAAAAATTAACAGACAATAAGAATAAAAATGTTGGGGAAGGAGTGGAAAGACTAGTTAGTGATAAGAGAGCAGAAATACAAGAAGTCAGGGAAGTAGTGGAAGGAATGATTAGTGATGATGCAGGAACAAGTAGAACAGAAATTATGCAGAGTAAAGGTAATGAAATGATAATAGACAGGTTAGAGAAAATGATGAGTAATTTTGATGCTAAAATGGATAATTTAAGACAGGAAATAGAACAGAATTCAGAAAAGGTAGATCAAAATTCAGAAAAGGTAGATCAAAATTCAGAAAAGGTAGATCAAAATTCAGAAAAGGTAGATCAAAATTCAGAGAAGTTAGAAGCTAGGGTAGATCAAGGTTTAGGTAACCTAAGAAATGAAATTGAGAAAGGAAGAGAAGAGTGTAGAGAAGGCATAAAATCTTTAAAACAGAAAATAGAATCTCATGATGGAGAAATGTCTAAGTTAAAAGAGATGTTTCAGGAAATGAAAATAAGTCAGGAAAATGTAGTAAAAGATATAAGAAGTGAATTGGCTAAGGAGTCAGAAATCCTTAAGCAACAACAGGTAGAATTTGTAGAAAAACAAAAAATAGAAATAGGGGAATTAGAGAATAGAATAAGACAAGAAATAGATGTAGTCTTATTAGATAATTCACGGAAATACCGTGAGGAAAATATTGAAATACAGAATAATTTTGTAAGAGAGGTAAATAGTATCAGAAATGATGTTAAACTAATGGCTACTGAGGTGCAAACACAACAAGATGAACTAAAAGTTAAATATGATGAAGTCAGTAAGTTGAATAGTGAAATGATTACAAGAATAGATTTGGCACAGGAAAGTTTTGAGAGAGAGAAAGAAAACATTAGCAAGCTGAATCAAGTTGTGATTGCATTACAGGCAAGCAAAATTTCTGAGAACCAGAGGGTAATAAAATCTAAGAATATTACATGTATTGACTTACCTGGTAATTCAGGTAATATTGTACAAAACTTAGAGAATTATTTGGAGAGTGACGATACAGAATCTTTGTCACCTGATTGTGAAGTAAATGGTAATAGACAAATACAAAACATGCACACACATACACAGTTACACAGTCAAGGTAACACAAATTGTACAAATTATTTGTTGCATGACATAAGTCCACCTACTTTCGAAGAAGAATCGGGAGACAATCCCAAAATATTTCTAAAGGAATTAGAAGAATATTTTAAAATTAAAAAGATTCCAAATGAATTTAGGATGATGATTGTTAAAAGGTGTTTGAAGAAAAATGCTTTAGAATGGCTGAGGTTAACACTAGCATCACATGAAACGTATAGTATGTTTAGGAATGTGTTTATAAATAGGTTCTGGGGTCCAGAAAGACAGAGAAGAATTAAAGTCGAACTGGCCACTGGTAAATTCGAGTTCAAGAAGGGTGTGTCCATGACTGAATATTTCCTAAAACTTGCTAACAAAAGTAAACTTGTGAATCCAGATATGTCAGAAACCGAGATCGTGAATATGCTAATACGACATTATCCACCACACATTAGAAACCACCTAATTGTGGCTAAGCCCGTCGACTTTACTGATATGATTGAGTTATTATCAGAATTTGAGGCTCATAACCTTAATTCTGATTCTACTCATAGTCAAGTTGATCCTGACAAGACTCATATAGAACAAAAGCAAGTAAATAGACAGGAAGTAAGACCAATATTCAGGGAAAATCACAACCATACTAACCAAAACCAAAATAGTTTTAACCAAAATTGGGGCGGGGCACGTTCAAGAGACAACTATGAACGAAGAGAGTACAACCCCAGAAAGACACATGAATCGGTAGTGCCAGGTATAGGAAGGAGAATTCCAAATACTCCTAGGAGGAATTATAATAATGACCAACCTGTGGGAAATGTGAGGAGTAATCAGGTGAATCAACTGAGGTTTTACAGGGGAAATAACTTAAGAACGGGTTATCAAAGTAGAGGAAGAGGAACTAGCATCGAAGACTCTTCATTAAGAGATTTTGGGGGTCCTAGGTTTGAAAGGGCAGACAATAACCTAGAAAGGACACCGACTCAGGGAATAGAAGGAGAAATAAATAACGGTAGTACCAACCCAACTGCTAGTGTAACTACCGACCGCACTAATGCGGAAAACTGAGTACCAAATCATTTTGTGCCTTGGAAAGTGGTTCGGTAGAAATGACACAGGGCAAAATCAAAATTCAAAATTTACCAGAAGATAAGCTCACTCTCTCCAGAAGTAAAGATCGGGAATTAGTAAATCCACCTCAGATTAACCTTCGTATAGGCGATAGCGAATATAAAGTATTGATAGACACAGGAGCTAGTTCATCAGTAATAAGTGAGAACTTATTCAAGGAATTACTATCCAAGTTTAGGATTGAATATTTAAACGTGTGTAATGTATACTGTAGCACAGCTATTGGGAAAAAGAAAGATAAAGTTAAATATCAAGCGTTAATTCCTGCGCGAATAGAGGATTGGAATTTCAATTTTATCGTATTGGTAATACCAAACTTAGCTCGTGATATTATTTATGGCAATGATGTATTGTATGGTTGGCAAAGTGTGATAGATTTCGAAAAACATGAAATGAAGGTCAAAGGAGATAATGAAGTAATAAAAATAAATTTGTTAGAAGAAATTATATTAAAGGATGATGAGAAGGATAGTATAAATAATGATAGGTTTTTTGTAGAAAATATAATATTATACGAAGAAGATATAATTAATAATGAAGAAGATGATAGTGGTAAAGAAAATTTACTTTTAAATAATAAAGAAAATGAGACGTTTGACCTTGGAGATCATTGTTGCCAAATAAACACATTAAATACCGACACCGAGCGAAAACAAGAAGAGGAAGAAATGATATTCCAAAGAACTTTGAAAGAAAAGTTAGGGAAAACATACAATTTAAATCACGCGCAAAGAGAACAATTGAGGTTATGTATACTAAAGAACAGGAACGTTTTTAGTACGAAACCCGGATTGTGTAATAAGTACATACATACATTTAAGGTGAACGACATTGCTCCTTATACTCATAAAAGTAGATCTGTGCCTATCGCTATTAGACAACAAGCATCTGAAGTAATAAACGATATGCTAGAAAATGGAATTATAGAGATTTCTAATTCGCCTTACCTACATCCTTTGTGTTGGGTACATAAATCGAACGGAACACTGCGTATGACGATTGACGCAAGAAAGATAAACTCACTAACACAACCCGATCACTTCAGACCTCTTGGAGTTGATGAGGTATTATCAAAATTAGGACAAGCGTGATTTAGGCTTGTATTTCAGAATTCTGTGTCATTCTAACCACCGAGGCTGGTACAAATACTGCCATATTATTGAGAAAATCATTAACAATACCCCAAACTCTACTACCAAATTTTCACCAATCGAATTAATGACTGGACTACAACCTGAACCTCTAGTAATAAAAGCACCAACAACCTTAAAAGTAGATGAAATGGAATTGAATGAAGAAGAAAAGTGTGCTGAAGCATTTCGAAGAATAAAAGAAAAAGCAGAGAAAAGATTATCAAAGATACAAAGAAAAGGAGCGAAATGGAATCCTGAAATAAATGATAAAGTTCTCGTAAAGACATTTAATATCTCCAGTTCTAAAATCAAATCCTATTGGAGAATGAATTTGTTATATAAAGGTCCATATAAAATAGTAAGAAAATTTGAGAATCATACGTACGAATTAAGAGACGATGATAATAAAATGATAGGAAAATATCACAAAACACTTTTAAAACCATTCAAAAGCCTTGACACAAGAACAAATGATTAAAAAAAAAAAAAAAAAAAAAAAATAATATGTTTATGAATTACTGAAAAATGTTTTGTTTTTTATTATTGTGTTCGAATAATTTCTGATTTTATATTGTTATTTTAAATTGTATTAATTGTTCATTGTTGTAATAATGTCTAATTATTGGGGCATTCTTTAGAATATATGGAACAATATTCTTGGAAGATTTAAGTTAATTTTCCATATATTCTAAAGAGGGGCATCTGAAACAGTTATTTTATGTTGTCCCCAAAGAGTTTCAAATATTGTATTATGTGAGGTTAAGTAGAGTGAGTCATGCACAGAGAAGCTATGTAAGTGGAAATGACGTCACAAAAGTGTTGAATAACAAACTTATTTGTGATTGGTGTGACGCGTATATCGTAAAACGTGGACCAATCAGATATAAAAGATTTTACGTTGCCATGGAGGATATTCAATATTCCTCTAGGGGGGTCGAGTTATTAGCGGAATGCTAATGTGTAAAAGAAGAGGAACTGGGGATTCTTCTCCTAACAGTCACCGTGAACGGATGTAAAATTCTCTTCTTAAACGCCGTTGTGTGCGGAAGAATATAAGTCTATTCTCGTAACAATCATCGAGTATAACTAGATAATCTTTACATTAAATATCATCGCTAGAAGATACACAATTTAATTATTATACACGGTAGTGAACAAACGTATAAAACTTTTGATTCTTGCACGCATCCAGATAAACGCGTCACATCAAGTGAATCTTGTGTAAGAATAGTGTTATAAATGTTGTATCATACATTTTGTTCGAACTGGTGTTAATTGAAGTAAGGAAATAAAAGTTTCTACATTATTTAATACAGAGGAAAATGATTACTCATTTTACGTAAAATTTCCTTCCGCCGTACCACCCCTGTAAAAGAAGATATCTTGCTCAACCGACTGAAGCCACGCCGAGGTAAGCTGGGACTTCAAGAACCATCAATTCCAACCCTGTTCCAAATGGTCACCTCAACGAGGGGCATAATTCGTCATCCATCAATACGATACGACGCAAATCCTGTTCCAAGGTGTACCACCAACATCTTTCCTCGGGGAACCTTCTGGATGCGGTAGACCACGTCGTTAATCCTCTTCACCACCCGGTACGGTCCTTGCCATGGCTGCTGGAGCTTCGGGCAGCGTCCCTTGGTCCGGGTAGGACGGTACAACCAGACCAGGTCACCTTGCTGGAACCTTGGCTGTTGGCTTGCCTGTCATACCTGGTCTTCATGCGGTCGCTCGCCTTCTGGATGTTCTGGCGAGCCATCTCGTGCATGTCGTGGAGATGGTCCACCAAGTTCTCCACATACTCGGTCGCTGGCTGTTTCGCTTCCGGAGGGCTTCCAAAAGCCAGGTCACAAGGGAGGCGTAACTCTCGGCCGAACATTAAGCTGGCTGGCGTCATCCCAGTTGTGTCGTGTGTAGACGAGCGATAGGCCAGCAAGAACAGTGGCACCTTGACGTCCCAGTCTCGCTGATGGCTGGCCATGACCTTCCTCAGGTGTTCCTCTAAGGTCTTGATGTACCTTTCGACCATGCCATCCGATTGGGGATGTAGAGGCGTAGTGCGAGTCTTGTTCACCCCAAGCCTTTGTAGTGCCTCCTTCATTAGGTTGGACTCAAAGTTGGTACCCTGGTCACTGTGTAGCTCTAACGGCACCCCAAATCGACAGAACACTTGCTCCACGAGGCAGTCTGTGATTGTCTTTGCCTCTTGGTTTGGGATGGCATACACCTCCGGCCACTTGGTGAAGTAGTCCACGACCACCATTAGGTACTTGTTGCCTCGGTCGTAAACTGGAAACGGTCCAGCAATGTCAACGGCGATCCGTTCGAATGGAGCTCCGACGTTGTACTGCTGCATGCGACCCCGGCTCCTGGTCTGGGGGCCACGACTCGCCGAGCACACGTGACACTGACGGCACCATCTCTCAGCATCTGCTCGGAGTCTCAGCCAGTAGTAGCGCTGCCGTAGTTTGTCAATCGTTCGGTTCGCTCCCAGGTGTCCTCCCGAAGTACCGGCATGCACTTCCTCCAGGACTTCCGGGACCTTACTCTGGGGAAGTACCAACTGCTCTCTCTGCGTCTTCCCATCGGGTGATTCCCATACCCGGAACAGCACGCCCTCTCTGGTCTTCAACGAGTCCCATTGGGCCCAGTACGACTTGTAGGTGGCACTCCTCGGTGCGATGTCCTCCCAGGTTGGTCTCATACCTGCCTCCACTTCCCTCAAGAGTGGCCCCAAGTCTGCGTCCGCCAGCTGCTCCCTCCTCAGGTCTGCGCTATCCCAGCCTTCAGCAGGCACTGCCACAACTACTCGGACTGCTGCGGCACGCTCCTTCTCTTCCACTCTTGTGCACTGGCCGCACTCTTCTGGACAGGGTCTTCGGGACATGGCGTCAGCGTTACCGATGCTCTTCCCTCTACGATGTTCCGAGGTGAAGTCGTACTCCTGCAGCCTCTGGGCCCAACGTGCTGTCTGCCCTTCCAGGTTCTTAAAGCTCAATAGCCAGGTTAGGGCGGAATGGTCAGTCCTCAGGTGGAATGGCTGACCGTAGAGGTACTTGTGGAAGTGCTCCAACGTCTTTACTACCGCCAGTAACTCCCGTCGGGTGACGCAGTAGTTCTTCTCTGCCTTGGATAGCGTCTTGCTGTAATAGGCTATCACCCGCTCATTGCCATCCTGGATCTGCGATAGGACACCTCCAATGCAATGGTCGCTGGCGTCGGTGTCCACAATGAAGGCGCCACCCAGTTGTGGGAAACCCAAAATTGGAGCACTGCACAGGGTTTCCTTCAGGTGCTGGAAAGCGTTTTCGGCGTCCTCCGTCCACACATAAGGCCGGTGTTCCTCTGTCAGGCGGGTGAGGGGTTTGGCGATGTTGGAGAACCCCTTTATGAAGCGGCGGTAATAACTGCACAGCCCCAGGAAACTGCGCAGCTCTTTCTTATCCCTTGGGCGAGGCCAATCCCTCACGGCCTTTGTCTTCTCCGGGTCGGTGGCCACTCCGGTTGCTGAGACTATGTGGCCCAAGTAGTTAACTTCCTTGCGGAAGAGCTGGCACTTCTTCGCGTTCAGCTTCAAGTTGGTCGCCTGCAGTCTCTGTAGCACCTTAGATTCTCGAGGTGATCTTCAAAAGTCTTCCCGATGATGATGTCGTCCAGGTATAGCAGGCAGGCATCGTAAGTCAGGCCTCTCATCACTGACTCCATGAGGCGCTGGAATGTAGCTGGTGCGTTGCAGAGGCCAAAGGGCATGACCGTGAACTGCCAGAGCCCTTGGCCCGTCGAGAATGCGGTCTTCTCCTTGTCTCTCGGGTCTAGAGCTACCTGCCAGTAGCCCGACTTCAGGTCCAGGGTCGAGAACCACTGTGCACCAGCTAGCGTGTCCAGGGTGTCGTCAATCCGGGGTAAGGGAAAACAGTCCTTCCGGGTTACAGCGTTCAGCTTTCTGTAGTCTACGCAGAAGCGCAGCTCACCGTTCTTCTTCGTCACCAAGACTACAGGGGAACACCAAGGGCTGTCAGACTCCTCAATCACTCCCCTGGATCTCATGTCCTCCAGCATGTCTCGTACCGCCCCTTGCTTCGCCAGCGGAACGCGCCTATGTGGTTGCCGAATAGGCCGGGCGTCCCCGGTGTCGATGCGGTGAAGCACTTTGTCCGTGCGGCCGTAGTCACTATCACCTTGGTTGAAGACGCGCTGATACCGTCTTAGCAGTTGTCGAACCTTCTCCAGCTGTTTTGCGGTCAGGTGGTCGGCCGCCCTCTCCAGTAAGCCTTCTAGCCGGGGCCCCAGGTGTTGCTTCGGCGCCGGCTCCTGTGTATTGTCGATTCCTGTTACGCTCACCACGGGCTCGCACGTTCCCAACTCCGTCCCGGCTTGGACGTCGTGATCGGTGTCCGTTGGATTTAGCAGTCTCACCGGCACCTCCTCTCGGCACGGCAGCAATGCCCTGGCTACACACAGTCCGTGTACAGGCGTCTTCTGGTCCAGCATCATGTTCCTGGTTCTCTGGCCCTCCAGTCGCGCCGCCACCACCACCTCGCTCCTCGCGGGGACAACCACGTCTTCGTCCAAGACGACCCTGCAAATTCCAAGGCGCTCTTCGGGTTGACGGAGTATAACCTCTTCTCCGTTAAGCCGCAGGACCTTCTTGCCGACGTCAACCGTCGCCTCATGGCTCCTGAGGGCATCCAGTCCCAGGATCACCTCCTCAGCCACCTTCGCGACGAACACCCACAGACGCACGGCACTCCGTCCCAAGTTCAGCTCCAGCAGGGCCTCCCTCTCCACAGGCAAGGTGTCGCCCGATGCCGTGACAAGCTGGTATGGCCGGCTTGGCTTCCTTGTCGGCAAACCCTTCGCCACGTCAGGTCTGATGATGGTCACGGCCGCCCCGGTGTCCATCAGCACGCGGCACGGCTTTCCTCTTACCCAACCGTCCGCGATGAGGCTGTCATCCATACGCCGGCTGACGGCGCGCAGTGTCACTCGAGGGGATGGTGGTGATGGCGCCGATGTGCCCCTCTCCACGCCGGCCCTTACTCGTTTTCCGGCTGCTCTTCCTGGTGTGGGCAGTCTCTCTGCAGGTGTCCGGGCTGTCCACACCCCCAATACAGGCCACTAGGTGTTCGCCGGCGTCCCTCAGCTGCTCTTCTGTCTCCGGCGTAGCGGACACTCCTCGTTCTCGACGTCGGGATGGATGTTATTTTGGCCGCCTCCATCCTTAATGCCGCTGTCAGCGCCTCGTGGATGGTTTTATATTCGCCGAGCATTAGGCGCTGACGAATCTCCGCGTCCCGTACCCCGTCGACAAAATTGTAGGCGGCTTCCCGGGATACGAACTCCAGTGGCAGGTCAACCAAGGCCTTGCTAGCCAGCTGCTCGATAGCTATGGCGAACTCCTGCAGCGTCTCCCCCGGCTGCTGTGACCTTGCCTTTAGCTGGCTGCGGTATGCTGCGGCTAAGTGGTGGTTCCCGAAGCGATCCTCCAGGGCCTCCCAGATGTCCTTGGGCGCCGCCGTTGTCTGCACCGCGTATAGGACTTCCGCGGCCCGTCCCTGGAGGCTGGCTATTAACTGTGTGGCCTCCTCCTCCAGTGACCATCCGTTGTGCCTGGCCACTGTGTCGAACTGGCGGCGGAAGACCTCAAACGTTGACGCGCCGTCATACTTGGGAGGTTTGACGCGCGCAGATGTTGTGTCGCGTCCCGGCGCGTCGACCTTCCAATCCTCAGCTTCCTGCCGACGACGTCCTCTACCATGGCGTTCAGGGACTTCACGCTGCTGTCGGCTTTCCCTTCCAGGTCGTTAACTCGACTCGCCAGGTCCTCGACACGCTCGTCCACTTGGCCCATCCGCTTGCCCAGCTCCGTCACGTCATCCCTCACACCGGCCAACTGTTCTTCAAATTTGGCGGCGAGAGCCTCGTTTGCCACCTTCATTTCCGTGGTCAGTTCGGCCATCTTTGAGGTCATTGTCGTGTCCAAGTTGTTGTTAGCCGCTTCCGTCTTCGCTGTTAATTCGGCCTTCATTTCTTCCATCTTCCCGGTGATGTTGTCGTTGGCCGTCTTCATTTGTTTCAGCTCGGCGGTGAGGTTGTTATTTGTAGTCTCCAGCTTCGCGGCCAGGCTGTTATTTGCCGCTTCTGTTTTTGCAGCAAGGTTTTCATTTGCCGTCTTCATTTCTTTCAGTTCCGCTAAAATCTTTTCTAATGCTGCCTCCATTGTGTTATGTCGCACTCCTGACACCAATTGTGACTTTGTGGGTTCGTGAAATGAAAAGTCCAATTACACCACTCAAAAATGTTCTTTATTTCCACCGACTTACAGTAAACTCTTGCCCATTACACAAAATTACGTAATGCACACAAATACGATTCACCAGTTCGTCCGTTACCGTTCAGATGCACGTACACAATTACGCACAGTCTTATCGTTCATTAACACGGCGCTCTTTCGCTAGCACGTCAAACACTGACTCACCCACTGTCTCTCTGAAATCCTTTTTTATAGGAATGTCACTGTTTTTCTAGAAGTCTCTGGTTTCACGAAAGTTCCGGAGGGCAGCAGAAGGGGAGAGAAGCGCCCAGGGTCAAGTGACATTTCCCTAACCACCCCTCAGTTAGTGACAGAGACTAATGGGAGGCGTGGCTCGGCGTCCCTTTGGTTTCCTCACAGCTCAGTTCCAAAATTATAAAATGATCAAATATACAAGCAATCCTTCGGAGTACTACTAAGACAATAATAAAAGTACATTCAATTATAGGATTAAATACAATAAATACATGTAAGTATATGGACAAGTTCTACACCGTTATTAATTCTATGTTTACCCATATTCTTCTTCTTCCTCATAAAGTAATAGACTTTACAAGGAGTAGAGGAATATACGATTCATGCGAACAAGTTTTGCTCTAAAAGAAATACCACTACCTTTTCATACATGTTCACATGTCCACGTCGCAAACACATTAAGGCTCTGATGCATGGAAAAATAAGCATTCCTTATATTAATTGAAACCTGATCTTGGAAAGAGATTAGATTTGATGACTCGTGACGCAGGACATGGAGATTCAATTCTGTGTGTCATAGTTGCCTATGTATTTATGGGAGAAATGAGAAAATAATCGATCCCCGGCGGGGGGTGGGGATTTTCCTCCAACCAAGGTAATTTTCCATCTTCCCCAGAGTCTGGAAGTATGAATGAGAGTGTGAATGTGTGCGTGATCTAATATTGCAACCCAATGATTACGAGTTAACAACATCGATATGTTCCAAAGCAGAACGGCCGCCGATATGACCACTGCAGTTAAAGGCGGGATATAAATGGAACAAAAAATCGGTAACACAAAATTATGAATAAAGAAAGAATGCAGGAATACTTACAATATAATTTTAACAATATAAATACGTATTTTTGACGAATTATATTTAGAAATCAACATTGGCTTATACAGATGAATTACAATCTCTTCCCAAACCTTATTTTTCATCTTAACTAAATTTGCCTTTAATTCATTGTATTTAATTCTTACTTTAGCATGGTTTTCATTTACCCTTTATCGGCCATCCAGAACTTGCTCGGTTGGGTACCCCCTGACATTTGCGACCCATCAACTTTCGAGGAGTGCAAAGGAATTACGAACTAATTTTAAGAACTAAAAAGACGATAGCGAATATCTGCTTCACACAGGCAAAAAAATGCAAGGATCTTCCATGTTCTTAGCTTGATAGAGATGCTCCCACGTTAGTGAAAATCCTTGAAGAAGTTTCATGAAATTTGCTTCAGAATGACAAAAGTTTCGCGCAATACAAAAGTCCGCCCACGCGCATTGCTTACCTATTGTGCAGATTACAACACCCCTGTCAAACAGAATCTCAAGAAGTAGTGCTTTACGGCGCAGTTGCCTCCCACCTTAATTTGAAATAAAATGACTTCCTCGTTTGCACTTGAGGTTTCTCTTTGATTAAGTGCCAGTTTCCTTGTATTCCGCCTTAGTACAATATTGCACTACCATGGTTATTAGGATGGTTCAGTAGTTTTTTAATTTTAGAGCTATTTAGAAGAAGGATAGGCCACCGAATGCCGGCCCTCGTAGCCATGGTCGCTAAAGCGTATGTCTCTAGTTTTCCGCCGCGTAGAGGGTCGCGGGTTCGAGTACCGCATTGGGCATGGGTGTTTATGTGTATAGTGAATATTTGTGAAATTAGGAAAATAGATAAGAAAATAAACGGAAATAATGAAAAGTCGGTTAAATAAGAAAAAGAGAAAAATATATACATAGACATATATTTTTGTGATAAAAATAAATAAAAAAAGCAGACGAATTCTTTTTTTCAATACTCTGTAATACTTATTAACCTATTTCACTTATTATACTGCTTTATTAGTTGCGAATATCAGAAATTACTGTGAGATTTAAAGCTTTCACAGCGAGATTTATTAATTAAAGCTTCACGGGTGATCAGCCGTATCGAAGTAACTAAATTCAAGCTTTTGACCATTCAATAAGCTCCATGGCCTTCTTCAGTTCTACGGCTGATTACCCGTGAAGCTTTAGTTAATCATAATTTAGTATTTGTTATAAGTTTCCAGTGCTACTCCCTATTCAGAGAACTATTAAACTTGAATGCAAAAAGCTAGCAATAATATTTATACGAAATATATAAAATCAGTGCCAATTTTGGGAGTTAGTGATAGGGAACAGCCATATGAGTATTTTAATAAAATAGCGCTTTGGCTGAATACATTTTATGTGTGAACACAAAAACACGTAGAAGAATTTTCAATGCTCTTGTATGCGTAGTAATGGCCCCCATTTGATCATTAGTTTTTTTCATCATGGAAGTAGAATAACCCAAAGAAGTTAAATTTAAAAATCACTATAGGATAGACCAAATGGGGTCGTAAATATAATGACGAATAATCGAAGGGTTATAGTTAGGATTAGAATTACTTCGGAGGGGAGTCGGCACTGCGACTAGTCTTTATCTGTTGTACCTTTGCCCCCAAGTGGGACCTCCCGGGGAGAACGGATGAGGTGAGGGGAGATAAGGGGCGGTGGTCTCCACGACGGTGCAGATGGCAAAGTCTCCACATTTTTACTTTGATGGAAACCTCCCCCAGTAGGCCAGGACAACGGACATTTCCCCCTACTGTGCTTCGGAAAAGGTCGCAGCAGCCGGTTCGGAGACCGGCAACCGACTTATCGGAATATGAAGTGGTTCACTTAAAGCATATCATCCTGCTATACACCACTGAGACACCGGCCGACACTTCTACCCTAAAAGAGACCACCAGATAAGAGATGATGTGAGATGATGATGAAGAAGAAATGGAGGGACAGGAAATGCGGGGATGTAATTTACCTACCCAGCATATGCCTGGTGACCCGGGAAAACTCCCGAAAAAACTATGGGGGTCAGGTAGGTCGGTCACGAGAGTCGATCCCGGACCTCCCAAATGCGGACCACAAACAAACCAGCCTGAACCGCCCCGCTCGGTAAGAGTTATAGTTTGAGGCTGTAAATAACCACAGACAACAATAACAAAAAATATATAAAAGGCATCTGCACAGTGCACGTACAAATAGAAGCTTAAAAGGCACCATTGTCGTCCAAAAGGGAAGAGAGGACAAAATGCATTACACGGTCATCAGATTAAGTGGGTACGCTTTCTTCGGCAGCTGGCCTGGGGAACGCATCACTCACCTGCTGAAATGCTAGCAGTTCCCGCTATTGCGACCTATAGGCGCGAGCTTTTGATTCATTCTACTTATAACAAGTGAAGTCATTAGCTAATGCTCTTTGGTAGTTTTAAGTCTTATTGGTCCAGTCATCGTCGAAATACTACAGAACAGAATTTTTATATTGTAGCTTTAAAAAGCATGAATCCCCGTCTCTGTACCTGTTCCTTAATATATTTATTTTTCGGCAGTTTGAAAGACAAGGTGAATAAATCTGATCCTCGAACATAACAACAACTTCAAAATATAATACGTGAAGAAATAAACAATATATCAAAGCTGAATTGCATTGCGTGTATAATAATCTATTAACACGCTGCGATGTCTGTGTTCGAGTACAAGGAGAACATTTCCAACATAATCTTTAAAAAGGTAAGTAACACAAGGGATATTCAATATTGTAATTTGTGAAACAGAAATGGTTCTAGTTCACCCTGTCCATTCATCATGTATGTCTCAATATATAAGACGATCTGGAGAAAAAATGTCGGGAGGAAAACGGCATGCTACCGGGACTCGAGCCAATAAAAGAGTGGCTGCTTAATCTGATGGTACCGTTCTTGAAATGAAGAGCCATAACAATTTACATAACTCACGTCTCACCCCATTTCGGTTAACACGGCACCTAATAAGCAATTAAGTGGGTGGGTAAAGTTCCTCCATTCCATGAAGAAAGTTCTTTGCTGGGTAGAGTAGTAAAAGTTTTGGATAGTGCTTAACTCCAATTCTTGCTACATATGGCACCACAGGGCATGTACACAGATGATGCATTAAGTGGCATTATAATTTAAAATCAGCTTTGGAGCAAACGTTTCAGGACAGAGATCCCCCTTGGCATACTTCAGTTATGATGATGAAAGAAACCTGGAAGAACCTCAGAATGCTGTTGTTATCTTGAAGGAATTTGAACCATAAATATCCGTTTCAAGATTCTGTCTTAACGCTCCTAGCCACACGCATGGTAGTTAATAACTGCAATACTAATTGGATATCTACCAATGGGCACACAATCTCTCCAGGGTCCTATTCCGTAGACATATTATGGATAAAATGTTTATAGCTCCTCAGTTTTAAGTACTGGCGTTACTTAAGTTATGGCCACAAAAGTTAAAAAAAATGCAGGTTATATATTCATTACAACTAGTGCCACACTTTTTCCTGTGTGCTGTTAATAACACCCGCTTACGTGGTCGCCCCACTTACATGGCTAAAGTTTAATTTGTCATTGTTTCTCCCTTCATTTAAATCTCATAATGTCCTCAAATGTAGCACAGGAGAACAAATCCAGGTGACCCCTCATAGGTGTCAGCAATAGTAGCGATAAGCTATGCGAATTAATGGACATTCTGAGTATATAAACGTACACAAAAGTTGTTTAGTCAAAATTTCATTTTATTTGTTTAAAATCATAATGTACATTATGGAGGATTAACAATGAATGCAGCCTAATGTACATTTGCATACATTAAGTGCTTGTCGAAACACATACTCACTACTACTAAAGAGAATACCATGTTACTAAAGGGCCATTCACAGTGAAAGGTACGCGCATATGCAACATAAATGCAAAAGCTTGCGCCCAGCTAATTTAATGAGGGCCATTCACAATGAAAACCAAACGTTAACGGAAACTCATTTCGCAGACGCAAACCCAAATTCTTGCAAACTCCAGGCTTCTACATTTGCGATTATGCAGAACGAATAAATCCACCAATCAGAAAACAGTGGGAAATGGCTGCTTTTGACACAAAGGTTACTGCATTGTATCAGAGCCGTGCTTGTGTGAATGACAACGCGCATAAAGCTTATAAAGACGTAGCTTTGAAGAATAACATCTGGACATCAATTGCACTTAAAATGGGAAAAATAACTATAGAAGTGTGCAACTATATCTGTTCTTTGAGGTTTATACTTAACCTAAATGTTGTACTGGTTTTCTTACGTTTTGCTTCTACAACGTGTTGCTATAGACAGAAATAAAGTTCAATATTTTATTACTGATGCTTTAAATGCTGTTTTTTTTTTAAATATATAAGTTAGGCATAAGAACATATTTATATTGGCATATATTTATATTTGAACAAATGTCTGACTAAATCATTTATCGTCTTGTTTTAGCGGGCCAACTAGGTTTAAACGATACCAAATTGTTCAGGAGTCGCACTTGATCATCATCTCTCATTTCACGAAGTAAAATATGAAAGTCTCCTAGATAAATTATTCTTTGATTCAGAGGATGAACCCACCATCCACGCCGAGACGACCGTTTTCTTTTCAAATATAGTACACCGAGTAAATTGGCTACTGATGTTTTAACATGCATGGATGTTACTTCATGATCATAGCCATTTTAAATCATCTAATTCTGATTTGCTATAACTACGTTTCCGTTGTTCCATTATGAATGACTTTCTACGTTTATGGTTGCAACATACGTTTGCGTCCTCCCGCTAACGTTTGCGTTTAAATTGTGAATGGCTCTTAAGAATTGATATCGTCTGCTACTAGGTGATATAAATTTTAAGTTCCAAATGGATAAGTATAATATCTTTTGATTGTATAATTATTGAATGTTTCCGCCTCAAAATTTCCATTATTGTACTACTCAGGACAGATTTCTTATCTTTGTTTATTTTCGATCAAAATAGAAACCACGTGGTCTACCCAACTGTGTATAGAAGCGAGATAACAGCGCCACCAATCGTTTTTCTAAATATTCCGAGAAACGCAACCTTTTTCGGGTAAACATTCGAATCGAAATTTTATGGCCGAGAGGGTTTAAGAAATACCATATTAGTTAGAATTGCCAAAATCTTTAACTTTTTGTTTTACTCTTAAAATTTCGCCGTATCTTTCCAGGACTACTATTCTCTTTTATGCTTTGTGGAATTCTGATACATTTAGCAATAATTTATTTGTTGAAAGCAGTAAATAACTGTATCCACCCACGACATTTCTCTATAACAAAGACAATGGCTGATGAGGAAATCCCTGTGTGCGTCACTTTTGACGCCATCTTCAGTATCTCGGTCCTGGATGAATCAACTACCAGGTGCTCTAGGTGTGAACTATAAGACCTTTTGCTTATGCATAGAGTGTGAGGATAAGGAAAGAAACTTAAATTGACATAATGAACTGTTTGATGATACAGTTTCCAACTGTTTGAGATTAACAATTAAGCTTCTTCTCATACTTGTGCTTTGAAATTTCGTCTGTTCTACTGACATCCGACGTATCAACACTTTATTCCTAGAAAATAATTGTAGCGTAAGTGAATAACAGAAAGTTCCCCGGCAGCAACCACCAAATCGACATAAACCGATCGCCGCCTTAGACTGCCAATAACCGATCACTGTTTTAGAAAGACGCTTTTTTATCAACTAAAGTCCCGGCTATAACTGAATATCACCAATTCGACTATGATATTTTTTCATTCCTTCACTCGATTACTTCGTAAATATTATCAATTGGATTGGATGGGATTGTGCGGAGGGGATTCGGCACCTCGACCAGACTGAACTTTTGTACCTATGCCCCAAATGGGGCACCTCCGGGAGGGAAGATGCGGCGAGAGGAGACATAGGGTGGCCGACCACAAGGACACACTACAGTACAGAGGGCGAGGTCAATACACTTTACCAGGTAGAAACTCCACGGCGATGGGTTTAGAACAATCGTCATCCCATCTGCCGTGAACAGTCACAAGGCCGGTTTGGAGACCTGAGGCCGTCTCTCCAGAGCAGGATATTCCAGGCAGTCTTGCACAACCGGCATCCCGCCTGCTGCGCTTCTGTATCGGCCCACTAGGCCAGCTCGGAGAACGAAGTTCGTCCCGCCAGAGGGGAAAGCGTTTTCCTCGGTGCATATCTTCCCGCCATGCATCACTGAAACTCTTGCCTACACTTCTACCCTGAAAGACACCATCAGCTGTGAAATTGGTATGATGTAATTAACCTTCCCAGCATTCACCTGGCAACCCGGATAAACACCCGAAAAATCCCATGATTCAGGTAGGTCGGCCACGGGAATCGAACCCGGCCTCCCGAATGCGGGACAGAGACAAAACTGTCTGAGCCATTCCAGTCGATAATATTAGCAATTACTGTTGCCTTTCGCTGTGGCTTCAGTTAGTCGTTTTATGGTCGACGCGATTTCACTAAAACCAAAAATGCCTTACTAATTTATATCTTTAACAAGGATATTAGGTAATGACCCCTACACCGGAAACATTTGAACGCAGCATATATTGTATATTGATTTTAGCATACGGAAATAATTTCTTGCAACTATTTACATTTCCCGGTCATTTACTCTAGTCTTTGTTACTACATCCTCTAGCTTTTAATAAGGGATGGCTACGTTAGGAAGCAAGAAAAATGGTTAAACCAAAATAACTACACATTCACTGACCTCTTCAGAGGGAGGAGAAATAACTTTAAGCCCTGAGAACCCATGTTGTTAATTTCAATTACAGCAAAATGTTATCTTATGCTAAACAGTCCATGTGTTGCGTACTTGCTGTGAATACAGTCTTAGAGTGCACATTCGAGTTCATGGAATCGTGCTTATATAATATGAACTGTTTTTTGTGGGTACCAAATCGCTTATACCACGCCTGACTACCAACCTACAAGACTTCAGCACTCCACTTAAGTGATACTCAGACTGTTCACTTTTAAGCTATGTACTTAGTGGAGTAACTAAAGGAAACACTTTACGAAAGTTCAAATCCCTAGTGTAATTAATTTCTCAGCTAAAGCAAATGATTTAATTAGAGAAAAAATGCAGATATCCCAAAACTACTTCACCAATTCATATTTGTCAAATAAGTATATCACTGATTTTGTTTATTATATTATATTATACTCCATCTAGGGTTGTAAGGGCGGAGGAGAAGGGGTTTTCCTTACATCCCTAAATAACAGCGGGGAGCGTAGCTACAGATGATAGGGGATATAAGGAGTGGTAGAGCAGCATGGCAAGTGCCAGGAATAATACTGAAAGCCAGCCCAGATTAATGACTATATTCCAAGACACAAATTAAACATACAAGGCCCTTCCAAGGTCTTGAGGAGTTCTGGGGGCAGTAAAATGAATCACTACATAACTTGTGACACCATACCTTAGGGATGAGTTGACGGATGCCTGAGGGAATGGTGTGGTCCCGAACAATCTTCCGGCGTGGAGTTCTCCAGCAAAGCCCCAACGGCTCACTCAAACTAAACCCCCTCGCTTGCTACCTTTAATAATTTAAATAGCTGGCCTGCCAAAAATGGCAGCTCCTGTTTACTCCTCATTCCCCGCGTCAGCTGGTTCACCCCACCTTACTCATGCCGATTCATCTCTGTCTTACGAAAATGTCTTAACTCTCGCATTCCTGAATCACGCCATCCGTGATCATCCGACTTTTGTTTAGCCGGAAGGGCTGATTTGGCAGTCCAAAGAACGTATCCTGTACGAAATATAGCAGTCATTCAACACGTGTACTCAACTTCCACAAGAAATGAAATGTTAAATCCCAATAATTCAAAATAATTCTTAAATATTGCTCTGCCTATATATATATTACTATATATATTACTATATATATTACTATATATATTACTGTGGTGAAAATTATTTTAGGAATTTACCTGAAGATATTTCATAAAGTTCTTTTTATTATTATTTTAGGTTGCTCCTCAGGATCTAATTCCTTTTTGTGAGTCTATGAAAAATGCACTCACAAAATGCACGCTTGCAGCTTTAGAGAATATAATTTAGATTATGTATGGAAACATACACAAAAGTCAAAGCAACACTGAAGCGGAAGGACTAGATTTGGTGCCCGCCTCGGTAGCGTAAATGGTAGCATGTCTGCCTCAAGCTCAAGAGGTCCCGAGTTGGAATCTCGGTCAGGGTGATTTACCTGGATAAGGTTTTTCCGGGGTTTTCCCTTATCCTGAAAGACGAATGTTGGGTAACTCTAAGCTCCATGGACCACGGACGCATTGAGCATCATTTCACCAATTGCATTCATCGTCCGATATGACTAAATAAATGTTGGAGGACGTGAATTAAAAGAAATATATATATATATATATATATTATGTATAAGGACTTAAATTGAGAAGTAGCGCACAGAAAGGATCCAATAGAGTTAAAAGTTAGCGTAAATGTGATTTACACATGTTGCTGGGCTTCCGGAATTGCGGATCGTGAAGAATGCTTCGCTAAAATGATTCCCAAGTGCATCCAATATTTATATATAATCAAAATGGAACATTTAATCCGTTTAATCTAGAAACACAGTCCCATTGTCTCTTAATATTTATTTCAATTCACCATGTTTCCGAGCTTCTGAGGCTGAAACCGACTTTTGTTCTTAAGTGAATGCAATGGACGAGACGTATTAATATTAATTATCATATTTTGGTATTATAGCATGTTAAATTACTACTCCTAGCAGTATTATACATTACCAAGTACCCAAACAGTTTATAATAAGTATAATATGTTAATTAATCGAAGTAACGATCGCAGCTAAATTTTAGTACACCAAATATATTTATAGTGCGCTGTGGTGACAGTATTAGAAATACAGGAAGTTTTGAACATAAAAGAAATAAAATGGAAGCCAGTAATGGTGGACGGTGATACAGGAACCCGTGGTTATCACAGACCATCCTTTATTTAAGGGAATGATTTGTGCAATTAAGTCGTTTTTATCTATCAGTTATCAGAAAAAGGGGAATCTCTTTGCATAACAATTTTATTTTGAGGGTCAAGAATGACCCCAATAGAACAGGTGCATTCCAACTTAATAATGTAGAGTTTTCCGATAGGAGCTCCAGTCGGTCCTCGCCGTCTGAGGACAGGGAACCAACCAAGCATACATACAAAACTGCGATTCAAAAGAAGTCCAATAAAAGAAAGTGAAAGACGTTTTCTATAACGCTTTAGAGCTGAACATACCCGTTCAATATTTCACAAAAAGGCAGTACTTTGGTGACACACCACTGACTTTGTAATGCTGATCTTTAACTTTCGGTCAAAGCCACGGTCATCTAGGAACACGTGACAGTAGTTAGCCATTTTACATGCAACGGTGGGTAATCGACCGCACTGCTATTGGTGCATTTGCATAAAATTACAGCTTAATATCAGTTTTTCAAATAATGTTTTGGGCACCCGTTCTTATGTGCATTGCAATAGAAAGAGATTTGCTCTTTAAACGAATCTATTAGCAGTATGTGTTACTTGGCATACTGGGACTTTTCAAGTGCTTCATACCAGGAATTTTATTCTGGCATTTCGAAAATGCCACAATGGTATTTCGAAAGTTAAATAATTAAAATTCTCGGATAAATGTTCCGTAATGCAAAGGATTTTGAGTTATAGTTTTTAAAACAATATGAATGTTTCTTAGATAACTGCAACATTCTAATAATCTAATACGGGTATTCATTAAGCTAATATAACCGAAAATAATTTCGTGACAGTTATAATTAAAGACTACAGGCGTGTGCGTTTTTCCTTAGGTATACTGCACATGGACTGTACTGTTATTGCTTACACAAAGGTAAACAACTATAGTAACGGTAAACAACTTCTGCTTCAGTAGTTCGCAGAGTTTTGCGTTAGATTGTTTTCGAAATATGCACATTTGATTGCAGTGCTCTACAACTGACGTCATTCATTTTCTGTGTCCAGCTAAATTGTATCGCATGCGAGTGCATATCCCTCCGGTCTTTAACTATAATATGTAACTATAATTATAAATTACATTAAGTTCCAAATAAAATATTTTTAAATATTTAATTAGGTGGAGCATTTGGCGAAGGCCACAAAATATACTGTTGATACTCAATAAAACAAAGTATTTTAAATGCAACCATTAGTTTTAAATTTTACAAGTGCTCAACGTCTATGAAAATTGTGAATTGTTCATCTAAACTGTCCCTGCAGTTTTAAAATGTTGATAAGAGGTGAATTGCCTAATGGAAAGGCTACACTGAAAATTCCAAATTCTATAATAAACCTATCATTATGAAAATTTAGCCACATAATTGGAGTATCATTTTAAACTTGCATGCAAATTTTTATGTTGCTACACCAAATAGTTCATTAATTATTCATTATTTTTGTGAAAATATTGTAAAAATTAAGTTCAAAGTCTCAAACAATTTGAGTTTTTAGGTTGAACTTTTGTTTTTGGCTAGTATAGAGCAATTTTGAAAGACACACACTATTATTTTTGGAAAACCCTTGTAGCATTTGTTCTAAATTATTTTTCACCTGTTAGTTCACAAAAGTTTGAAAATATTTACTTTTTTATTCCTTAACACCATATAATTTTCAAAACATGAGAATTTACAAAAGAGGGGAACGTGAAGTTTCTTATTGACATATTATGGTCCTATGCTGTAAGTTGCATCAAGTTAAAGGAAAAACTTTGACGCGTGAGGAATTTTGTATACTGCAAAGTGTTAGAACAATAGTTTCTCAGAAAAATAATTTTAAAGTAATAAATGTTACTTTTAACGATTGTTAGAGGTCTTTTTAAATTGTCACGTGATGGCCTAAATGGTGTAAATGATAAAAATAGCATGCCATTTATTACTACAAACCATAAGCTACCACAAAATATCAAAAAAGACAATTCCATGATTTTTAGCATTTTCGGCGAATTTCCGGTGTAGCCTTGTCTTAATATTTGCCTAAGTCTATATAATATGTACCAAAACAGTTCATTTTCTGACCGGTGATAAGTTTAGTTTAATCATTCTGCTCCAACATTTTCCTGTTAGGTTAACACATTATTTAAATACATCTATTTTATCTATCCTAATTACCTGACCGTGTTTAAAATAAGTATCTGTTATTTTGTTTCTTCCAGTACTTAACTCACCACCTAATGGGATTTTGTTACTTGTTCAGGATGTTAAGTATTCAGTGATGCTTCAGCTGGAGGCAGTTAGCTATATAAATGTGCTAAATAGTAAGCATATTTCCAGTAAGAGGCTGAAGGTAGTGTGAATTCCGAAGCATTAAACCAAACCAACACTTTCAGTTGAAGTACTAGTTGCCAGCTCATGGTATTTACTAAACTTGGAGAGGCACTCGAGTTTCTCTGGGATTAGTTTACCGTAATTTACTCTTTCAGATAAAGTTAACAGCGCCATGCAACAGGGTACAGAGAGAACCACTGCTAAAGGGAGATACAAATAAAGTACCTGCAGCGATGTCTAAACAAAATCACACAAATTCTAATTGCTATCAGTGGTGATGCACTTCGATACTCACTTTATTAAAAGCCGTAAAATTTATAGCCTTTTCAATGAATTGCGTTCTTATTAGTGCTTTTCTGTCTATAAACATATAACATTTTTTCCCTCACTTTAGACGTCCCAGCATCATGTCCTGAAACTTGCACATTACCTTTCAATAGAGCTTCTCTAAACTGCACTCTGTATGAATAAGTGTTTATTTAAATTTGTTGTATTGTATGATTTACCATTGGGCGATAAAGTTTTACTGCATATTGTCGCGAACCCGTTATCTACGATCGCGCGGCTTGTTTACACAAAGGAACTGATAGGCGGGCAGTGTAGAAACAAAGAGCCGGCAGATAAAGATAGCACGCAGATAAAGGTCTGCCGAAACTAATAATCTGAGATAAATGGAAATTTCTGGTGACTTCCTGACTGATAGAGATTATTCGGTTTCTGGTTTATTTTAGAATAATCTAGAAATTATCAGTGAGGTATTTAAGAGAGCGACGATTCACCAAAAGTCGTAAGCAGTAAACAGCTGAGCTGATGCTGTAAACAGATGTAATCAGAACGCTGTTTGTTATTTTCATCGACCTTGGTAGATTGTGCTGTGTATGTGACGTAATGTTGTTTCGTGAGAATTCAACAGTGTATTTCTACGGAAATAAAGAACATTTGGAATATATGCAACTCAGACTTTTACTTCTTCGAACTCACAAAGTCACAATATTTTACACAATGCTCTGTTATTATTTGTACTGTATAATTCAAATAGTTACACAATTCACTCATGTATATTGAGTATCACCGTTGTACATTGGTAAACTAAAGCATATATGGAAAATTATTGTATGATATACCGGTAAGGAGTGGTCATGCGCCAAGTTTGACCTGGGATACACAAGCAAATGGAAGGAAAAACTATGTTTACTTACTGTATTTTTTCACCCTTGTAAGTTCTGTCTGCTTCTGCTGGATTCACAGATTATTCTTATATGATATGATTTATTTAAGTAATAAAATAAATACATCTTTGGCTACCGCTGAGCTGGATCCTGGCCCCTTTGCTAATAGGGCAGACCTCCAATACAATTTGATACCGAAATTAAGGTTTGCCAGAAGTAAAGAATCATGATGGATGGCAAAGGAATGTTGGTTCTTTGTTACGACAAGGTCAAGCCCAGTTGAGTTAGGGGGAATGTTGTTATAACAAAAGTAATGTAAGAAACAGTGTCCTTAGCAGTTTTCTAAAGGGGCTCATTTGACTCGTATGTATAGGGTATTTTTGGATCATTTACAATGGCGACAAAACAGCCACAAAGGGATCTTTGCTTGAAAAGGAGTTTTCAGGAAGTGAAAGTGATACACCCACGCGCATCTGTGGTTATTCAGAAGGGTCTTCGGCGTCCGGCCGATGAGAAGAATCTTCGCGTGAGGCCGATCAGAACAGTCTGAGGCGTGAGGGCGATTAGGGGCAGTCCTCTGGTTCTGTCTTGAATATTTGTCGGTTCATATATATGAGGAACGAATAGAGTTTATCGAGTAATAAACATTCTGCCGTCAGTAACTCTAAACAGAGATTGGTAACCCTTGGTCGGCAACTTTCATTTCGATGTTTTAAAAGAAGAAGCAGTAAATAAATAAGTTGGAAACGGGCATTCCAGTGTTATTAAAATCTCCTCTCACACACATCCACGCCTACCCTGAGAGAAACCTCATTGCTCGCCGACTTATTTGCTTGCCATTAAATTATTTGCATCAAATTGGCGTCCACAACGTGGAATTGTGTGCACCCAGAAACATTTTTGCTTTAAATTACATACTTAATGCATATTTTCCCCTTCCATTTACACCCCCTGCACTATTTGTGCTATTTGCCGAACTTTTGCCTACTCTTCTTAATTACTCCTAATTGTTTCTAAATTTTATTTCTGTTGTTTCACTAGATCTGGATGTACTTAACCTCAGTTTTCATATTTCTCAGTGCACCTTCCCTTTTCTTACGTCCCCTTTATTTATTACAATTTATGTAATTTCACCAGCCACTTTTCCAGTCCTTGTTCCAGTTACAATATTACTTAGTCAAACTCTCTCTAATCTTCTCCTCTACATCTCACAACTCTATTCTAATCTCTTTCCTTCCCGAAGTTTGTACAGCCGTATTCATTTTTCGTTATTTGCAAAATTAGCTTTTCATAACCATTATTTACTTCTTATTTCAATTTCTTTACCATCACTTCAATCAGTCTGGGTACAGTTAACCTCAGTTTTTACCTATGTTCTCACTTCCGATTCCTCCACTCACAATTCTCTACTATTTCATTAGGTTTTCTCATATCTTTTCCTCTATCTCTCAAGACCACATAATATTCTTTACTTTCTGCAATTTACCTATAATAGTCATATTTTTACCAGAGTGGGCAAATGTAAAAGCCGAAAGTGAATCCCCAAGTCAGGCTATTGCTGAAACGTGACATAGTGCGTCAGTTAAATCTGCTTTATTCACAACTTACATAACACTACAGGTTACCTGAATACTCACACTCTTTCCACAAATATCTGTATGATTTCATGTAGACGTCAAAGCATATGGAACGTTCCATTCAGACGTTCACAGGAAATGCAAGTTCCATGAGGAACTATAGTCCACCAAAACTTTTGAGAGACAAGTCTCAACTAAGGTGTTGAATGTAATTGAATAGGATTTCAATATTGTAAATACCTAGGTTTGAATACTCACGGCTGTATTATGAACTCAAGTAACGGGCGGTATGGACCCAAGTAAAATAGTGAATGGCGTTTGTGAACGTTCATAGGACTGCGACAGTAGGTTAACAGAAGGCATAATATTAATTTTAATTATCAGTACATTTTTTCTTTCTTTATCTGATGCTCAACCAATATAAATCAATCAAGTAACAGAGATATTTTGCGTTAAGAATAGAAACCTTCCAAAATCTAAAACTATCTTATAAAATTTGTTTGGCGATATGCTGATTTCAAATCAAATTACTATCCCAAATGACTTGCATTATGACTTTGAAATTCGTCTAAATATGTATATTTTGGTTTAAATTAATTCTATATTTAAGGTAGTGCATGCGGAGAGCCTCAATATTTATTACATTTAAAGCATAAATATGTGAAGATATTACTGAAAAATACTGTAGTACGCATAACTATTAGTAATCACAGCATTTTCGACGAAACTGAAACCGCCTGAGATTTAACACCAAGTACCTTTTTACAATTTAAATTCAATTTTCACTTGAACATCCGAGGCTTATTTGAAATGCACATGTTCTTAGTGAAATTATGGTGAGAAAATTTAGTGATTTCATTCATAGCACTCGTAATGAGAATACGTGGCTAAATTCCTTTCTAGGCATAGCAAATTTAAGTCATCCTTAACCTATTTACCACGTGTTAAATATGTACAAAGGTCCAGAGGAGAGGTTCAGCAAATTCCATCATCATCATCATCATCATCATCATCATCATCCTACTATCAGATGTAAGAACTCCATCCACATAGTGCCTTTCCTGTCATGGCTTGCTGTAGCAAAGTCCTTCAGAGGTCATTGGGGAACCATATGGGGAACCTGTTGGAAACAATGTACCATTTCTCAGACGATAGAGACATCCTGGTCATACTCAAGACATAATAGTTTCATCAATTAGCTAATACAGGCTCACTCAATGGGTAGGAAGTTTAACTTCTGTGAGCAGTTTTAATAGTTTGGCAGCGACTTTAGCGTCCATAATTCATTACTTGTCTGCCTAGGGGCGGGACGGTTCAGGAACATCGCGAAAGACGTAATGTATGAAACTGTTGAAGAAAAGAATATTTCTTTAAATATTTGAAATACTCTTCTGTATATGAACTGATTTTATAATTATTACAAGTGTGATATGCCACGCCTTGGCTACAGTCCGCACCGTGGCTGAGTGATTAGACCGTTCGACTCTCACCAAAGCGGCCCGGTTTCGATCCCAGGTGACTGCAAACTGAGATATCTGGTAGACAATACGGCGCTGGGGCGATTTTTCTCCGGGATCTCCGGTTTCCTCCGTCATCTCATTCCCCGGTGCTCCGTCTTCATTTCATGCAGCAACAGTGCCATCGCTTGCAGTGCCACATGTAATTAAAGCGGGCGTTAAACACTACACATTCATTACAAGTGTCAATATGGCCACCTCTGTGGTATTGAGGGTAGCATGTATACCTCACGTCCCATAGGTTCTGAGTGTGAATCTCAGTCAGTGTGACTTACCTAGATGATGTTTTCTTCCAGGTTTTAATCTCATGCTGAAAGATGAATGTACGGTAACTCTAAACTCTATGTTCCTAGGCTCATTTAGGCATTATTTCTCCTGTTTCAATCATCATCAAATATGATGCATACGTTGGACGACGTTACACCTTAAAAAGTTAATACTCGTAACAACCAGCTGATGAATAAACAAACGAAGATGTTAATTTATTGTTAGAACAAAACTATGGTCATGGCTACTTGTTTTGATGGTTAAGTAAAACGAGAGAGAAATAACATGCGCTGTATCTAAACCGGATGACGTAAAGTAAGAAGTTAATGGAAACTTCGAGTAGGCTATATTAACGTTAGAACACCCTCGTTAACCTTCCGTACACAATATTCGTAATTATCTAATTTACGTTGCTAAAGGAACAGCGATGGGAAAGGGGAATAAGTTCGTCATTGATAACTACCAATTAGTCGCTTATTATTACAAGAATTTTAGCAACCTTGTCTCCTACTTCTCACTTCTACTCTCTTAATTTTTCAGGATAAAAGAGAGTGAAGTTTGTTTATAATCTGAATACTTTCCGTTTCAACCTGGTGACTTCTTGCTGGAACACTGATAATGCGTTTTTGTACGAGTGTGATCTCTAAAGCGTACTAAATTCCGCCTACGAATTTATCACTTTAGATTATCATAGAGCATTAAACCACTTCTATGTTTACAAACGAATTTTTAAATATCTTGTAGATATCCATAGTTTTAGTCAATTTTCGTAACATACAAAATGTGTTGGGAGACATTTACATAGAGACAATTGTTTATTTCCTAATTACACAACTTATGATAAAAGGACGATACCATACATTTCACTTATCTAGCTTTGGAATTCATCTCTTCGACCCTTTTCAATGTGTTGTATTTTAAATTAGATTTATTGCTCTCCATAGATATGATGTGTATCTGTATGTTTCGAGGGTCACTCCATAAATTATAACTACTTTATTACTTCCAAATAAAGGAATATACCTTTAGCTCAATATCTACAACTGAAAAATATTGCACACTGCACGCTATGCCATCACTAACTTTGGTCTGAGAGTATTAGTAGTTAGTAGAGCGCATGTACAAAGTTAGTATTAAAACCGGTGCTTCAAATTGGATTGTAAGTCATGTTAAAACAGTAGCCGTAAACAAATATTGCATTTCTGTGTGGCATTAAAGCCTGTCAATTTCATGCCGAAGCATTAACTGATAATGCATTTTCTGATGGAATTACTGCAAGTTGAGTGGACGCCTTTCACGTGGACACGCAGCAAATGTTAATCTGCTATAAGATGGATATTCAAAGATATACACAGGTACAAATGGCTTGCACTGTAGGAGATCTATCCACAAATTCTGGAATTTATGCAACAATAGACATCCGCAAATTACCTATAGGACCTGAAAGTGCGTAAACACAAGTTAGATGAGATTCAAAAGTGGACTCGATACGAGGCATCCATATCCAGCTGCAACGACTATATATTGAGCTATGAACTGGAACAAAAGAAACATTCCAATGATAGCATTGTCGTGGTTCTCCATGAAGACAGGTTTCGGCAGAAACCATCATTCAAAATGGACAGTTTGACATACGAGAGATAAAGTAGTTAAGTGTCACGTATTCGTGAGCGCCGCACTGTCAATAGCGCGTACTAAAATAGTTTCTTCCGCACAATCTGCGTCGCATTTTGTGATGGGAACAATCAACCATTTTAAATAATACTATAATGCACCAGGTTAATCTAACAAGCCACAATGCAGCTGGTGACCACAGTCTTATATAGCAGTGAGGACGATAGATTTTTGCAGCAATCTCCATTCTCCCTTGATCAAATCAGGCGATTTTGATTTCATTCCCAAAATTGAAGATACCGCTGTTTGGGCAGCGATTTGCAAACATGAAGGATATGTTAACAGTGTTTCGACGAAAGTTAATGCACACAGATTCATCACATATAGCTGATGCTATTTAGTGCCCTTCTTATCGTTGGTAAAGATGTGTGCATGCCTTCGGGAAATACTCTTTAGGGTATTAGATGTAATATACGGGTACGTTTCTGCACATGTGCAATTTAATAAAAATTATATATATATATATATACGCGTACTCCAGTGTCTCTTGTCCATAGCCTGCTGTACACGGATCCTAGTTTCTTGCTAACAATTAGAAGTTCATTCTAGCGACTTCAATCGTATATATTCCAACTCGGTTCCAGCAGCTTTATTGACTAACAAATGTAGTGACACGAATTTGAAATGTCCATAGTATAAAGCCAAATTGTTATGAATAGCTTATTAACAGTAACAATAAGCATGTTGGAAAATCTACGATCTGCAATATCGATCAGTATGACAGTAGAACCAGGGTGGCAAAAACGCCCTACTTCGCGTGACAGCAAATATTCAACTGCACCACTCTGCAGTATGTTGCATGCTTGGATAGCTCACCAGAAAGAGAGCGAGACTCAATGCATCGCGAGTCCCGTTTTCGTCTTTTCTGCAGCAGTTTGCGCCTACAGTGATGCGTTTCTTTATAACATGTTTTCCTATGTCAGAAGAAGCACTAGCTAATGTCACTCAACGAAAAACAAGCTCGTAATCCGTACTTTATTAGAGCTTTTACAAAGCAAGAACGAATTAACAATTTCTTCGATAACTTACAACAGAAACAGGCCTATGATCAACTTGGGCCTAAATAGATCTGTTACATAAGAAACTGTTTGTTTCATATGTAAAGAAGTGTCACAGGGTATATAAAAATACTTATGTGGACGAATGCTTTTGCTTCGTAACAGTTTTGTAAAAACGTAAACCTGTAATAATACGAATTGTTGGTATTAAGGATTTTAGTCAGTCAAACGTTAAGATAAATGGCGAAAACTTGCATAATACATACCGCATGAAAGCGGGGTAGCAATGAGCTCTACTCCAGCCAATAAAGGATCTGTGATATGATGAATGGTAACCTCAATATTAATTTTCTTTCAGTACCGCAGTACATCGACACGACCCACTCTTAAAAGGGGATGTCCAAGCGTAGTTCGCGTCACAGCAGGGACGTTGAGGTAGCTGACTAGGAGAGAGATTTACCTCAACTTGGCTGTGCCAATGCATACGCACATAGCATTGCCCGTGGATTGCTTACTGGATTATAACCCAAATAAAAGTCCGTAAGTCCATAACGAATGTTTGGGGGGGGGGGTCCTTAACTCGTACGATAGGCCCGCTACGTAGCCACCAAAACTCCTGATCCGGTGTGGACAAGGTCTCTCTACTTGACTACAGCAAGTTCAAAAGACCTCCTAGCGTCGAAAACAGCCATTTGCAGGATCCATACAGGAATCCATACCATCTTTCCTGCAGCGCCATACACCACGAGTTTGAAAGCGCATCTGAGATAAGAAAATAAAATGAAGGATAATGTTGGAAAGAATTCATGATAGTATATCTACACAATTTGTAATTTGAGTCAAAATGACTTCAAAGAGCAGGCAAACCAGAGTTGAACGCTGAGTTCCAAACCCACGGTTTTGCACTATCCCAACACACTACCTAAGCGATACGTCATTAAGAACCGAATGACCTGATACTGTTAGCGATTTTTCATAATAGTAGCTTCTGACTTACGACTCACAACGTCAGCATACCACATAATGAACTATTACACTGAAACCCCATAGGTTCCACCATTCCTGAAGTCGTTTGAAAATATGGTATAACCAAATAATATACGTTAATTAATTTAAATTAACGAATTCACATGGGGAAGCCAAGGAGTATTAAAAGAACTTTGCAAACAAAGCACGCACCTAGCTTTTAAATCAATGTTTCAAAGACGAAAATTATGACCAACAGCAATGAAATACCAATAAATGATATCAGCTACATTTAACAATGTCTCTATCTAGGCCAAAAGGTTTCCTTTAACAATCGAAATTTAAAAGAAAAATTCAAAGGAGAATCGCAGAAGCCTGGAAGAAATATGAGATCTTAAATGTTACATCAGACTATTCGTCACCATGAAAATTAAGGACATGGTGGGAATGTTTATATTTCCGGTGCTAACATACGGATCGCAGGCAGAATCACTAACCAAGAAAGAAATGACTGCTATAAAGGTTTCCCAGAAAAAAATATAAAGGAAACTACTCAACATCACACACAGAGACCGGATAGTAAACATTTCTTCCGAAGGACAACAAAGTTGAAGGACACAGCAGAAGCAGTAGTGATCTGTAAGTGCAGCTGGGGAGGTCATATGCTTAGAATGGGTCCCAAAAGGTGTATACATGCCATGACGTGAAAGATGACTATGGAGAGACAAAGGATGTAGTGGAGCGATATTTTAAAATGGCATCTAGGCAATCTCTGGTGCAGAACAGCGAAATACAGAAGGATGCCTTAACGAAGAGGAATTATGGAAACATCCGATTGACACTGAAAGGAAATGAAGTATTTAAGTGTGTAAATGGATGACGTGTCACGGGAAAGGTGGCCGGAGGCATCCTAAGAAAGCCACTCTGTAAGTAGGAACCCTTTGCACGCTCCGGGATTAAGATGTCCTAATGCAAATAATTCATCCCTCATCAATTTTATCCACCATAATATCCACATACGAACAAAGTCATAGCAACAGAGGGCTACTTTTCCACTTCCTATTAGCTTCAATAAAGGGCACTCTAACTGGCCATAGTAATTGCTTCACCTTCTAAAGCCAACACCACTATTATGCACTTCGCTTTTTGTTCCAAATACACGGAATTGACGAACGCAATAAATATTTCTACCTACAATCACACAAAGAAAGGTAAACACAATTAAATAGCTACAGCTTTCAGTAAACATTTTGATTCCTGGAATCTTTAAAATTGCGCACACATTGACTTTAACTAACTTTTATTAAAAGTACTCTCGTGTTTGCTCCTATTTTAAGCACCTTCGTGTTGATATGTTGCACTCGTTCAGATATTTCTCTCAACGGTATATTACAGTAGTGTCATATATCACGTGTTAAATCCTTACCATGTTATTCTTTAAAGATGAAGCAACATCCTCCAAATGTGAGTATTCGGAATCGAACTGTTGGCCTCAAAATACGGGGACCGCTCCCTAGATCACAATAGTCTTTTCCTCCACAGCATATCAGCATTTATCTAATTAGTTATATATTTCAACGGGCTATTACTGCACCTACAACTACCCAGAAATAAAATAGAAGAAACAAACTTGATCAAGGTTTAGTTAGTTGTGTTTCTTAATAATTTTGGCTCTAAATATGTGATGTAGGGTAACCGTCTTTAAATTAACTCAAGCTGAGCAAGCACACATTCTACTCTTTAGCTTAGAAAAAGGAATTGACTGAAAAATGAGCTACTTGTGACGTAAAATGCAAAATATCTACAACATTTACAGGGTTCTTCATTTAAAACCTAACGGAGCACACAACGTTTTGCCTCTCCCGCAACCTCGCTAGATTCCCTAACTACCAGCTGCCGTTGTTCGCGGAGGCTACACTGTTTGCGCCCCACTCGGCAGTACTGTACCGACCACCAGCAAGAACAGGCGCTTGACTCTAGAGCAACGCATTTCCGTGTATAAAAGTTATTATAAATGAGAATCACCAAGCCATGTTCGCACAGGGTATTTTCAAACGTTCCCTGGTGAAGTACTTCCTTCCAGATTTACAATTCACGAGATTGTGAAGAAATTCGAAATAACTGGCTGTGTGGAAAACAAAAACCGAAAGCGTAAACGTAGAGTGTTAACAGAGGAAATGTTAGACGACATAGGCGCATGCTTTGAACGTTTACCAACCAAATTCATCCAAAAATCAACACAAAATGTGGGATTTTCAAAGAAACCTCTGCACACAAGGCAACTAAATTATTAAAACTAAAACCGTATAAGTGTACAAGTGTCCATGCTTCAAAACATGGTGAACCAGTATCATCAATGTATCATTAATGTATCATTGTGAATGGCTTTTTTCATCAGTGCATGGCGGTTTAATTGATTTACAGCTTCTGTTCCTTTCCGATAAGGTGTGGTTCTACCTCAGGGTTCGTTTTAACCTTCATAACCGTCGGTATTAGGCCTCTGAAAATACACATAGCGTTCAAGAAATCCCTCAATACGATTGGAAAGTCGGAGTTTAGTGCGCTGTTAATACTCAGTCCAATATTCTAATAGCAGTCTGTAAATGCAGAGAGACACCGAAATGTTATTTTGACCCCATTTTATCATTAAATGACAGAAGAGAAATCATATGTGTGGTTTCAACAAGATTCTGTTACTGCCCATAAAGCAGAGGAGTCCATGAATAAAATTAGGAAAGTGGTTCAAGATTGAGTGATTAGTGCTGGTGCATGACTCTTTTGCAACCCCGATTTAACAGTGTGTGATATTTACTGGTGAGGATAGCTGAAACACAAAATTTACGAGACAAATTCTCATACATGGGAAGAACTTAAATAAAATATTAGAAATGAAATATGAAACATTCCCGTGGTTCAACTTGATTGTGTGTATCATAATGTGTTCTCCCAATACAATGCATGTTTAGCTGAGGCTGGACCACATTTCCAGCATATTCCATAAGACAGCAGCGTTAAACAGCTCTACGCGCAGAGTTTATGTAGGAGCAAAGCCTTCTGGAGCATACCCAATTGCACACAGGCGAAATGCCGTGCGCCCGTTAGGTTTCAAATGAAGAAACCAGTATGTAAAGAAGTTTCTCTTAAAACAAACATGGAAATTAAATACAAAATTATGGATGCAATCCAGCATAAATATCCTTTGTATGCTTTGTTCAAATACGTAATTTTGCTCCAAGAACATAATTCCTTTAGTAATCAAGAAATTGTGATAGCTTTTCGTGTTTGTCAACTTCAATTATAAGTTTTGTCACTTTTTATTTAAATTGCAGTAAAATAATTGCATAAATAAATGCCTTAAAGGAAAATCGAACTGAAACTATGGATTCTATAGCACGGTTTTTACCACGATTTTCTTTTTCAGTCTAATTGTTTAAAACAGCTGAGCTATCATGACTACGTGCCAGTACAACATTAAATTCTCCAAATGGTTTCGCATTTTTTCGTAATCCCAAATCATATTAGAGATAGACTTTATAGGTAACATTTTAAGGACAATTGTTGCAAATTAAATGTTCTTTCACACAAGTCAATGTATAGAAAAAGAGTGAAAGAACAATATTATCATTCAATTATTTATTATTTAACAAATGGCGCCAATGTAGTCTATGGTTTTATTCTTGATTTTAGGCCGACTTACATGTGGCTTCACCTCTGTCAGCTCATATGAAGTACCCGTAAGACCCAGAGTGGTTCAAAGTCCGAGGAAGAAGATATAGTTCATCTCATTGCACCGCCATCCTCATCCTCATCCTACCCTCGGAGGTAACAGAGTCAGCTTCTGAGAGCCTTCACCTCAGAAATGGATCCAATCATCGTCTGATGCAATGTCATCAACCTTTTGCTCTACATGAAGTTGCTCTAACCAACTGAGCTAGCTTGCCAACATGTCGGTAAGACATTAAATACCCCGTTAGATTATTGATTCACTTAGCCATAGCTAGCTACAAAGCTCGGCACTTTAAAGTACATATGACATTGAATGCAGCCGTTGGCACATGCTGTCTCATATGACTGGAATTCCCTCTACCAGAGAAAAAATGAGAGCTCTTTGAGGACGTTTATTACTTTCTCTACTACGTATAATATTTGCGGAGAGTATTAAATTCAAGATAAAAGTTCTATGTTGAAATTTCACGTGAAATATATATTTAGTCCTAAGTTCCTGCTTAGTCTGAGCGATAACATCTAGAAATAAAAAGTCTGTTAGAAACGAACCTAGTTATTCAAGTTCAGCATTCCGTAAGGATTCTACGCAAATATTTCCATAAGAACTGAAATGTACGGAGTGAACGATCCTCCATACAGATAGTTTCACGAAATTTGGACTGCCTGCGGTGCTGGCTGCTAAATTGGCGGTGCGGGTGACAAAGCCGACAGTAAATATAGTACAGTTTGTCCCTAAGTTATTTCAAACTTACATAACTAACTCTAAAAGCATAGCAAATTAGTTATATATATTGAGTAAAGAAGTTTCCAGCTGCCACTCCTTGCTGTTCAAGAATTTCTGATAAGCGCTTATGAACATGCTCATTGCACTCTGTAGCTCCCTCTGAAAAGCGGTAGCAATTTACTGAGGAATATAGTTTTAAGATAACTTAAAGAGTGTTACAAATATGTAAATTATCAGAACTATCGTAAAACACGCCATATTTTTGCAATGAGAAGTTGCACCACCGCAGAGTCCTTCTGAACGTTTGTGAAATCACCTTCTATTAATCACAAAAATGCATCTAAAGTACATAGCTTTTACTGTTAACTGTTAATAATACAGTGGAAAATAACTACACTGTTATTTTCTGGAGAAATGCAGATATCTCTAAAGCATATGATATACCTATACAATCCATTACAAAGTCATTATTTGTTTTGTGAATACAAATACTTATACCCCTTCCAGTAGTAAGACGTTATTCGTTTTCATTATCTCCTGGCCCTGCAAAGCAAATGATGTTTCAAAGCCTTCACATATCGACTGGCTCTTAAATGATTTGAATATCGCTTAGGACCATATCTATCAGGGTTCTATCTTGGGGCCCCTCTTTTGGGATATTTTATCAGAAGATTTATTAGAACTACTGGAAAGAGATCATAAGGTTTTGGATGTAATAGCGTATGCTGATGACATAGTCATAATGATGGATGGACAGAGTAGACTAGAGCTAGAAAATAAAGCAAGAGAAGTTACAAATACATTATCAAATTGGTGTTTCAGAACAAAACTAAAAATTGCACCAAACAAGTCAAATTATGTGCTTTTTAAGGGAAATTTAAAGCGGGATCCTACAGTGAAGATAAATAATCAGAACATTAAACGGGAAAAAGAGATGAGATATTTGGGTATCATGATAGATGAAAAATTTCATTTCAGAAAACACACGGAGTATATTAGGCAGAAAACAGAGAAAATAATGCTTAAGCTAGCAAGAATAACCAATTTAAATTTTGTACTTCCATTGCGTAACATACAGATATATCATAACACCATTTTTGCTTCAATTATGACGTATGCGGCAGCAGTTTGGGCAGAAAGGATGGATGATGTACAAATAAGAAGATTGTTGAGAAGAACGCAAGGAAAAGTATTATTACGTCTGACAGGAGCTGTAAAAACAACACCAACTATGGCATTGCTAGTAACAACGGCCATTTGGCCGATTGATTTATTAATAAGATTGAAGGGCGCAAAATTTTGGGCGATAAAAGGAAACTTAGAAAAAGTTTATAATATAACTGGAGTCAGAACAAACAAATCTTGGGTGATTAAAAATAGTTTAAAAGATAAATGGCAAAAAGAATGGACAGACAGTCTAGAAGGTAGAAGAGTGTTTGAAATTTTTCAGAACGTCAAAGAGAGACTAAAATTGAATTTTATTCAACCAACAAAGGGATTTATACATTATATAACTGGACACGGCCCTTATAAGACCTATTGGAAGAAAATCAATAAAACTGAAAATGATATATGTGAATTATGTAACAAACAAGATAATCCTGAACATGTAGTATTTGAATGTGGAAGATATGCAATTCACCAACAAGAAGAGAGGCATGCGCTAGCAGGATATATCGTATATGACATAATTGGAGATCAACAATTGGTAAATAAATTACAAGTTTTGACTAACTTTGTAAGTAAGAAAGCATGGGAGGTAAAAATATTCAAAGGAGAAAGAGTTGATAATAGGCGAAGAATAGTACAAGATCCAAGAAGGAGTTCTGGAATACAAAATAGGATAAGACGGGAAGAATTATTGAATAATCTAACAATGGAGTTGACTGCATGGGCGGCGGAGGGAGAGAGTGATGGCAGAGGCCATGGTGGACTACAGAATTAGTAGATTTAGATATAGATTTAGGAAATAAGGATTTTGTAATTTTTATAGTTGTTTTCTTTTGTTTTTTGCTTTTTTGTGTTTATTTCTGTTATTTTATTTCATTTTATTTTTGTAGAGTAGTTTTCTGAGAGATTTGTATAATTATAACATTTGTAAGGATTTTATGGAAAAATAAAGAGAAAATTTGGATATATGCCCCGGTATAGTTGTCTAGGTGCCGGGGTAGAATATTCAGATTTTATTTATTTATTTATTTATTTATTTATTTATTTATTTATTTATTTATTTATTTATTTATTTATTTATTTATTTATTTGTTCCTTTTGAACCAAAAACAATAGCAATAGCAATAACAAAAACAATAATAGGAATAACAATAACAATAACAACAGTAACAATAACAACGACGACGACAATAATAATGATGATGACGACGACGACCATCATCATCATCATCATCTCCATCATCATCATCATCATCATCATCTCCATCATCATAAACTTTTCACGGTTTAAGCCATTAAGGCTCGTTCCGGTCTCATAAATTTTAAATTAGAGGTGTTGTATCTATCTTTTTCTTGGTCTGCCAATATTTCTTATACCTAGTGGTTTGTATTCTAAAACTAATTTGGTTTGGGAATGCGGATATCATTCATTCTGTCGACATGTTCCTTCCAGTTATTTCTGTATTGTTATATTCTGTTAGCTTAAAAATATTCAATTCTTTTCAAATGTCCTCACTTCTTTGCATATCTAAAAGATTATATCCTGCTCCATTTCTTAAAAACTTCATTTCCGCTGTTTCAATTATCTGTTCTTTTTATATATATAAAGTCAAAAATTCACTACCATATAATAATATACGAGCTGCTATTACTTTATAAAACTTTAATTTAGTCTCTCTTCTCGTATTTTTAAAGTTCTCTTTATGGTGCCACATATAGCACTAAATTTCTTGATTTTAATTAAAATGTCACTACTTTTAAAGTAAGAGATATTGCAACCAAGATAATTAAAGCAGTTGACTTTCGTTCTAATAATATTTTGGCCCTCATTGTAGGATTCCTTGAAGGTTAACACTTTAGTTTTGTTTCTAGATATTGTTAAACTATACTGATAGACAGTGTTACTTAATATGTGCGACGCTTTTTGTAGGCCATTTTCTGAGCTAGATATGAGAACTTGTTCGTCTGCAAATAATAAAGTATCTAAATTCCTATTTCTAATTATAAAATGCGAATATAATTTTGTCTACTAATCAGATGTGGCATCGTTAATGTAAATATTAAAAGGTGACGGTGAAACTGGACACCCTTGTCTTACTCATTTGTTTACTGTTGCCATTAAATCTGTCTTCAGATATAAAATCTAAAGTAATGTAAGCCGTAATTTCTGCTAATGCTACTCTCGTTTAACCTGAAGTAGAGGAATGTGCATTTGTAAGAATAGTTTATACAATAGTAGAGAGTTATGTGAATGCAACTTTTATCAGCATTTTTCATAATAAAGCAAGGTTTATAAATAAATGGACTATCACAACGGTCATTAATATTTAATAATTACGGTACTCGAGTTGTACAGATTTATTGCCATTGTTTTACTTCCCGAAAACCTATAAGAGTTAAGCAAATTGTCAAGTGCAATTGTGCAACAGTCTAAGCATGCTACTTGGAGTACGTATTCATCAACAACCAAAACTACTCATTTACGACAAAGACCGTTTGCTTTCGCATGCAAGTGTACATCATCACTGTCTCTGAAGACGTGTTTCCACAAGGATATAACATGACAAACGATCAATACGATGGTACCTAAGATTCTAACGTTGTCATTGCTCGTAATTTCTTTGTTATAAACTGGGAAACAACCTTGGCGGAATGTGCAGTTGCATTAATATGTATATAAACAGCTTCATGTTTATTGTGATACGTAAGTGAACTTCAGACCCACTGAAACACATACAAGGAGTCTCGTTTGTCTAAATGATTATTCAAATTTTCATTATAATTACTTTAAGTGTTTCGATAGCATATTTATTAAGAATTTGAGTAGTTAAGTAAGCTACGAGATCAGGAGACATGTTATACTGCATAAATAAATACTACTGACATTTGACATCAAGAACTATTGCCCGAATAAAAGTGTGCTATTAATTTGTTTGCACCATTACAGATTTTGGAAATAGAATTAAACATTTAAAATAATGATTTTGGGGATAACATCCCTCATAGAGCAATTCGCAGAGGGAATGGAACCCTCATTAGATCTGTGTACTGAAAAATAAACGAATCAATACACAACATACTAACCCTTTAACCCCTTGGACTGTTTTCATGTTTTTGGACACGGCAGTAGCTAGAAGTTGCTTGTACAGACGTGAGCAAATGTATGCCGATGCGCGTAAGACTGACATACGGGAGAAAGGCGGGTTTCTTATCAGTTAGTTGCTCCAGGACGGTACAGTTTCCTTATACCTGACCAGCGAGTTCGGCAAACAGGTATTTAACCCTCAATTGAAAATAAAAACGTATTTGCCACATGAAACGTAAGTGGTTTTATAAAACTCTCCAGTATCAACTTTGATAATTGATCATTTTTAATAAATATATTTCCTCTCTCTCCCTATATCTCTCTCTCGCACACACATTCCTCAACAATTTTAATATCCTCTTCTTCTTTCTAAAAAATGCATTTCCAATACTCAAAGTAGTATTTTATATGGAACTTAATACTTCTACCTTTCATAGCTTAGCCATAATTAATATAATATATATTAAACTGTGTGGTATTTAAAATTAAGTGTATCTTGTTCCAAAATAAATACATTATTTCATTTATTACAGTTCTCAAGAACAGCTCATATGGACATACTACTACAATTAATATAGCCACCAAATTAAAAACCAACGAAATAAATAAAATAATTATTTTGTTTGATAATGAAGTACAAATTCACAATCACGTTAGCATCACCGGCATTACGGGGGTTTCACGGAGTTCTTTAAATGTCAGTAAAACTGATATAATGCATTTCACTTTTAGCCACACATAGAAACCATCGAACTAGACCGGGTTTGAACTCGCTAACTTGGGATCAGAATACCAGTACCTTAGTCATCCTGGCCAGCTTTTAATCGTAGTATCCTTAACTTTAACGTCGTCGTCCTCGTCCTCGTCCTCGTCGTCATCGTCATCATCGTCGTCATCATCATCATCCGCTTACTAATAATATTATTAATACTTTTTAATTCATTAGCTTTCTTAATTTAACAGTCAAAATACTGCAAAAATAATATATATTATGTATATAATATATGTATATATACATTCAAATAATGTTTATGACTATCAAAGGACCACCAGTACATATTTGGAACCCAGAGGATTACATAAAAGAATAGATAAGAAGTCGTACGCATGCTAAGGACAACCAAAGCAGGAAGGCGAATCCTCAAGTACAGAATTCTGATTGGTTCTCCAGCATCTGAAAAAAATTAGGTGTGCTTCTCCTCACTATTTTTGTTAGGAATGCGGCCCTGATTATACGTTATTACGTTCATAGTCACCTGCCTCCTGTGGTCGGTGGAAGGGAGCGTTCTCACGTTGATTAGCAGGTAAACCTGACCTTTGTTTTCACTAGGCTAAACTAATCGAGAATAGACTTTTGTTCCCCTTGCCTTCCCCGTAGGGGGGATATCTGTCCCCTTCAGCTGCCGTTGTGCGGGCGCTGTGAACTCCTAGCACTCGTGGTACCTCCGACGTTACTAGAGGAACCTCGGGCCGAACATTTGAGCCCCTCCCTGCTGGGGAGTTGTTGGGATTGGGTTGGACTCGAGGGGGCAGTGGTTCCCGATACCTGCGGGAGATCGGGTACGTCTCCGGACGGGGTAGAGGGAAGCCATTAATATTTCCGCGTTCTAGCCAGCATAGCTAGTAGAAGGTGTGCTTGGTCACCAGGCGGCCCCACCGAGGTTGTTCGGTAGGCTTCCTATTTGGCACAGGCGCGCGTAAGCGCTAGCCTTGCCATTTTGGTGTTGGTGCGCCTAAGTGACGTACCCACTTCCATCCCGTCTTGAGTCCACAGGACCAGATGGGTATCTTGGTAAAGTAATAAGGTCTTGCCTTACGGAAAGCCACACGGAGGTGCCGGACGCCCTTTTGGGACAGCTCGTTAACACCCTGGTACAAGGAGGCCCAGTTCTTGTCCTACGGGTCAAGGACTAATGAGAGTAGCACCTCTGGGTTGGATTGTCCCCTTGCCTCTCCACAGCCCTCGTCCATCGGAAAACTTTTGCACAGTTGTGTACCCGCTCCGGACCACTGGTTAGAGGCTCCCGGGCGTTGGTGCTATCAAAGGACTCCTCCATTGCTTTCCCTTTACTGATCAATCTAATTTCACGTATAAATTCAGGTTTCCCCATCTTTTCGCATAAATATGCCATTTTCGCATATCCCGAAATGAACAATCTATTTCAAATATTCATCACTTCTGCTGTCTTCTTAAAACCATATATGAGGATTTTAATAGTTAATTAGTTTTTACATGGCTCTCTACTACAGTACGGAAACGGGCCCAGCAGCAACCGACCTACTGGAGGAGAAGCAGTTTTCCTCAATTCATATCATCCTGCCAAGCACCGCCGGGACACCCAACGACACTTCTCACACTGAAAGAGACCAAAAAATATGAGATGATCTCAAATGATAATATAGATGAAATGGAGGGAGAAAACGTTCGGGGGCATAAATTAACCTACCCAGCAGATGTTAATGCTGCTGGAACAGGATGAAGATGACTTTTTGATCGTCTGGTAACCATGGATGAATTCTGGATCTATCAGTATGATCCAGAGACAAATACTATGAGCATGGAATGGAAACATGCCGATTCCCCCCTCTCAAAAAAGCAAAGGTGCAAAAGTCAGCTGGGAAGGTCATGCTTTCAGTTTTCTGAGACTGTCATGGAGTCATTCTTACAGCTTTTGTTCCCAAGGGTCAAGCCATCAAAGCCAGGTACTACTGCAATCTTCTGGACAAGTTACGAGCAGCTCTGGTTTAGAAACGACGCGGTATGACTTTCAAAGTTGTTCGTCTTCTGGCTGACAATGCACCAACTCATTCATCTCAAGTTGCACTTGACAAAACAAGGGAATGTGAATTTGAAACCTTACGGCATCCGCCTTATTCGCCCGATCTTGCACCAAGTGACTTTTTCTTTTTCCCGGATATGAAGAATGCATTGCGTGATCGCCGATTTCACAACACAAATTACGCCATTAATGAAGTGGAAGAGCGGTTTAAAGCGAATTCTGCAGACTACTAGCGGCCGCGCCGTGGCTCAGTGGTTAGACCGCTTGGCTCTCACCAAGGCGGCCCGGGTTCGATCCCAGGCGACCGCAAAGTGAGATTTTTGGTTGACAACACGGCGCTGGGGCGGGTTTTCTCCGGGATCTCCGGTTTCACCCGCCATCTCATTCCACCGGTGCTCAATCTTCATTTCATGTATCATCAGTGTCATCGCCTGCGGTGCCGTATGTAGTAAAAGCGGGCGTTAAACACTACACATTTCATTTTGCAGACTTCTACAATCAAGGTATTCAGAAGGTGAAGAAACGCTGGGAAAAATGTGTAAATCTGGATGGTGACTACGTAATACTATGGAGTCCCCAGTATCCAACTGTTAGTTTGATAGCTAAGCCACAAAATAAAAAAAAATCACTGTCGCAACACAATCCCACTGAATTAGATGCACCACCATTTTTTTCTTGGAAGCACTACTCATTGTAGATGTCTGTTGTAATCAGGGGAACCATTTTCCACACACGATTATAGTACGTAAGGTGGTGTCGGCCCTTACTCGGTTAACACATTATGAGTCCACTGGAACCTATGGTGAGGGGAAAACACCTCCCCCATTGGACGATTGTGAGTGTGCTGTAGAGAATGGCCATACAGGTTGCTAGAAAACCTGCCAGGAAGTTGGGGGGTTGTTGTAGTTTACATGTTGTTCAATCAGCTGGCAGTTATAGAGAGAGAGTCTCTCGCTTAAAGATTATTCATCTAGTCATAAAGGAGGGGAGCGAGTGACGTCACACCTACTACTTGAGTCACCAGAGAGTAAATTAATACAGTCGTTTGTGACAATATCAACACAAACTCTCAACACATTTTTAAAGCGTGATAATTAAAACTGTATGTCAGCAACAAGGGACTTGATAAAATTGCATAAAATAAGTGTAAAAGAATTATGAGATAGATACTAGTGAGCTGCAAATCGAGGTGTGCAATCTATTTGGTACAATAGATGAACTTTTTATGTTTTTATTTATCACAATATTGTTTATACAACTTAATATTAGTGGAGCCGTATTAACCAGCTACTAAAATATATTGACTCCAACTGTACAGTTAAGGCTACTCCGAAATTGTGACCCAAATTTCAAAAGTTTATACTATGCTCACTGTTTTATCCCATACTCGGAACAAAAAGCAGCTGCCATAATTTATGAAAGATCCTCTGTATATATCTTTTGTGATGCAATACAGAGCAGTTAAACGTTATATACTAAAACGAAAGTAATGCTTACAAATATTAATTTTTTGCGAGGAACACTTGCTTTGAAAAAAGCTACAAAAACAGCGCTTTAGGTACTCCTATAGGCTACTTTAAAATTACAGCATTTTAGTTTATAAATTATGCTTTTCTAATTTGTGACACATCAAGTGATTTTCGCAACATTTCTTCGAGAGCTTTTCTGTGGGTATATCTATTTCCTTTCGTTCTACATTCATGTAATGTCAAGATGCATAAAAATCAGAACTTACAAGAAACCTACAGAACGGTAACTTGAGCATTCACTTTGAATATCAGTCTCTTTGATGTCAACATATAGGTAAAGCATTCCGAAATACGCAGAATGCAAATCAGCGAGATCGTGTACATCTGAAGCAAATAACTGATACGTGGGTAGAAAAGAAATAATACACCCATGAAGTAAAACAGAAGAAGGTTTGTACAATGTAAGCAAAACAAAACACGGCCATTTGCAAACACATAAGACTGTCTTTCAGTTTAAGTTGCGAATATTTCGTGTCATTCTGTTCACAAACATCCTGAAGAAAATAAGTAATGAATAGGACGGACGGTAAACAAAGTGCCCGAAATTTTATAAATACCTCTATATTCCAATATCATAATTCAACAGCTCAGTCAGCTCCAAAGTATTTAAGTTTCCTTATTAAAAAACGTTTTCTTTGGCAATTGCCAGGATGAAAGCGCAATCAATGTGCCGGAGCTTCGCCCCACATATGCATAAATTATTTTGAAAATGTAAAAGAGTTTTGATTATCCTAAAAAGTGAAAAGAAACTTAGTGTTTAAGCAAATCAATTAACCAAATTTTTATTATATGGGCAGAAAATTTTTTTTTTGACTAGTTAGTGTGCAAACAATTAAAACCAGTAGTTTCTTAATTCAGTTCTACACAAAAAAAATGTTTCACAAGGGTTTATTCTGAAGGACAACTATTTAGACCAATATAAGACCACATCAAATAATTTTATATGAACTATTACATAAATATCTATTAAAAAACTTACTAACCCGTCGCGTAACAGCCCTTGTGGGCCAAGAGCTACCAACCCGACTGCCGGCCTCACGCCCACATATACAAGGCCGAGATGAGCGACCATTCAAACCATACGGGGAGAAGACGTGGTAGGCATCTCGGCACCCACCGCCGGAAAGTTGGCTTTGGCAACCACGGTTTACTACCTATTGTAGCTCTTCACTTTCCTCACGATGCTGAGTAGGCACCAGTTCTATATTCAGGACTTAAAATCCGCACTCCACAGAGGAGGGATCGATCCCGGATCGTAAACCATAGCAGTAAACCAAAGCATAACGCCTTAGCCCACTACGCCACAGCGTAGGGTAAATATGTATTATCGAATATCATAGTATGGCCACAGACCACAGCTTAAACAGTCCTTCAAGAACTAACGAGGAATTTCGGCACTAATGCGTTTTCTGCCTGAAATCTTTGGGAGGAAAGAGTAAAGACCGACTCAAAGGGCCACCAGGTCTTGGACAGTAAGCAGAGATGCAAATGGGAGCCCGTAGCGGAGCATAGATGCTACCCTTCATATCCCTCACCCACAGATCTCTCTAGGAGATCAGATAGAACACCATGGGTAGCCTTTACACTGCCAAGCACCATCTATCCGCCGTCCATCGCCCGATCCTTCGACCCGGAACCTGAGGAAAAAGAATGTGGCATTAAATGTAGGAAACGAAAACCTTTGTTACGTAATTCACTCCAGGTTTCACCAAACAAATAGGGAAATTCCTGACAAAAGAAGACTCGATGCACGACCGATTCTCGGGAATCGAAATCGGTACCTTCTGAATGCCAAACACAGTGTTACTACTTGAGACATCCTGCTCGGCCCATAAAGAGATAATAAATGTATTTGGTCTAAAAACCGTAATCTTTTATTGCGCTTTAGCACTTCTGTGCCTCTATTTATCTCTATAGCCTTGTAATATAAAGTACAGCCAAAACCGTATTTCTTAATGCAGAACAAATTACAACACATATACTAGTACAAAAATATTCTTGATAATTGAATTGTTAGTTGTTCTGTTTCTCTTCTTGAACCGAACCGACATGACCTGACCCTTGCAGAGTATTATATGTTAGACCCGCTGAACGGAATGCTATAAGAGAAAATCCCAACAGAGCTGATGCCAGCAATCGCGCCCTACATTCACCAGATCCCTTCGGGCAACCTGTTCAAGGTTCTGGAAACGACTTCATGTCAGGGAACATTTTCGACATTTGCTCTAGGAAGATTATGAGGGAGTATAGAGTGCTTCACTGCACAGTAAGATTTGGACACTTTGTTCAAAAGTGGCATAAGCAACACTACTTGAAAACAAAAACAATTTGAACATTTCAAGGGGAGATTAAAAGATTCTTTCTAATAATGCCTAAGCTTTTAAATTAATGGACCGTTATCTCAGAGTAACTCAGATATCAGGCTGAAGATTTTAAATGATGTAGACATGACCATTTTGACTTCAATAATAATCTACATTTAATTAGGAAGTCTGTTTATTAAGAAAGCCATCTTTTGATTAGGAGGGTTAAGATTATTAACATTGATTTTTTATCAGCTGTATTAACACTATTGGATTCTTGAGAGGATTTTTATTGTCTCTGTATTAAATGAGCTTTATTGAAGTTTGTAAAAATGGGCTCTGGTGCCGGAAAATGACGTTCACAGAAAAATGTGCTCAAAATAAAAGTGGTGAAAACAAACCACATGGCATGCTGCCATCCTTACGTTCAAGTGGTCTCGAGTTCAAATCTTGGTCAGGGTGAGTTACCTGGATAAGGTTTTTCGGGGTTTCCCTTATCCTTACAGATGAATGTCTGGTAGCTCTAAACTCCATGTGCCTATAATAATAAAGTGTTTATATCAAATCAATTAAAGACAAAATGCAGTTAACCACACTGAATACACGAATTCCTTTTCAAATATCCCACAAATATCCCACGTTCTAAACAGCCTTCTCATATACGATATAGTATGATTCAATACATAAATGCGCAATAGAAGTCAGTAATTTATTTCAGTAATTTATTCCTTACCTGTATGTACTTAAGATCTGTTCCACAGAATTGTCACCTATCATATACTGCTGTCGTGGAACAGGTTGCTCTGGTATGTAATACAATTTCTTATTTAAATTGAATATTTTATTAACGTATTTGAAGATAACTGTTAATCTAGGAGTATAATAACCGTATTTATTGAATGTGTTACATAATAGTGTACAGCTTAAATGTAGGTATAGTATCAACAAATATTTGGGAGCATTATTTGTCACTCAAGAGTGACAAAGGTACGTGTATTTTAATGAAACCATTCATACAACTTATCACCTTTCCTTGTGTTGCACTTGGTTTGTTCGACATCATTCAAAAGGGTACATTAGCTAATCACGGGAAAGTGAAATGAAACGCGTCAGCAATACTTGATCAGAGGAGTATGGTTATAAAAAACAAGTTGAGATGTTTATTTTGCTCTATCGAGTTCCTTTTACTTGCCATCCCACCGCGTGTTTTATCTGTTTACGTTTTATCTCTTGCCATAATCGAGTGATACTTGTTTGAATTTAAACGATGTCACTTCCTTTGTAATTACGTAGCATAGCACAGAGTTTTAATTGTCTTATTACAACGACAAAACAAGTTAGAAATAGATCTATCATGCATTACTACCCTCATGCTGTTTACGAACATACGTACAGAGGTATCTTATAGAGGTGGCGCGTGACCTTGCTCCGATGTGCGCGAGTGACATCATTCAGATCAATGTTGTGGGTAATATCTCTGCTCTCACCAGCAGATTGCTGATAACCCTAGTGGATTAGATGATGGATGACTAACCTGACACCCCTTTTTATTACAAATAAACAAGCGGACTCCACCATAAACTACTGCGCAACATTACATCATAGACCATGTCTAAAACAAACTCTATTTTTGCGTAATTTTATCATATTACGCCCATTTAAATTTCATTAATTCGGTTCCAGAAAATTAAAAAAGGTGTTTGCGAGAATGAGGGTGTGTGGTTATGTGCAGCCTTGATTTAAACCGTATGCTTGATTCCGTTTATATGCTCTTCATTTGAAGGCATTAATTAACGTTAAATAACGTATAGCAAAACGAACACTACTCTAAATCATCTACCTTACTTCCCATACTTTGCACTGTCCCGCCTGCACCGTAAGGATGGTTTGATTACAACTCCAACTCTCGGATATGACTTTTGTAAACCCAGTGTGAAACTCAGAGCACTTCTGGTAGTCTAACACAATATCCCCAAATGCTTGTGAGTTAACAGTGGCTCTAGCCATGTCCAAAAAAGCAAATTTGAAAACTCCCGGTTTCTTAGGTTTTCTACTTATGCAATTTTCACCGTTTCAGTCGCTATTTTCAATTATCTCACAGCTATATTGGTACACTCTTCTCTTATTTTGGGGGGCATGCTTATGAAAAATTTCTTAAGCGTTGGAGGAGATTCATATGGGAGGGAAAATATTTCCACTGAGAGCAGAGTTTCTAGCATCAAATTTTAGCGGACTTCGTCAAAGCATGAAGCAATAATTCCAGAAAACTGCACGCAATAGCCCGTTTGGAAAACAAATATGTGGCATTAGTTTGTAAGTCGCATATGTCAATATGCTAAACAAATATATTCTTATTAACTGTGTCGGCTTCTAGGCCGGTTGAAAGCTGAAAAATGCGTAAGCATTTATTATCAGTAGAGAGCGTAATTGATTGTATAAACATTGCACACATGTTATTTCTACTTTAGAATGGATATTCCAAGACGATGCCGCAATCAACTTAAGGTCGATATCAGTCCCTTGTTTGTTGCCTACATAATCCAGAGGTATTGCCTTATTGACCTTTCTCAAGTAGACATATAAATTCACGACCTGATATCGCTAACAAATAAATGTATTATGAAAATGATTACTCAATAAATGTATACAAATAATGATTTTAAAGAAGTATATTACAACCATTTGCTTCTTCAAACAGTGAGAAATACCAGGCTAGTCCACACAAGCTATTCTTTGTTGAAGTTACGATAGTTGCTCCCGGATAGCGTGGATGTGTAAAGGTTTGCATAAGCAGAACGGTAAACGGGACTCTATACTGACAGGAAGGAAACCTGGAAAACAAAACACCAACTGCAATGTCTGCCCCCATATCTCATCCGGTAGAGCACTTCTCTAATGTACGAGGGGCTTCACGAAGTTTTCTTTAAACAAGAACCTTTCACCTTATGTCTAAGATCTGATGTTTGAAACTAAGAGCGTGTATTGAACGTTTTCCTGTTTGCCTTGGTTCAGCCATAAACCATAATTAAGGATTTCAACAATTTCAGCACACCTGTTTTGTCATAAGTAAAGATTAAACAAAATATTACGTTATATGATTATGCTCCTTTAAGGTTAAACTAGATTTAAATTATAACCTATTAGCATATCATTCATAACAAACGTGCTCATATAAATGTTCTGTCTTGATGGATGCACAACCTATTAAGATTGTTGTTCAAGAGATATAACTTAAATAACATAATACTTCTGACACTTTGTGGAGGAGTATGCTGCTTTGGCAAACTGTGCTTCGCGATTGCTCTAATCATTAACGTGTCACGACTCTCCTTTCCCTTCGGCAACAAGCCAAACTTTCAGGGTAACGGGTTGCCTATTATACTGCACCACAGCAAGTCGTTTAATGCTATGTAGTTACTAATATTTATTTGTATTCCCCTTATCTGTTGTTCAGCGGTAGTATGCCTGGATAAAACAGTAGTTTCTAGTAACTATTTAATAGTCTTTGTTAAGGTTACGTGGCTAAAATCAATAAAATGTTTACCATGGCTCAACTAGAACAGTAAAAATGGAAATTTTGGAGCAAATGACGTCAGACAAATGGATAGCTGTGGTATCGCGCAGCAGGGGAGTTGTCGAACAATGCTCGCTGAAGGATGAAGAAAGACCAAGTGTGGTCCCCATATTTCTCGTTTGTCACCTTGCACTGCGCTAGCACCAACGGTAAAGAAATTGCGCTTTTTCCCCAAGAGTTTTGAAAAGTTTCTGCTCAGCAGCTAAGTGTCACGTCAAGCACGTTCTCGACATTTTGGGGGGCGGATGGCAGGTTATGTAGTTTTGACGTCACAGCGAGGCAACTCTGTAGGCGTAGGAAGAAGAGTACGGCCTGGCACAGCTGCACTTTTTCGAATTCTAACAGTGCAACCCTTTTTCAGTAATATTAGTAAAATAAAAATCCTTATGAATAAACAATCTCTTAATATTTTGGACTGATGGGAACACATATTGCAGGTTCGAAATCTATTTGTATCAGCTTTTCTTCGGGAACTTTTCCTAAAGTTGAGAGTGTGAGTAGCATGTAAATTTAAGGGCTGGAAAGGTCCTGTCCCGACAATGCTAAATCTGCTAAATTCAGACAAATTAGATGACAAATTAGAAAAATAATTAGAAGTTATATAAAACATCAGAGCGCAACATTTATGAACAGTTTTATATCCGCCAATCTGCATTTATCCAATAATTTTATTAAATAAAGTATTACTTTCTTAATTGTTCTAGTGCTTTCAATTCCAATTTATCAGCAAATAGGTGTTTAGAAGCTATGTTATTAACACCACATTATATCCAAAATATAATTTATAAGTTGCTTTTATGAACTAAAAATTGATTTAAACATCTCCTATAGCTTCTAAAATACTTCTCTTTTATTGGAGGAATCATCAATCACAGAACAATTAGTCTAAAGTAAAGATTGGAGAAATACTTGCACGCATTTGCGGATAAATATTCCACAGGTTCTATATACGATATTTCTTCCAATATATAGTGAAATTTCCACTAAAAATTAACCAGTTTACCTTCAAACATGTAGAAGTTAAGACATATCTCTCCGACCTAATCAGAATTCACTATTCAACATGGAGGATGCAGTATAGTTATTTAAAGCGCGTTTAAAATCGATGTATTTGCCTATGAGGAAACGTATGTCAAATTAAACATAAAATTCCAATTATCAATCTATTTAAAAACAAAATGTTATTTTTGGACATTGTTCACCGTTAGTGTTCCCTTAGTCCTGCACCGTGGTGTAGTGGGCTAAGACGCCCTGTTTTGGTTCCCTAACACGGAAGGCACCCGGAATCGATTCCACCCTTGGAAGATGAGAATGGTGCCCATTATAGGACCGGTGCCCACTCAGCATCGTAAGGAAATAGAGCAGCTTCGATAGGTAGCGAAACCTGGTCTAGTAAGCCAAATGTCCGGTTGGGGGTGACGAGATGCTGACCACATCTCCTGCCTGTATCGTTTGGTTGAACGCTGGCTTCTACCTTGCGTATTTGGGCGTGAGGCCGGCAGATGGGTTGGCAGGCCTTGGCAGAGTAGAGGCCTTTTGCGCCAGGGTAGTGTTCCCTTAAACGTTCCGTTCTCCGGATACTTTCCATAATGATTCCACAATTTCGTTCACCATCTCAGATGGACCTAATTTATTTACAGACGATATGTCCAAAAACGACTGGCCAAATTTCTGCAACATATTTCATTTAAGGTTTTAGATTGCTTAACTTTAACAACCTGCTTATCAAAAAAGACTTCAAATAATTGCTCTACATCTATTCTTAACACCTGTAACAAACTGTTTATAAAAACTTGTTGTTATATCATAATCAACTTCCTCTAGCTTCTTTCTTTTCCCCTAAATTTTATTATACTTCCTAATAAGACGTGTTTTCTAAAACACACAGCATGGATAGTGAATGGATATACACTTTCAAAACTACTACGAGAATCCATCAAAACGGACGAAAACTACTTCACAGCACTTTATTCGTCTTCAAAAATATTATCCAAATACAAGCAGTACAACATTTGACAGCACCGCACTACTTAATACATGTATTCAGTGTGGAGCATAGTCTGATTAATGTACACAAATGAAAACCTAAAACTTGAGTAGCAATAAATAATCAATAAATAATAGATATTTGTGGTATATAGACGGGAAGTTTCAATTTGTACGATGAAGAATACCTTAGACCTGGAATAATTTTCGTCGTCGAATGCTAAGCAACTGAGTTTTTTTAAAATAACTTCCATAAATAACAATGGTAAATCAGTAACTTGATTAATACGGTACCATAGCGCCAAGTGCCATTCCTTTTATTAGTGAAATTCCCAGTTCCGTCTTTCTTTACGTATGTGTTGTGTCCAATTTATGTCTCAATATAAATTTATTTCTTCCTTGCTTTGTGGTAACCAGCATTGGTGCATAAGTGTAAAGAATGAGTTTCTGGATTTATTCAAGTTGAAAATGTAAGTGATTTTGTTCGAACAGAACATGACATAAACAGGATGTTCTGTGGTATACAACTATCACCAAGTGATATATAATATTATATATATTATATAATTATTTCATCTATGGATCATATAAAACAACACTAAGCTTAACTGCAATAACCAGCACCATTCGTAGGCGAATGGTGACAAGTTTACGAGCAGTTCAGGTCACAACTGGGCACAAGTGGCCCGCACACAGAATTGATATAATAACGCACACCAGTGGGGTGAGCGTTGTTTGCCACCACCTTTCTGTTTACCTGTAGCTTGGTTGCATCCATAAATGACATGTAATTAAAAGTTTTCTTCGGAAGTGCCTTAGACTAGAAGGATAAATAATGCAGATATAGGTTTGATGTATGAAAAGAGCGTGTGACAGAAATAAATATCAAACTACTTTATGTAGTTATTCATATTAATTACATTAATGACATACTGTCACATATTTCTGATGCTTTCTCTGGCGTTTAACTACATTTTAAACTTGCCCTAGTCCTGAGGTTAGCGGTTCTCAAACTGTGAAATACGAACATATGGGCCTGACACGTCTTTTAAAGACACATAAAAATCTGGCATTAAAATAAGTGATTAAAAGCATGACAATATAGTAGTAACACAGTGCCTTGACTTAAATTTGTAACATATACAAGTTGTTTTAAAACGACATCGAAAAATTATAGCCGTTGCATAGTTTATAACTTAACTAGTCCGAATTTCGGTGTCGCAGCATCAAAGTTCTGTTATGTATAATTTTATGCAGCATTAAATATTACATGTTTTTGTGATTAGCCAGCACAGGAAACAGTGGTGTGCGAACCTCAAATGTATTTATTGGGACGAACCGGAAACGAAAACAAAAACATTACTCCTTGCTCTTTATCAGTGACCCTAGGCTGCATTTCATGTAATGGGGCAAAGGACAGTTATTTGTGCAAAAGTCGACTAATAACTCGGGCAGCTGCAAGGTTGCTCTTCAGTGTAAAACTACACATTCCAACCTAACAGGGAGGATTTTGCGCGTACCTAGATAGCAAATCCAAGCAATATGGAGCCATATACGAACGCCGAAATGACGGATATGATTTTGATGGATGGAAGAGCTGAAAGGAGATCAACAAACGCACAATTAATTTAGTTTCATTAAAAATATGAATTTTAAAAGTAGTTACATCAGTGGTAATATTTATTTGTTAACTTCAGAGCATTTTGTTATGATTTTAGTTGTACAATTTTTTCAACTACTTACTGTAAAAATCAACAGCTTCCTTTTCAGTTACATATGCTTTATTTAATATTGTCAAACACGTGAAATAAAATGCTCGTCTCATTGTCTAAGCCATTAAGTTTTGGTTAATTTATCTACAATTCTTTGATGTTGCTTTCTGTTCTGTTTATCATTTAATGCTTCCATCCTCAATCTCACTACCATTAACTTCCCTCTAAAAGGTATAAGTTGCATATGTCCACCAGCTTATTTGCCATTATGAGCTGCTGTAACGGAATTTTGTAACACGTTAAATACTCGCAAACAATAATTAAGCAATAGCTTCTTTATTATGATTTCACAAGCCAAATAAATTCTTAATAGTAGCAAGCAAGCTACCGCGGAGTACGCCGGTATGTTTACGGCGTGTGACCTATACCTACCAACTCGGACAGCGTGAGACACGCGTAGTTGTTCCTATCACTACCTAAACCACACTCATTCTGCAGCATTTTTATGCAGCTCTATTGGCGTTAGAAACGATCTATATGTGTCACTTAGAAGCTGAGGAACTACTTCTAACTGTTGCTTTGGTGTTGTTTTGAAACACCCTGTATATCGAAAGAAAATGTAATACGTAGCTTTCAAATTCTCTTTCCCTTGAAGTAGAGATCCATAGCTTTCTGTAATTAGGAATTAATAAAAGATTATTTACTTGGACCAATTTCAAATAACACAATAAAAAACAATATTAGTAATGGGTGTTGGATATTTCCCCCAAAATTAAAATGAACTTATGCTGCCTGATATTTCAATATCATAATGTCCTTGTATGTTATGTTTTTAGCATGACAGTGATAGACACTGTACACTAATGCCGACTATTTTGTTTATGAATTGTTTTCCTCGTTCAGGTTGAAAACATCGACTCTGACGCAGACCTTGCTCTCTGTGTATTAAAACCTGCACTAAACTGTTTTCTTAAGTATTGGCCCTGTATGCACTGGGCATGGCGAATGGGACACTGCTGTGCACTACTAATCAGGGCCACGACTGATATCACTTGGCTAGGCCACGCCACAGTGAGGTCATTCAGTACTCATAGCTTCAAGTTCAAAACATTTTGGGTATTACCGAGAAAATTCAGATATATCATAATTAATTTTACGTGTTCAAAATATAGTTATGGTCTGCATAAGGGAATACTAGCTTACGTCATGGTTACATTATTATTCCGGATCTGAACACCGCTAATCAGGTTGTGAAGATTAATTTTATCAGATGGTGTAGGTAATTTGAAGGATATAAACGGAAACTACATTTCTGGCTAAGACTTGTTGGAATATAGTGTTCAACTCCTCCATCCTACAAAAGACAGGTATTTCTGTGCAAGACTTACCATATTTCCTGGCCAATTTCCCAAGAGAGTGCAACGTAACAAATAAGAACATGAAGATCTAGTAGTAACAGGAAATCCAAAGACAGCATGTAATAGAAGTGTATAGAAACAAAGGAGGTATCGAAAGCCGAGCAAAAGAATAAAAGCAGAAGAATCTTAAATTCACAGAGCTCTTTAAAACCTACAGAACAGCAACAACAAATGAAAGAAAGGAGGAGACAGCCAGGACAAATGTTTAGGTTCCCAGTAACCGAGCGGGATGGCTCAGGTGGTTCCGTCTGTGGGTCGAATTCTGGAGGACCGGGTTCAATTCCCGTGGTCAACCTACCTGACCCATGAATATGTTCTAGGTTATAGCATTTAATTTTCCTTTATAAAAGTTCTCCAAATTATAGTTTGTAATGGAAGCGCTCTCTTATCGCTCGCGTGTCGATAATGCAGCTAGCTTACTTCCCGACTAGTGATTCGTTATTCAAAGACCAAGGTGACCGCAACACTTGCGGAGAGTGTGGAGTGGTTGGAGGAGCAGAATGCATTGATGGTTACGATGGCTACGAATTCCATTCATAGATACCATATATTCCGCACCAACTCGTGTTGCCAACAATATACAGGAGCTTCTTCCTGCCTTTTCGTTTATTTGAAAAGAAATTTGTTTGTAGAAGTAGTAACCCGCTTGAAGCGAGCTCCGCGTGTCATGTGCTACTGTTTATTATCACTTTGCGTCCTGTGTAAAAACGTAATTTTTTATGTGATCAGGGATTACTGTCTGATATGCGAAGTGTTTAACTTTTCATATTTAAGGGATTTACAATGAATCCAACACACGACTTGGTGTGTCTCCAAACATCCTTTTCTTTATGGGAAAATAATGACAAACGCGTCGTGGTAAATGTCAGTAGGCCAACACCAGTGCTATATTTAGAAAAATTTTGTGGCGGAGCTTCTTCAAAATACACCAAGAAAGTTAAGACTCATTGGTATGAGGAATATAATTGTATCGGATTGAAGGAGCTGAGAAAAGCACTAACAAAATTGCTGACGCTCTACAGGAAAACTCAGGTCTAAATGTGATAAAATACAATGAGAACGTTAAGTTTGACAGGCTTTACATTTAATAAATATCCCATTAGGGAAAAAGACAAGAAATGACATTCCACGGAGATAATGAAAGCGAGGTCTCTTTAAATAAAGGTAATTTTAAGGAACTTTTGGATCCATATACAGAGAGAAGTCCCATCGAAGTTCAAAACTACTATCCCAGTATAAATTCCTTTCTTGCGATACTGATTTTGCGAATTTAGGTTAGTCAATTTTCCGAGCCAACTAATCAATTCGCCCAGAACCATGCCTGGTTTCCATCTAAGTAAACTATAGGGCCCTGCACTTTACACTGTCGTAGCTTCTTGGGATGGCCGCCCTCTGTCTCCTCTCTCCACAGTCTTCTTCCCGGGTATGCCCTACTTGGCCAGAGTTACAATAGATCAAGACTATCGGAGTGCCAAATCCCCTCCATAGTAATCCTAATCCTAGGTTTCCAGTTTTACTGAGAATCCATGTAATATTTACAGAAAACATGTGAGCGTGACGATATTATTTCGTAATTTCGTTAACTTTAGTTCAAAGCGCTCAAATTTATCCTGGTATATATTATTCCGATATTTTTGTTTGGAAACAGTGCTATAGAAAAAAAAATCAGAAAAAACTATTTTTCTCAGAAGCCAATTTTAAACCCTTAGCTATACGTTTACAATGTATTAAACTTGCATTTAAATATCGTAATCTGGCATAACACTGTTTACACTTGTATATAGTGGTAACATAGGTTGATAAAATTGGAGAACCGCATAATAATAGTAGTTATACATACATCTAAACAAAACGTGGTCATATAATGTTTTTTTTTTCTTCTGTCACTGAAAGTTAAATTAACTGATACAAGTGTGTATGCAATGTCAAATAATGAACTTTGGTATACAACGAGAAACAAACCATTACATGAGCATACTGTTCTGTACTAGACTGTACATTTTGTACTCAACAAACTGAGTGTTTCGAATTGCTGTAGCATACAGTAAGCTTTATAACATAAGTGTGGAATTTAACATTAAACACACCTAGGGACAGTGATTTGTACCAGAGGAAGACAGCTTCGAGAGTTGTGACGTATTTCAGCCGGGAGCGAGGCCGGTAGTGCGTGTGACGTCAGGCAAGAGCCGTGCAGTAACGCTGCCTAAATAAATGGCGCTGCGAGTACAGAATCTGAGGGTTCAGTCAGGTGTAGCACACTCATGACCACAATGTACGCGAGCTTTTCAATAAAGAATAATCAGAATTTTTACTGACACCGTGCCTTTACTCATCCTCATAATTTTGATGGTCCTTCTCCAAATAGTCTCCCCTGAATGCGATACACTTGTCCCAGCGTTTTTGCCGGTCTTCAAAGATATGCTGGAAACCATTTTTGAGAGATCCCTCAAAATCGCCACCACAGCCTTCACTACTGCTTCGGATGATGGATAATGCCTCCCACGAAGCCGTTTCTTCAAGTTAGGGAATAGAAAAAAGTCACATGGGGCTGAATCCGGACTATAGTGAGGGTTAAGGATGCACTTCATGTTGATTTTTGTAAGATATTCAGCAACAACATTGAAAATATGTGGCTGCGCATTATCGTGGTGCAGCATCCAGCCTGCTTCACGGAAATGTAGTCTTTTTTGCGCCTGATATGGACTTGTAATGTTTTACAGGACATCCCTGTAGTATTGTGCAGTTACTGATGTGTTTGCAGGTACAACATGCTGATAAACCATTCCATGAATATCAAAGAATGAGATTACTATAACTTTCCCAGCAGAAGCAACCGCTTTTGATTTTTGGGGAGTTGGTGAGGAAGGGATTTTCACACTGAGCTTTGCTGTTTGCTCTCAGGATCAAAATAATGTAGCCAAGTTTCATGAGCACTGTTTCATCATGTTTGAAAGAAACTCCGGATCTTTCTGTAACATCAACTTTAACTGCATGTTACCTCCATTGCAGCGGTAGGCGATAAGGAACATGTCACAACTTCCCTGGCTCTCATACGCGGGAAACAGGAGTACCAACAATGAAACTACTATTGTGTGTTTGTTTTACATTAAGCTAACAGAATATAATACGATTTACTTTTAGTGCGAAAAATTATGACCGTAAAAAGTTATGATCATTCTTTATTGAACAGCCCTCGTAGCAGCCACCTAATAAAATGGAACTGTTAAATTTACAATGTGACTTTTATTGAACAAATATGCACACAAGAAAGACTTGGCTGAATTTTACAATAATGTCCTCCAAAACAGATTTCGGAGGTTGTATTCACTTGCCGCATGGACATTGTGTATGTTTGGCTGGACATATGTGTGCGAAAAATCTTCTTCTGTTATGAAGTTAGCTAAGTCCAAACACCGCAGTACCTTGTTGGATCACAATCTAACATGGAGCCTTCGATTATAAATTTCCCAGATATTACGTTCTGGCATTGATAAACTACTTAGTTAAAGATAAACGAAACAGAAAGTGTCGGAAAATGTCCACGTATGCTGTTCTGGATGGATTTCCTCGAATTTGCAGAGAAAATTACTTTGTTATATCTTATTTACTTTATAACATTCCTCTGACCTTCAGATAATCTACGACTTGAAGTTTTATATATTTTCGGATAGCACAGAGCCAAAATGTAATTGTTTATAAACTGTGACCAACTGTGTAATTAAAGCAGTCAGAATTAATATTACAACACCCAAGATGTAAGTTGTACATATTATTAATACCCGATACGTTTCCTGTGTTTCCTACGCTGTCAGATCCCCAACACTTCAAACTGTTTCCTTCCTCTTGGGCAGCAGAAATCAGTGCGGTGACGTCACACGTTAACCTACCTTTCGTTCCGGAGCGGTTTTTGAAAGTTGTCTATTAGTGCTTTTTGTCCTTTTGGCTTCCCGTAGGGGAGGGGATCCGTCCCCTTCAACTGCCAAAGTGCGGGCGCTGCGGACCCTTAGCACTCGTGGTACCTCTGACGTTACTAGAGGAACCTCGGGCCGAACATCTGAGCTCCTCCTTCGGGAGTTGTTCGGATTGGGATGGACTCGAGGGAGCAGTGTGTTCCCGATACCCCTGGGGATCGGGTACGTCTTCGGACGGGGTTGAGGGAAGCCATTAATTATCCCGGGTACTAGCCTGCAAAGCTAGTAGAAGGTGTACTAGGTCACCAGGCGGCCCCACCGAGGTCATATCGGTAGTCTTCACCTTTGGTGTTGGCGCGCCTAAGTGGCGTATCCACTTCCATCCCGTCTTGAGTCCATAGGACCAGATGGGGGAGCTTGTTAGTCTCTAAGTCTTGCCCTATTGAAAGCCCCACGAAGGACGCCGAGCGCCCTTTGGGACAGCTCGGATACTCCCTGGTTGAAAGAGGCCCGAGTCCAGTTCCTACGGGTTCAGGACTAATGGGAGTAGAACCTCTGGGCTCAACTGTCCTTTTGGCTACATTTATTTGACTTTACCTTGTTGCTACGTTGGCTTACAAGACACCCTGGTCTTCTGCTCTGCCAGGTAGCTCTTAACCTACATGCATCTTTTTTTTGCTTTTGTAATTTACCTCCTCCAACGTTAAGTCATATCGGTCGATGAATAGAATGGGTGAAATGATGCTCAAATTAGCCCGGGGTCCATAGAGTTACCCGACATTCGTCCTTAATGATAAGGGAAAACCCCAGAAGAACCTTATCCAGGTAACTCACCCTGACCGAGATTCGAACTCGGGACCTACTTAATTAGCCCCATTCCTCCCCCTCATCTTCCTTTCTTACATTCTTTACATTTCTGGCCCATTTTTCTTTTACTTTCTGCAAGAACTCGCCAATACTTCTTACTTTCTTTTCCTCCCTGCCCGTTAATATTTTTATAGCTACTATCCTCTTCTGTACTTTCTCCCATTTTTCCTCCCAAACCATTTTTCTCCACATTGCAACCGCCTCGCATTCTGTTACATCGTGTTCTATGCTTTCTTTTTCCCCCACACTATTCACAAATTCTCTTTTCCCTACCTCTTATCCCTCTTAGAAATATTGTTCCTGTTCTCATCCAAGCTAACCCTTCTCTCTCTTGTCTATTGCAGTAATCTCCATATGCTTCTCGTCCCCAGCTTCCTTTTATTTCCTCGTAAAATTGTGGCGGTTATAGGAGCTGACATTACACCGCCACTACCTGTCTTCCCCTGGACTGCCACTATATAGAAATGTGTTTTGTTTACATTTAAGTCGCCACAAACAGGTTTTTTAATTCAGAGACGAAAGTGCATTTAATACTGACTTATATAGAGGAGTAAAAACAGCCTCCAATTCTTAAAATGCTTCACAGGAAATTTCGCATGCTACATTGAAGGAAATAGCCTTCACTGTTATCGTAAAACTGGTTTGAATGATGGATTTATTACAGAAACACTCTGTGATGCACTTTATTATAGAGGTTTGCATAACTTTATGGACAGTTTCAAAGAAATTCTGCATGTTATAGATATTGTAGAAGCAAAACGTTTCGTACAATTCGGCGCTGAAGCTCTCTCTGCTAATTTTTGCGGTGGATTCCCTCTGGCAACGTGAAGAGAGATACCTGAATAAACCTTTCAGACTTGACCTACATCACACTGTCTGTGTTTGGAATTCCAATACATAGCAGCGGCTGTCCTTTGTACCGAGGTGTATCTATGTCACAACACCGCATACAGATGTCAACTTAGAAGCTTTCACTTATCTGCAATACTTATAAATGACCTCACAGAATTTAATCTCAGTTGGAATTTCCTTTTGCACCCTCGGTCAGAACATTCTCCACGTGATGTTTTCATGGTTAATACAGAAACGGGAAATGTGAATATTTACACCAAGACTACCGCTTACGTCCCATTCATTCTCAATGTACAAAAATGTATTCGTCGCCAAGAGAAAAATCTCGAAGAGAAAAATAGTTTGGATAGTTGACGTTCCTTACTGGCTGTTTTGCCGACATTCCATATAGGCATACAAATATAGTCGAGCGTAAAAGTATTTCGATATAATGCGTAGGTTTTATGTTGGAAAGGAAATACAAGCCAGCTCTACCACGACCAATCCCCGTTCCCTTTACCTGGTTTTATCACGCAATTTAATACACATACACCCTTTGACAAAAAAATAAATAAATAAAATAAAAAGCAGACTCTGGCAGCGTATATTTTTCCAAGTACACAGATTTTCCACGGCCAGTTTACAATGATGTTATGGAACGTTTCTGTTTAGCTCTGTCCTACTGAATCCTCTAATAATAAAAACAATAATAATAAAAATTACAAAAATAAAAATAAGTATCATCACCATCCCCATCCCATACTAATAATGATGATGATGATAATGATAATGATAATGATAATGATGATGATGATGATGATGATGATGATGATGATGATGATGATGATGATGATGATGATGATGATGATGATGATGATGATGATGATGATGATGATGATGATGATGATGATGATGATGATGATGATGATGATGATGATGATGATGATGATGATGATGATGATGATGATGATGATGATGATGATGATGATGATGATGATGATGATGATGATGATGATGATGATGATGATGATGATGATGATGATGATGATGATGATGATGATGATGATGAAGAAGAAGAAGAAGAAGAAGAAGAAGAAGAAGAAGAAGAAGAAGAAGAAGAAGAAGAAGAAGAAGAAGAAGAAGAAGAAGAAGAAGAAGAAGAAGAAGAAGAAGAAGAAGAAGAAGAAGAAGAAGAAGAAGAAGAAGAAGAAGAAGAAGAAGAAGAAGAAGAAGAAGAAGAAGAAGAAGAAGAAGAAGAAGAAGAAGAAGAAGAAGAAGAAGAAGAAGAAGAAGAAGAAGAAGAAGAAGAAGAAGAAGAAGAAGAAGAAGAAGAAGAAGAAGAAGAAGAAGAAGAAGAAGAAGAAGAAGAAGAAGAAGAAGAAGAAGAAGAAGAAGAAGAAGAAGAAGAAGAAGAAGAAGAAGAAGAAGAAGAAGAAGAAGAAGAAGAAGAAGAAGAAGAAGAAGAAGAAGAAGAAGAAGAAGAAGAAGAAGAAGAAGAAGAAGAAGAAGAAGAAGAAGAAGAAGAAGAAGAAGAAGAAGAAGAAGAAGAAGAAGAAGAAGAAGAAGAAGAAGAAGAAGAAGAAGAAGAAGAAGAAGAAGAAGAAGAAGAAGAAGAAGAAGAAGAAGAAGAAGAAGAAGAAGAAGAAGAAGAAGAAGAAGAAGAAGAAGAAGAAGAAGAAGAAGAAGAATAAGAATAATAATAATGTTCACACATTGTGTATTGTTTCATATGTTTCTGTATATTCACATAGGGAATCCTCCCCTTTTTTGCACACTGTAATGTGTGAGAAAAATTGAGTCTCATATTTGACTCCCAATTGAGTCTCATTTATTAAACGTGCACTGACAGCCGAGCGGTTATAGCTAGACCTACAAAGGTTCGAATCCCGGACATCACTTTGATTTTTCTTAATTGTATAAAAACGAACTTTGTATTATCGTGTTGTAATATAACTTCCAAACTAAAATAAATTTGAATACCTAAATACATAATCAAATAAAATGGCAGTAAACTTAGTATAGGATATGTAAACACTCTGCTTCTATTACAGATCTCATTTTTTCTGTTACAGATCTCAATAGTGAAATTTTCACGAGAGGATACTTTGCATTATGTGTCAGTACCACTGATATCAGATGAATGAGCCCGAGTGTTTGTATAACCAATGTTAAGGCAATTTTTAATAACATTGCAGTTAATTTGAAAACGATAAGAATTTGTTATTTGCGGTTCTAAAAATAAATCTGTTTAAAAGATTATTTATCTTCTGCAAGAGAAAAGTAATTAATCGCTATAAAAAGAAACATTGATAAAAAGAAAGGTACACATCAAGAATTCAAACACATGTTGGTCCGCTTACGCCTGTGTTTATCAAAGGGTGGGCCCGCGGACCACCCGGGGGTCCGCCAGGGGATGTCAGGGGGTCCGCGAAGGTGGTCCCGTAAGTCAAGTTATAATGTTGAATTAAAACTATAGAAAACGTAGAATTGTATTTAAGGTGTCACTTATCTGCTAGATGCCGAACTTCAAAGGTTTTACTTAACATTTTTATGCAGCTATGTCGTAACGATGTAACGCAGCTGAGAGGTGTAATCAACGTAACAGTTGGGAGCATGTGGTGCAGCGTTATAATAGCAGGGACACAACCGAAATGAGCGTAAGCAGTGAGCTGCGGTGCGGGTGATGTCAGCCAAACCTGCGCGGACAGGTCTGAGCCAGCGCTGTGACTAGCACCGGCTCACGCACAACAAACCAGTCGTTCTCGCTGCGTTGAAATCAGTGATGATAGTTATTGATTGTTCTGACAGTCTGTAGCTGTGAATCGTGAGAATTTATTCGCGTCGTTCAGCATGAATCGTGGGTTACAGACTGGATCAATTAAACATAAGCCTACAATAACTGGCGATCAAGAGGCAAGTTGTAGAAGTGAGCCTACTAGTATAACTAGTTGCTGTTCTGACGATCTACGAAAAGTAAAACGGTGAAATTACTGCGAAGAATATTATAATCCTGTATATGAAGTGTGCAGCATTTCAAAACAGATTCATAATCCTATACTTGAGTTCCTGAAAATCGCAATGCATTTTCCATTTCAAAAATGTTTAAATTTTATAAAAAATTAAACATTGACTGTAGGTCTCTTATCGATCACGCTTATTAAATTTCCAGCAGTAACTAGCCCACAGTTAAGCTCTTTTTATTACATTAACTCAGAGAAAAAATATTTCAGCTTCTCTCACATTCTCTATTTCTACCTGCATCTCTTTCTTGTTCGCTGTGACGCTGAATTTTGGAATAGGATTATGATGCGATGTTCTCCGAGTAGATTATCTTGAAGACCCAGATTTGGAAGCCATCTTGAAGCGTATATTTGGATCGGATGATTATGATGCTTGAAGATTAATTTCTCATCTATAGTGACGCTCTTGAAGAAATCTAGAAGCTTCTCCTGCAACTCTGGATTAATTAGGTGCATCTATAATTGTTGAGCGATGAGATATTTTCCTTTCCCAGGATCGCGGTAACGGGGCTGATAAAGCTAGTATTACTATCTTTAAAGAATGAGTAATACTTTTCTTTTTTAAAGGTAGAAATTTAATTCTTCATAAACAATTTTAAATTCTTTGAAACAATTACAAGTATTATTAATGTCGTATTTTTAAAACCAGCTGTAGATTCCATGGTGAACTATTCCTTTTCTAGCGCACACCCGCTACTTATGCATCTTTGATGTACACACAAAATTGTTTTCTGCATAAATTTGGATAAACAAATACACGTCTTACCCCTAACACCTTCATAAGTAGAGAACAAAATCTTTTTAAAAAAAATTCAACAAGCCAGTATGATCCGCTGCCCATGGTTACACCATTACACACTTTACATCACTTCTTTATTTTATTATAAATACTAATATCTTTGCCTATTCCTAACAACACGAAGTATAAAAAATAACTGCTACAAAATGCCTCTATTGAAAAATATATGAAAACTTTCGCTTAAACTATTCAAGTTAATAAGAAGTTTTCATAGATTTTTAATATTTCCCGTGTGATATAACAAGAATGATTACACACAATTATCAAGGAATTAAATACAGAAAACTTAACAACAATGACGAGCAATATACAAAAATATAAAATATTTTTAAATTAACAATGAACATTCAGGTAATTAATAACTTTTTTAACAATCTTAAATATACATATACAATTATTTACAAGAGAATTTTCATGTTTATGTCTTATGTGGGGTGTTTCCCCACCTAATTAATTTTTCACATTTTCCCTCATCAAAATAATCTGATATATCGTCATTATTTGTTTTTGGTGAGTTTGTAATGGTCAGCGTCACGACTTGCATTAAGTGGACAAACATGGCTATTTATATTACGTTCATTTGCAAAGCATAAGAATCTCTGATTTCTAATCTTTTTGTCGTGTGCCTCGCCCCCTGAAAATTTTTGTAAATACAACCATAATTTTGTCATTGTCAACGATTTGACATCTTTAGTTCAGTTCGTTAGCCCTTCCGTGTTTTGTGCATATGTTCCGATACTATTTTGAGGATAAGTTTAGTATATATATCGTCATCTGAAATTTATCAAGTTTGTTTCATATAATGTTTGATACGCATTGTCAGTACACTCTGGATTAGTCTTATGCACTATTGTAAACATATTTCCTACATACGTGTTACAATTCATATAAAGACTGATTGTTTACATCTGCAAGATTCATCCTTTTGCAAACATTGGCATTTCTACGCTCATTTTTTTGGCAAGTAAACATTTGTTTTACTCTTATATATTATTACAGCTTGTGTTTCATATACATATTCTTTGTAATTATTCCCTGATTCCTCATCTGTTTTGTGATACTATTTTATCATTACTTAATCGCATTACACTTTGTTTCATACTACTCATTGTTACTTCATTTATTTGTAGCACTATTCTATCATCGTTTTCATCTCTACTCTGACCTACACTTTGTATTAATATTTCTTTATCTGGCCTACATACTTTATCATTTGATTCTTATTCTTGTATCATATTATTTGCATTGTTACATAATGATAGATTTTGTTTCTTACCAAGTTGCAACTTTTGTTCCTCTTGGTGTGTTTTAGTTTAATCATGTTGTAATTGCTTTTCAGTATTCTCTATTATGATTTTTTGCCCTAACTTATTTTCTAATTCATCTTTCTGTTGCTCTAACAAATCTTTTTGCAGTTTTACAAATACCCTCTGATTCTTTGTTCACTTCCAGCCTTATTTCTTCTTTCACATTTTCCTGGCCTAACCTAGTCTCCTGAATAATTTTCCTTAATTCTTTAAGCTCACTTTCAAATGTTTCCATATTTTCTCTGTACTCTTTCCTGCCTTCTCTTATTTCTTGAACTAATTCACATCCTATTTCTATTTTTAATTTCTGTGGCAGTCTGACCTCTAATTCACTTATATCTTTTATATTCCTATCAATGTTCTCTGATAGATTAACTTCTAAATTACTAATATTCTGAGCATTAAGTGCTAAACTTACTTTCAAACTATTCATACTTTTAGTATTTTGTTTGAGGTGGGAATCGGTGGATATAATCCTAGTTCAGGAAAAAGGATCCTATTGATGTAGGATGCAATTAGGGAAAGACCGATTATGCTCCGGACTAGTGTAGGTACGGTGTGAGCATAAGTGTATTCTGTCCCAAGGTCTAACGTTTAAAAGAAAATACAATTTGCTTCCTTGACTATTCCCACCAGCTTATTTATATGACATTTAGATCACAGCTTGTTCCCCAACCCACTTGCTCATTACAACGTTGGTATCACTCTTATTCCAGTGCATACGTTTTACTTTTCCGCATTAATTGCTCGTCACTTTACGCCACCTTCCCCGGAAACGATCCACGATAAAGTGTCGCGCCTTTCCTAGACTCTTAGCGTCCTTTCCGACCGCGGACTATCTATCTACGACCCTTTCCTATTTCATGACTATTCCGCCCGTATCACGTGATGCATAGCAATTTTGATTGGAGGTTTGTTTTCCTCATATTTACTCTTACTGGTCTCTCACCCCCTCCTATATCTAGGCAAGTTCAGTTTTTTGACCCACCGGGTTTTGTCCTTCGGGGTCATGGGAAGAAATATTCGGACTTTTTCTCACATTCCTTAGGGGAGTTTTTTCTTCTTCGTCGCCCTTTTCTCGCTCGTTTAGCTTATGTGGACACATTCTTTGGTTAATGTAGTTTTTCTTCCCACAGCTGCTTATAGCCTCAGGTTTCCGTCTCATGTGTTAGCTCTTCTCTCAAACTATTTATATTACTACTAATCTCTTGCCTCAAACTAGCCTCCAGATTACTTGAATTTCCACTCATCTCCTGTCTTAAATCATTTACTCTCAGTGCTAATTCTGATTTTACATCACCTATATCTTGTCTTAAACTAGCCTCCAAACCATTTGAATTTTGTTTTAATTTAAACTCCAAACTATTTATTTGACTACTCATATCTTGTGAATTCTTATCTACTTTAGCATTCATATTACTCATATCTTGTTTGAAAATAGCATCCATATTCATCATCATTTGCGGTAACTTTTTTAACGTTATCTCATTATTTTTGCCCTTAACTACTTCTATCCTAAATTCTTTTTCTACTTCTTTACTCTTATCTACTTCCTTTCTACTCTCCATCTTTCTATCTTCTGATTCCTTAATAACAAATTTATTACTACTAAAAGATTTAATTTTCTTTTAATAGCTCTTACTTTGTATTATTTTCCTCTCTTCTTCTCTTCTTATTCTCACTCGCAGATGTATATCCAAATCATAATAATTATTTTCTCCTTTCACGTTATTCCTCGCCGCTATTCCAGTCCCGCGGAGGTCGCCATCTTGACACTGAATTTTGGAATAGGTTTATAATGCGATGTTCTCCGAGTAGATTATCTTGAAGCCCCAGCTTGGGAAGCCATCTTCAAGCGTATATATTGGAAGGATGATTATGATGTTTGAAGATTAATTTCTCATCTTTAGTGACGATCTTGAAGACATCTAGAAGTTTCTCCTGCAACTCTGGATAATTAGGCGCATCTATAACTGTTGAGCGATGACATCTTTTTCTTTCCTAGAATCGCGGTAACGGTGCTGATAAAGCTAGTATTACTATCTTTAAAAGAATGAATAATAGAAACAACGGAGATTGAAGACACAGATAACAAAACAGTAACCATACACACAGACAGCAGAATAACAATTGAGAGTCCATAGACGACTGCAATAATCACAATAACCTAACAGAGAAAATACGAAAAAACTACAGCAATACTCAGAAGCAAAAGATTGGAAAATACAATTCAAATGGGTAAAGGCTCACATTGGAATAAAGGGTAATGAGCTGGCTGACAAACTGGCAAAGAATGCAGCAAAAAACTAATGAAATATACTACAACAAATTACGGCTCACAGCAACAAAACAAATCCTTCGGAAATCAACAAAACACAAATGGCAGCAGAAATGGGAACAGAGTACAAAAGGCACAACCACAAAGGAATTCTTCCCAACAGTGGAAAGCAGACTCATAAACAAGTTCTACCTAACACCAAACATGACAATAATACTTACAGGACACGGAAATATCAACACTTATCTCCACAGACACAAGATCGTTAGCAGCCCTGAGTGTTCATGCAGGAGAGGACCGCAAACGGTGGATCACATAATATTCGAGTGCAGTGTGGTGAATAGTGCAAGAGAAACTCTAAAACATAGTGTTCTTAGAACTGATAACTGGCCAACACACAAGTCAATACTAATTAAAAGACATTTAAAATCATTTGCAAAATTTACAAACTCTATAGACTTTCAAGTACTAAAAGGAACTAATGTGTAATTCAATCAAAATACTAACAGGTTCACATCAAAACTAAAAAAAGAAAGCAAAATAAGTGTTTTGAGAATGTAGCAAAGAAAACTACACAACCAATGTATAAAAAAATCACAAATAGAGTGAAAAGTATGTAGTACTACTTATGTAGTGGAGCATGTAGAGATCAGAAATAAAAAAACAATACTTTTATTGTTCAAAGATGAAAATTTAATTCCTCATAAACAATTTTAAATTCTTTGAAACAATCACAAATATTATTAATGTAGTCTTTTTACAACCAGTGGTATAATCCAGGATGAACTATTCATTTTCTTGCGCACACGCTTCTTATGAATCTTTAATGCATACACAAAAT
>CM060950.1:74364320-74382599 GCA_030765055.1 Mantis religiosa | reverse complement strand
AATAACAAAGTATAGAATACGACACGTCTGTACTTTTGAATCATAATACTTATGCAGTTGTACCTGCATTATTTTTCGTGATATTTATTTTGCATGCAAGAATAATAAAAAGAAAAACATATTTTATATTAGTTACGTTTCCTGCGCAGTGGCGTAGTGGGCTAACGCATCATGCTTTGGTTCCCTGCCACGGAATGCGCCCGGTTTCGATCCCACCCATAGGGGAATGGATTTTAAGTCCCGGGTATAGGACCGGTACTCCCACTCAGCATCGTGAGAAAATTGAGGAGCTTACAATAGATAAGCGAAACTGGTCAAGAAAGCCAAGTATCCGGTTAGGTGTGCCAAGATGCTGACCACATTTTCTCCCCATATCGGTTGGATGATCGCCCGCCCACTTCTGCCTTGCGTATGTGGGCGTGAGGCCGGCAATCGGGTTGGCAAGCCTTGGCCCTATATGAGCTATTGCGCCATGGGTTATGTTATTTAATTTTATCTGCTTAAATTAGGTAAACAACTTAAGTTTGTATATATAACATTCGAAATGATGTGAATAAGCGATTTTGTTAGTACCACATACCACTGAATTAAGACTCTCGTGTTTCCTTATCTTTCAAATCCGTACATTTTAGTCTAACGTAAAAACATTTTGTTTTGCAAAGCAAACATGTTGTTCAGATATGTCACTTTTGTTCATAATTATTCTTTCATGTGCCTAACTGGAACTAATTACGCACTGTTACATAAAATCCAAAGATGTTTAAAAGCTTAAAAAGCAGCAGGCCAATAGTAAATTAAAACAGGATTAAATGTTAATTTTATAAATAATCCAAAACCAGTGTGGTGCACTCTAAGCATAGTAACTAAGCATGGTGTTGCGAACTCCATTCGAAGCCCTTGTTGTTTCCAACTCTCACCATGTGGTTGGGATCTTCGGAAGAACCACAGCTAATTTTTATATCCGAATTTGACGGAGTGGGAGTAAGGACAAACAACAACTGAAGACAACGACACATTTAATCAAAGCTAATAACGATTTATTTGGAGTGAATTGAGTTTTAATAATGATACTCTCTCAGATTCACCACTCGAAGTAGTTACTATGAATTATATCTGCTTTCTTTTGACATATTTAGACTTGACGGTTGATTAAGTAAGCATTTGATATGAAGTGTATGTTGCAGTCAGGCAAAGAAATCCTAAGATAGACTTACCACTAAAAACACACTTGCGCGCGCACACAAACACACATACTCTCTCTCTCTCTATCTCTATCTCTATCTCTATCTCTATCTCTCTCTCTCACACACACACACACACACACACTCACACACACACACACACACACACACACACACACACATACACACACACACACACAAACAAACACACGGATCTGGTACGCTGTTTACAGCCAGACGCTTTTGCTGCATGCAAAACATTTTGGGTTTAACCACAGGTTGGAAATTTTGGTGAATGCATGATGGGGTGGGATTTTTAGAATAGGAAAGATTTCGAGGTAGCTTGTTTGCCCCTCTAATTTTGATCAGGATGCAGTACCGCTTTTTTTTCCTTCCTCGCTACACCCTGGCGTTTATAGGTTTAAATTGGGATAAATTTTGAGGCAAAACAGCTCATTGGATAATTTGAAGTTCAGCTTTAGCTGCTGCTCGGATTAACTCCAGTGTTTAACTCCAGTGTTAACTAAATCTACACATACCAAGCGAGGACTTCTAAGCACTGAAGCGGTCGTTAACAGATCATAACAAGCATCTCTTTAAGACTGCAAACACCAATTTATCAGTACTTGATTTTGTATTAGTGCAAGTCTTTCTCTCGAATTATACTCCCCACCGACGTTACTACACATCCTGAATACTCTTAAACTACTTATTTGTATCTAAACCACTGTCCATTCACTCTATAATTTTCCAATTGTGTTTCATCTGCCTACAGCAGCCTCGCTTCTTTAACATTACCTTGAGCTAATTTTCTTCCCTGCACATGAACCTAGATAGTGACAAAAACTATATTGCCTAGCTAATGATAAAGCTCACACATGTTATTACTTATGCTAGCCTCAAGCACTTAAGATGTCGGGTAATCGATCATCTGGCACGTCCTCAACGAACTTTATGTTTCTTTTTAGACGTTCGTTATGGTGTAAAGCTACCCACGTACTCTTATCTGTGTCTGAATAAGCTACGAGTTTGGCGTTTAAACTAGATTTATTCCAACTGAAGTTATTATTGAACCAATGAAAGCAGCTAGCCATGCACACTTCCTCTCAAATGGATCTTATTACTAATTCACCGAATTCTATACCCAAAGACTATAGAGTAGATAACGAGTGAGTGAGTGAGTGTGTGGGGCTTTAGGGCCCGTCGACATCGATGTCATTTGGGCCCTAAGTCAACCCTAAAAGCTATAAAAAATATTTGTTAAGAGGTAAAATATAATAAAAACACTCAACTGTTAAAAAGGACATAAAAACCATCTAAAACTTATAATTTAAAGTCTCTAAAATTAATAATATAAAATTCAAGTTAGACTTGTTTGTTAAAACCGATCTTAAAAACAAACCGCAGTGCCTTGTCCACGGCCACTGGGTCGTTCCCTAAAATATCGTGCAAGTTAGCTCTTAGGCCCAAAGACTGGCGAACGCGGGTGTATTGCGGACAATCCAGCAATACATGCCGCACGGTGAGAGGTACTGTACACGGAGCACACACAGGGGCCGGTTCCCCTCTCAACAAATGACCATGAGTAGCTCGTGTGTGCCCAATTCTCAGCCGGGTGAGTATCACCTCGGCTCGCCGGTTATCCCTGCAGGAAGTTAGCCAGGGTCGTACGCTCTCTTTAATTGCCCGGAGTTGTGTGCCTTGTAAAGCTGTCCAGGAGTGCTGCCAAGCAGAGAAGAGTTGGCGACGAAAAAAACGTTGCACATCCTGGTATGGCACAGTAGTTGTTAAACTCCGGGTTAAACGGCATGCAGACTTTGCAGCCGCGTCCGCCTCCTCGTTCCCGGTAATCCCCACATGGCCTGGGGTCCAGGTAAAAACAAAATTGTACCCGCGCCTGAGCATTTGTTAGATCTGGGCCTGTATTTTTAAAACTAGGGTCTGAGCGGCAGTGTGCTGTTGCAAGGCCTGAAGCGCACTCAGAGAATCAGTGCAGACAATAAAAGAGCCGGGAGCTAACTTGCAAATAAAAAGGAGCAAATAGAAGATGGCATACAGTTCTGCGGAAAAAACTGAAGTGGAGTCCAGAAGGCGAAATTTATGAGCCTCACCGTTAATAAAGAATGCGCAACCCGTAGCGTTACCTAACTGGGAACCGTCTGTAAAGACCGGAACATAGTCAGGGTAACGGCCCAGTAATTCGGCGAAAAGTTGTTGGAACACCGAATGTGGGGTAGCGAGTCTAGTGTTGCTTGAAAGTGTTAGATCGAACTGCGCACGATTGAGCTGCCATGCAGGATAAGGGCAGATGGACGACCTCTCTACGCGAGGCATTCGGAGCCCATGGGAATGTAGGAGATCCCGAAATCTTATTCCCATGGGGCGTGTCCGAGCACCAGGGCGCATATAACGGTGGACTAAATCTGGACACAGAACTGGTTTAAAACAAGGATGATTGGGATAACTTGCCAACTTCGAGACGTACGAGCACAGTAAAAGCGAGCGACGAATATGGAGTGGAGGTTCGCCTGAGTCAGCATACAGGCAGTCGACTCGACTGGTGCGAAAAGCTCCTGTGGCAAGGCGGATGCCAGTGTGATGCACGGTGTCTAAAAGGCGAAGTTTAGAGGCGGTCGCTGCGCCATAAATAAAACTGCCATAGTCCAGCTTGGACCGAACCAGAGAGCGGTACAGCCTCAACATTACCGTGCGATCGCCCCCCCCCCCAAGATGCTCCAGATAATACCTTGAGCACCCGAAGAGAACGATCGCAAGAGGCTCGAAGGTGACGAATGTGGTGCTCCCAATTGAGTTGTCGGTCCAAGTAGAGGCCCAAGAACTTCAGGTGTGAGACAAATGGCAGGGGTGTGCCGTTCAAATGAAGATCAGGAGGCGGGTGAATACCTCGTAGGCGGTGAAAGTGGATACACTGCGTCTTCGCAGCTGAAAAACGGAAGCCGGTTTGAAGCGCCCAAGCTGCTAGCTGGGTAATGGTCAGCTGCAGTTGGCGCTCAATGTGATCTATGTTGGCGGACCTATAATAGACTGCGAAGTCGTCAACATAGAGGGATGATGGAATTCCACTTCGAACGGCACTAGTGATGCCGTTAATCGCTACGGCAAAAAGGGTGACGCTCAAAATCGACCCTTGAGGTACACCGTTCTCCTGTATCCGCTCCTGGGATATCGTTTTCCCTATCCGCACACGAAAACGGCGAAGCTTTAAAAAATTGCATAAAAACTCGGGCAGATGACCACGCATGCCGTAACCATGTAGGTTACGGAGTATGCCGTACCGCCAAGTGGTGTCATAGGCCTTCTCCAGGTCGAGGAACACGCCCGCGGTATGTTGCTTCAGTAGAAACGCATCGGAAACATACCCCTCAAGGCGTGTTAGATTATCGACACTTGAGCGATGGCGACGAAAACCGCATTGCAAGTTGGACAGATGGTTATGTTTTTCGAGCCACCAATTTAACCGAGCGTTTATCATTCGCTCCAACGTCTTACAGATGACACTCGTCAGGCAAATGGGGCGGTAGCTAGATGGTAGCTTGCGGTCCTTTCCGGGTCGAGGGATGGGGATGACAATACCCTCTCGCCAGGAGGAAGGGAAAATCCGCTCATGCCAAATGCGGTTATAGATGTTTAGAAGGAAACATAGCGCCTCAGATGGAAGATGTAGCAGCATCTGTCGGTGTACGTCATCGGGACCTGGAGAGGAATCCTTTGCTAACGCCAGAGCATGGGCGAGCTCGGCTGCGGTAAAGGGCTGGTTGTACGGCTCGGTGCAGTCACTATTAAAATTAAGTGGTACCCGCTCCGCCTTTTCCTTAATAGGCAGGAAGAGAGCGTCATAGCGGGCTGTTTGGCTCGTGGCAGCAAATGTGGTAGCTAGGGCTTCAGCTATGTCCTGCTCGGTGGTGCACATGGATCCGTTGATGGCAAGGCCGGGAATTGCCGTCCGGCGATACTTGCCATACATCCGCCGAACAGCTGACCATACTTGTTGGGTAGAGCTGCGCCGGGAAAGCGAAGACACAAATGCTTCCCAAGATTTACGCTTTGCGCAGTATAAAGCGTGTCCTAGCGCGAGAACGTTTGAAGGCGACGAAGTTCGCTTCCGTCGGGTGCCGCTGAAAAATGCGCAAAGCACGTTTGCGTGCTTTGACAGCCAAACTACATTCCTCGGACCACCACGGTACAGGAATACGACGTGGTGTAGGTGAGCCTCGAGGAATGCTGGATTCTGCTGCGAGCAGGATCGAGCAAGTAAAATATTCGACCATTTCGTCGATGGTGTCGAAACGATGGTCGATGAGGTGTATGAGGGATTGGAATTTTCCCCAGTTAGCTTTGGAAATAATCCAGCGAGGATGTCGAGAAGGTACACATTGGCGGCCAGAAAAATGGATGTTAATGGGGTAATGATCACTGCCAAAGAGGTCGGAAAGTACTGACCACTCAAGTAGTGGTACTAATGACAGACTGCAGAAAGAAAGGTCTAGTACGGAATGTGTACCATAAGCGGATGATAGGAATGTCGGGTCACCAGTATTTAGCAGAAGCAGGTCAGACTTATCGAAGACGTCTACGAGGAGGCATCCACGGGCGTCATCTGTGTCTGATCCCCAGAGCGTGTGCTTGGCATTCAAATCTCCCACAAGGAGTAGTGGTGAGGGGAGCTGAGCCAATAGAGCTAGAAGATCCCGCTCTGGAACTATACTGAGCGGCGGCAGGTACATGTTACAGATGGTAAAACTGATGCTCTCCAGCTGTATCCGGACGGCCACAGCTTGCAATGGTGTGGTGAGAGGAACGTGGGCGGCGGAGATGTTAGGCGCCACTAAGGTAGCAACGCCACCGCTTGCGCGCATTCCTGCAAGAGAATCGCTTCTATATGCCGAAAAAGAGTGAAGGTGTAACGAGTGATTGGGATGTAAGTGGGTTTCCTGGAGGCAAATTATTGACGGTGACCGTTGAGAAACTAAATGTTGTAGGTCTTGAGCACGAGCTCGAAAACCATTGACATTCCACTGGATTATTTCCATGAAGAGTTTTTAATGGGCCGTTTTAACCTTTTTCTTGACCTTGGCTGACCTGGGCCCTACGATTCGAAAATCGTTAGCCTCCTGTGACTCCGCTGATGATCGGGAGTCAGAACTCCTACGGCTCGTAGAACGAGACCGGGATCTAACAGAAGGCGAGCGACTTCGCGATTTATGTTGTGGTCGGGATCGGCTTTTCGCATTTACTACGGGATGGTTGTTACCCGCTGATGGCTTGGTGGCTGGAGTCTGTACGGTTGAAGCGGAGGCTGTGCTGGTGGATACACAAACAGTCTGAGACGTGGGTTTAGCGGCTAGAAAGTCAGTCTGCGTGGATGCGTGGGCGACAGGGACGTGTTGAACAGCAACAGTGGTATTAGGAGTACGGCGAGCTGCTGATGCATATCCAGTAGTAGTGGTAGCAGGCTTTAGTTGTTCAAAGCGCCGTCGTGCCTCTGGAAAAGTCAGGCGTTCTTTGACACGTAGCTCCTGAATGCTTTTTTCGTCCATGAATCTAGGACACTGTCGCGAGCTGGAGGGATGACTACCGCCACAGTTCACGCAGCAAGGTGTTCGGCTGCAGATTGGGTCGTCGTGTTTAGCTAGGCCACATTGCTCACAAAGCGCAGCATTGGTACACGCGACCTTAGTATGTCCGAACCGCTGACATTGGAAACAGCGCATAGGGTTCGGGACATACTGGCGGACGCTAGCACGTTCGTAGCCACAATAGATGAATTCCGGTAACTTCGTCCCAGCAAAAGTTAGAAATACCGTACGAAGTGGGTACTCCTTGCCATCTTGTTTCCGTGTTAAGCGGTACGCCTGACAAACAAGCTGGTCAGAGAGGCAACTTACTATTTCCTCATTCGCAAGACCATCCAAGCTGGAGGTGGTGACTACTCCTCTGCAGGTGTTAAGGGTTTTGTGTGGGGCTACCCGAATAGGGTAGGAGCCCAACAAAGACGCTTTTTGTAGTTTTTTGGACTGGTCTGCAGTTGAGGTCTCTAACAGTAAGCTACCGTCTCGGAGACGCGTAGCGTTTTTTACAGGGCCACTGATTTTATCTAATTCACGTTTTATGTAAAATGGACTGACATCCTTAAACGTTTTGCCATCACAAGCCAAGGTCATCAATAAGTAAGGGTCAATGAAGGAGGTTTTGCGCGGAGACATGATGATATAGACCCCCTTCCGGAACCGTCGGCGTCAGCCTGCCATCCGGGGGTTAAAGAAAAAAGACACCGAATCTTCACGGTCTGTGCCGTCATGGGGACCTCACCCATGACCGATCTCATTTGTACCTCAGAAAAGCTACCCTTCAAAATCCACTGCTTGTCCGTATGGGTAAACCGTTCACCACGCACACCCCGGCTTTATTCCCCTACCACAGGAATAACCGCCTGTGGCTCCCCGCTTTAGGCCGCGCATGCGTGTAATAGGCACACGCGGATTCAGGGGACTTGTGGTTGATTACACCGGGGTTCCGTCAGCGGTAACACGTCCGGTCCGTGATACTAACCCAACGGCAAAACGCGGCCGTCGGGAGATTAACACAGACCGGGCCCTCAAGGAGCTACGTGGGTGTACTTGACGGTGTGGACGGGCTCCGCACCTAAGGCTACACATAGGGGCAGTGCGAAGGGTCCGCTCAACCTTCACTTTTGAGACCTCCGGAGAGCACACACGTCGGAAGCCGCGCTGAAAACCGTGGGACAGAACCACGGAGATAGGAAAGATCCCTGCTGGTGAGACAGGAGTTATAAACCTAAGACCTTAAGTGCTAATAAGTATAATAAAGAACTAGAAGGGGAAGAAGGTGATGCTTACTGACAAGCAGTAGCTACACGTGGCACAGTTGATGGAGATGAAGGGGATGAATTGAGGGTGAATGGCTAGGGACCCCGGGATCGCCAATCCCGTACCTACCGTAGTAGGTCCCTGGGGGAAAATACCAGAGCCTCTTCTGCCAGTTTTCGGGGTTACTGATGGGCCTTCTCGGCAGCCGTAGCGGTCGTGGGGTACACCAAGTCCCCACCGTACATCACCCCATCAGTCAGTCCCCTACTTCCTGTTGCCCACCCCTCGGGACGAGGACCACAGAGGTTGGATTTTGAGGGGTGAGTAGATAACGAAAGGAAACCGCCTTTCACCAAGACATGAATGGACCCATTGAAAGCTGGAATCATCCGGCGGGTGCAGTCATTTACCTCCGTAGGATGATAATGAAGTTGACGTTGGTTTGTGGCACCTAGAACTTTTAACGGAAACTTCAGCCACCTAGGCATAAGATATTTCAAATGAGCTGGTGAGAGATTACTAGACAGGGGCGAACTGAAGTCGGCACTCTAAGTCGCAATTAAGAAAGGTACTCTCGAAGCCATTATTAAAAACCTTAATCAATGTAGGTTGCAAATTTCTAGCATGTTTTGTTTTGAGAAAACCAAGTTTAAATCCAAAGCAGAAAGTAAACGGGGGAAAGGTGTAGAGAGGTTTCGACCCTATTTCACCACTTCTTATATGTACCAGTGTTTTAAATCACTCCGATCTCAAGATATAATACCGAGTGGAATGGCTCAGGCGGATTCGTCAGTGGTCCGCATTCGGGACGCCAGGGTTCAATTCCAGTGGCCGACCTCCAGACCCATAGTTGGCTTTTGGGGAGTTTCCCGGGTCACCAAGTGAATGCTGGGTAGGTTAATTACATCCCCCGAATTTCTTGTTCCTTCATTTCATCTCTATTATCATTTCATATCATCTCTCACTTCGTGGTCACTTTCAGAGCAGAAGTGTCGGCGGATGTCGTGACTTCTTGGGTCGGCCGCCCTATCTCTCCTCTCTCCTCATTCTTCCTCTCAGTGATGCCCCGTTGCGGCTTAGTTACCCACGTGTGCAAAAGTTTTCCGATGGACGAGGGGGTTGGAGAAGCAAGGGGAACAAAATCTATGAACGTTTAGTTTAGCCTAGTGAAAGCCTCGGTCAAGTTTACCTGCTGATCAACACTGAAGTTACCCTCCAGCGATCACTGGAGGCAGCTGACGAGTTATCCTACCTAGCAGTCTACCCAACAACAGCAATAATAATAATAATAATAATAATAATAATAATAATAATAATAATAATAATAATAATAATAATAATAATAATAATAATAATAATAATAATAATAATAATAATAATAATAATAATAATAATAATAATAATAATAATAATAATAATAATAATAATAATAATAATAATAATAATAATAATAATAATAATAATAATAATAATAATAATAATAATAATAATAATAATAATAATAATAATAATAATAATAATAATAATAATAATAATAATAATAATAATAATAATAATAATAATAATAATAATAATAATAATAATAATAATAATAATAATAATAATAATAATAATAATAATAATAATAATAATAATAATAATAATAATAATAATAATAATAATAATAATAATAATAATAATAATAATAATAATAATAATAATAATAATAATAATAATAATAATAATAATAATAATAATAATAATAATAATAATAATAATAATAATAATAATTTTTAATGATGATACTAAAAGCTGACCAGGATGACTTACGTGCTGTCATTGTAATCCAAAGTTTGCGACTTCAGACCCAGGCTAATTCGATGGCTTCTACGTGAGGCTAAAAGTGAATTGCATCATCAGTTTTACTCACATTTAAAGAACTCCTAAACCTCCGACATTCCGGTGGCAGTAATGTGATTTTGTATATGAATTGTCATTATCAAACAAAATAATTATTTTATTTATTTCGTTGGTCGTTAAGTCATGTGGTGTCAAGTCGTCTGGTAACTTGGTGGCTATATTAATTGTGGTAGTATGTCCGTATAATCTGTTCTTGAGAACTGTAACAAAGGAAATAATGTATTTATTTTCGGAACAAGATAAACTTAATTTTAAGTACCACGCAGTTTAATATTAAATTACCTAACTATCGCTAACCTACGAAAGGTAGAAGTATTACGTTCCAGATAAAACTACAAGTTTGAGTATTGGAAATGCATTTAAAAGGAAGAAAGGGAGAGTAAAATGGTTGAGGTATGTGTGTGCGAGAGAGAGGGAGAGAGAGAGAGGAAAAGACGTCAATAAGAAAAGAAACGATAAATGCCTAAGTTGCTACTGGAGAGTTGTATAAAAGCACCTAGGTTTCATGTGGCAAAATTTTGCTTATTTTCCATTGAGGCTTAAATACCTGTGCGCCGAAATCGCTGGTCAGGTACAAGGAAACTGAACCATCCTGCCACAACTAACTGATAAGAAACTCGCTTCCCTCCCTTACATCAGTCTTTCATACTTCGGAATACATTTGCTCGCGTCTGTACAATAAACCACAGGTTTTGGTGCCGAATCCCCCTATTTTTATTTAATATGTATCTATGTATATATTTTTCCCTTTTTCTTATTTAACCGATTTTTCATTATTTCCATTTATTTTCATATCTATTTTCCTAATTTCACAAATATTCACTATACACAAACACCCATGCCCAAGGCGGGACTCGAACCCGCGACCCTCTACGCGGCGTAACACTAGAGACATACGCTTTAGCGACCAAGGCGACGATGGCCGGCATAGCCCTCGCAGTAATCCTAAACCTAACGGAGTAATGCTTCCCCTTTTAAAACCTAGTCTACATTTTAGACGAGCCTTAACTTCAGTTAGACATTTAAAAATATTAATCTAACAGTGTAAAATTTGCGTTCGAAGTTATATGAAATAGCAGTACAGAACCCAAATTGTGCCTCCCTCTGTTACAGCCATCGTTAAGTCTTGTTCAAGTCTTAATTTCCGTTCTTTGGATTCATATTTATCAAATCTCCGAAGCTGTTGTGTGTGTGTGTGTGTGTGTGTGTGTGTAATTTACGTCCTCCAACGTTAAGTCATATCAGACGATGAAAGGAATGGGTGAAATGATGCTCAAACTGGTCCAGGATCCATAGAGCTTAGAGTTACCTGGCATTTGTCTTACAGGATAAGGGAAAACCATGGAAAAAACCTTATGCAGGTAACTCACCCTGATCGAGACTCGAACTCGGGACCTCTTGAACATGAGGCAGACACGCTACCATCTACGCTACCGAGGCGGGTGGAGTTGTGTAGCAAAGTATTCTTTAAGGTTGATAAAATCGGCTTTAAGTTTCGTTTATAAATTAGTAGATTCTAAAGTTTCTGAATTGCATTTTATCCAGAAAACCAAGTGTCTCTTAAAACACTTTTTCACTATGTGGAGCATTCGTATAATTAAACATGTAAACGAGCTGCAAAACTAAGGATGAAGATATAAGTAAGGCACGTGTTCCTCTAAACAAGCATAAGTTTAGAAAAAAAATATCTTCTGGGTTGTCATTAATGACTTCCATAATTTACTCTTCCTTAAAATATTTTAAAAAGCTTATTCTTTTACGCCTTTCTTGTGACGTTGGGTGGCCTAATGTTACTTTTACGTGGGAAGGCAACACTGTTTGACACCGGAGTGTTCGTGTCTGGCCCCGAGATGAACTCTCAGAACCTTTAAAGCACTTCCGCGCGTCTCTGTGCCCTGTCTGCCTGTGAACTTATGGTCTGAAACAGTTCCCTCAATTTATTCATGTGTCGTAAATCTCAATGGAACTTTCAGTGCACTATGTGTTCCCCCTCGTTTGTCTACCCATTGGCTGTTTTCTTTATTAATCGAGATAAGCGTTCATCACATCGTAAAAACAAGGAGGATACATTATTGTGACACCAGATGTAAAAGCTCACCTCAGAGCTGCTTTATTTTAATCAAAACTCGTTAGCTCAGTGCTAATATATAATCAGCTTTTCTTTTACACAAATGTTCAAGTCTCTTTAGCACGCACTCCTGGTGCTGCTATTATTTTTCTGACCTACACACAGTTCCAGGTTGAACACAGAGCTACACACCAATTCTGAACACGACTCTGATATTCACACGTAAATTGCTTTGCTGTCGGTTTCAGATCTCGGCGATCGCTCAACTAGAGCCGCACTTACCGACTCATGAACTGCTTCCTGCCCGTTCCATGGCCTGCCGACTCCTTATCAGTGAGCTTGTAACGCACCGCATTACAAAACACTACACTGCTCTAATACTACTCACTGTACAATTTACTGACGCTGATTGACTCGCTAACTCACTGATTTACTGACTCACTACTGACTATTTACTGTTAGCCTTACATCGGCTTTTATGCACCTGCCGGTCGCGATAATTGTTCTGAAATTACTGTTGCGAAAGTCCATTTTGCGTAGTAATAATATGACCCGCTTCCTGACGTCAGATGCCCTCGAATGCATGTTTATTTCTCACGGCAACCTGCTTTATCTTCTTAACATCTGGCAATAGTTTAAATTTAGAGCGTGTTAATTACATCACACTTACGTGTTAGCTTTATATGACAGTATGTTAAAGCGACAGTAACATTTTTAAAAAGTGGTTGGTTAATACCATGTTTGTTGAATCTCACTAGAAAAAGCAAATAGTGACTCACCACCTAAAAAGATTAATTATTTGATATTTCAATTCACTAACAAATAATACATAGGAAGTGGCTCAGGAGAGTAAGCAATATATGCCTTAATGAAATCTACACACTTTTACAGGAAGAATTTGGTCTATCTTCTACGACTTACTATTTACATCTACAAAAACAGGTTATCCAGAGAAAACTGACGATGTGCATCTTTTTAACATGTGCATATTTTAAAACTAAGAATACTTTAAATTTTTTAAGCCATTATAAGTGAAAAGATACTTTATGTAAAAGGTTCTTTGGACTGGGGGAATGGCCTTGAAAACCTTAGTGTCTGATATTTGGTGTACCCTAAACTATAATACCAAGCTCGCATTCAATCAAATTGATTATTATTGTTATTATCATCATTATGATGATTATGGTTATAGTTATTACTATTATTATATGTAATTTAATGGAATTTTATGGAATAGTATGGAATTTTGCTGGAATGGAACGTTTTAAAATTATTATAGATAATTAGTAAAGAAAACTAAAACCCTATTTCCCTGCTAGGTAATTGGGGGCTTAAGGTGTTGCCTTACACATTGCGGACGAGTGGCGACAATCCATTATTTATCATTTAATGTTTTTAGTACAGGCGTGAAACTCTAATGAGTAACATCTAGAAGCAATTAATGTTAAACAAAATTGAACCTGTTGGACATCCGCGTTATATGCCTGACATGTTTCCCCTTCATAATTGCCCTCATTCAACACGAGCGATAGGAAATTAGATTGTCAAACGTAAACTTCCGAAAGGTGTGCGGTTGCAATTCAGTCTCTACTGGTGCTTTTTTATTTAAATCAGTCGCAGAACGAAATTATTGACAAATGAAGCTTTAATTTAAATGAATTAACGTTTTGAATGATCAGATCCACAAAGATTTCACTTCTCGTTTTATCTCTCTTTATTCTGCACGTTATACATTGGTAACGTAAAGTAAGCATTGCTACCTTTAAATCAACTGCGCTATACCGATCATCAGTGGAATTGCAATGAGAGTGTAATGGATTAAACCAGCACCCAAAGTGTGAAAAGCTTTACCTCTACTGTCGTCCCTTCCTCTTTCCTTCTATCTGGCGGATAAACAGGTGAAGTGTGGCACAGTTGTGATCACTCGGGTTTGGATGAAACGTCTTTTGCGACTTGATGAAATGTACACTTCTGAACTCAAGATTTGGCTAGAAAAGCACAAAGAGTGTTTGTGACTCTAGAAAATATGAGTGAAAGACGTAGCGACAATGCTAAACGGTTCATATTGGCATTGTGTGAGAAATCGCTCTCAGCACATTACTGAGCGAAGTTAATCCATAAGCTGACAAGCGGCCCCGCGGCAACCTTGCGGAACCACTGGTATTTTAGGTGTTTCCCCGGATCACTAGGTGGATACTAGGAAGATTACTTGCATTCTATGAAATTCCTGCACCTCCACTTCCATCTCAATTCAGCTTTCATCTGTTTGACTGCTTCAGTATGGTGTCAACGGGATCCTCGGTGTTTCAGGGAAGGGAATAGGTAACTCTCTGACCTCTATATCAAGTCCAGAGACCACAAGGAGGTTAGCTATTTGTGCCAGCTGCCACCGAAGAGTCCAAAACTGAAACGGTATGTACAGATTCTACCCTATATTCTATAGTGCATCCATGTTCACCACCTTCTATCTCCCCTCACCTAATCCCTTGTTCATGGGGTCACAGCTCGAGGTGCTAAGTAACCCATACCTTCCTGATCATATCTGGTAATGGATTAAAAAACGACAGTGGACTTCGACGCGCTACGGTAAAACAAACTCTGCAAATATACACAACACCAGATATAATTTCTAAGAGTTATATACAGCCTTCAAATCTCTCTTTTTATTAAGTAAACTATTGCAAATATTTTGTTTCTACTCTGGAATTTATATAACCGGATTTAACGTTTAGTTAGCCTTTGAGTTTAGAACCATCTGATGTTACACTTAAAGTGTTCCTTTGTTTCAAGCTCTTAAAACAAAATGTAGAGAATTTCCTTTACAATTGTGCATTCCAAAATCCAGGCGGATTGAACACTTCAAAGCGTTTTATCTGAGGAGAGGAGAACCGAAACCTTTATTGCATTATCTCAATTCCTACTGAGGTTACCTTGTTCCTCTTTCCTTTGTCTGTTTCTGCTTTTATCTCTCTCACTGTCTCATCACATTTTGGGAATTCAAATATAAAATATCATATTACTAATCTTTCTGAAGTAATGAGATAGTGAAGCATACTGGACGCAGTAGAAAGTTCAGGAAAGTGTACACTAGTAAGATGGTGTCAAAATAAGCATTTTAAGGACAAAAACAAAAGAATTGCAAAAACAAATTTCTACGTTAGATGTAGCAACACGTTAGCGTCTATTTTGTCAGTTGTAAACAAATATATATTTAAGCTCGCCTGAAGGATATATGAGTCGCGTGTTCGATCAGTTGGTGGCATGTCTTCAATATTCTTCATGTTCCTTTTTAGATGTTTATTACGACAGTCCCACTCTACCCTTTTCTGTGGCTGGGTGTGAGAGAAAAGGAATAAGCTACGTGTTTGCCATTTAAACTTAATTAACTTCAATTGTAATATTTATTAAATAAGGTAAAGTGCTAACTGGGTACATTTTCAGTCTCAAATGGGCATTATAACTAATTCACCCAATTCTACAAAGTAAAGGCTGAAGAGTAGACAACGAAGGGGACCACTGTACGTACTGCGGCCTCCAGACAAATTTATTGTAGTTAACAAACTTCAGGAGGAAGAAATGTAGGTTTACAGGCATACAAGCTACAGAGACGCCCAGAAGTTCAAAACAAGTGCTGAGAGTTCTACGTTCCGGCGTTAGAAACCGCTACACACCATCAAGACTATGAGTCCGGTGTTGACAAGTGCCCTCCTTTGTGAGAAGGCGAATACGTAACGTCGCCCAGCATATACAGTGTGCAAACATCCGCGCCATCTCCTTGGCACCACCATGCACTACGTGCCTTACAGTGCATTTGAAAGAAAATGAAATGGAATTGAGGTATTGAATGAAAGGAACCCGTAGTATACAAAAAATTTCAACTCAGAATGTACGGTCGACTGGGATGTAACCTCAGCCTCCCGAATATGAGGTGTATATCTCATCGTGTGGTCACTCTGCTCGGTCCATATGTCCTTTTATAACTCACATATTCCTCAGAGCACACAACCTTGTTTACACAACGGAATATAAATTCTGTGAAGCAGAGTAAACTGACACATTACAGGTGTATTGGTTCATGTCGTAGTGCAACAGTCAAGGACAAAATCCATTATATGCTTTAAAAGAAATCGTAATATGTCCTAAACAGCAATTAAAGATAATAATCACTTGATTCGGTTCTTTATTATTTCTTTCCGAACTAACTCCATTATATAAAGAAGGCATTTTCCTTCCACAAAGATTTGGGCTGCACTTTAGAAGCTCTCTTTGCTTAAGGCATTACATTAACTGCTTCACTGAACATAATCACACAGCGATGGAGGGCTTCAACATTGCGTTCCAAACGCATTTCCAGAGCTGAAACGCAGCTGTTGGTAAATTAAAACCGTTTTTATCTGGCACTGATTTAGGGGTATAAATGGGTCATTCAAAAATTAGTGGCAACACTGCCTGCATTTGGTGCTATCAGCGGTAAATCGTGTGAGCTGATAACAGATAAAAGTAAGAGCATCTAATGTTGGTTCGCTGTGAGTTTTAAGATAACAATTTTATTTAATAAGACATTTTAATAAGTTTAATTTTTGGCTGTTATCTTAAGCGCTCTAAATATATTTAGCAAATAAGAACAAAAATGCCTCATTAAAATTTAGGTTGCAAGAGGTATCAATGTTCGACAATGCCATACAGAATTATTAGAAGCTTGTGCTAGACAGACTTTACCATATCGTACCGTGGCTAGGTTGGCGAATGCATTTCGTAGAGGAAGGGAAGACATTTAGGAAAAACGCTGAGCTGGCAGATCGCAATAAGCAAGTGATTATGTGCATGTGAAAGCTGTTAGAGCACTGCTGGAATAACATCGTTGTTGGACAGAGGTGAGCCCATGTTATTTTGCGAAAATGAAATTACTACTTCGAGTAAGTAGTTTGCTTTAGAACCTGACAGGCAATTATAGCATAAGTAGAGCAGTGTGTTCAAATATTAGGACAAGAAGAAGCTGTGGATGGCATCCGTCGGCTCTCTGATGTGTGGAGCTGAGTTCTTCATGGAGGAGGAGATTAATTCTAAGCAGTGCAGTAATTTGACTGCTCCAAAATTGTTTTATTTGTTGTTAATTCAAATGCTACCACTAGTTATTGAATGACCTAAGTATAACGTTTCATGATCTATGAAGATCTACTGACCTAATCTACAAAATGAACATAATTTGACTACCATACCAAGCCGAGTGGCATCACGGTAACCTGTGCGACTCACACTCGGAAGCTAGCGGGTTCGATAATTGTTCACCGACCGCTCTGGTTGAGTTTATCCTTGGTTGCCCTTGTCACTACGGAGTGGATTCTTTACTCTACGCATTACTTTCATTATTCATATTAATGTCTTTTCATCTTTATGGTTTGGTTGTTAGTGCAGTATTTCCGCTGAATGCCCACAGATGGTGCAGATACGCGCGCTGATAAAACCTTTTTCCCTGGTCTCCCTAGAAGTTACTGCCCAGGTCGCTGGCGCCGCTTCGGCACCTTATCCCTGGGTAGTACTGATATGCTCTGGTGGTGCACCGGTTGACAATTTCTCCAACTATTAAGAATTCTGTGCGTCTCGGCGGCAGAAACCTCTATCAACAGGGGTCTCCCTTCGCCTCATCCCTTCCTCCTTGGGCAGCTGTTAGCGTGCAGTAGATTTAGATTCCGTTGCGGTGGATCGAGGTTACCCCTCCGGACTTTCAATAACAATCGGATGCCAACAGAGTAGCACGATATGTCTTTGTTATGCTCGTTTTGAGTCTAGAATGAATCCTTGCAGTTGTTTTAGGCTCCGCTTATTCTATTTATTCGTGACTGAAAAGGACATGTTACGTTGCTCCTCAGAACATCACTTTACAATTCTTAAAATGAGTATTTCTGGAACTATTACAATTTTGATAATGTGTGGCGTAAATATTCTGAATGTTCTTCAATATGCTAATAGCAATGTTACGTATTTAGTCCCATTGGAGGTTACGATTACAACATAAGAAACCATACTATGAATACACTACCAAGCGTCATTTGTACAAAATGCAGAATTTCCACTGGTTATAGGCTTAAAGAACCTGTAAAATAATGCCTACTAACTCTGTATTTGTAACAGATTTTTAACCATTATATGTCATTTTTATGTAGTTTGTCGTTTCTTTATTATACCAGGTGAGTCAGCTGCCCCTATTTATGCTTATCTATACAACCCGCAGTTTAAAGTCTAATGTGAAAACATTGACCCTGTAAGACAGAAGCCGTTATTG